>JAPPVO010000029.1:75065572-75572889 GCA_030407325.1 Camellia japonica
GATTACTGATTTGATCGTCGAAATGTTCTTTCGGTTGACGAGCAATCGTGATAGTTATATTGCTCACCTCTTCAGGTTGTGGATCTCATCTAATGCATGTACTCTTTGGCTTTGTTCCAGAAATCTTAGGAAGAAGATTCAATTTGATTGTATAGTCAAATTTTAACACATACAATGATGATTTTGGCTACTCGTCGCTAAAATTATTTTTTCAGTTAATTTTAAGTTAAAGCTCAAGTTAAAAAGTTAATGATGAAGTTGGAATTAAATGGGAATAGGAGTGTGTGGCTTGGGGGAAGGGGATATAACAATATTTTACTTGATTATGCTTGATTATGTGAGCAAATGGTTATAAGTGAAGTAGGATATCACGCATGCTATGTACGGGATAAAATAATATATTATTTATTAAAAATATGATAGTTATATTTAATTTTTTTAATATTTTGTCTCTCGTAAATAAAATTTTATATAAAAGTTTAAAAGTTTTCTTTCAAATGTTCTTTTACTATAATATATAGTATAGATAGATTAAAATTGTTGTATTGACAATTAATAATTAAAATTATGCTTTGTTATAAATAAAAAAATGACATAATTCTAATACTTCACTATTTTAGAATAAAAATATACGAATTTAAAAAAATTATTATATTGGTTTTTGAAGAGGAAATAATTAAAGAAAGAGGAGTGATGGAGACCCCCTCCAATCACCACCCCACACATATGTGGCAGGTGGTGATTGGAGGACAAGGGAAACAAAAAAAAGGAAAAAGAAAATCCAACCAATGAGAGAAAGAGGGGGTCAAAAGGGGTGGGAAAAAAAGGGGGTCTTAGACATTTTTGTTAAAGAATTTTAAAAACTTAATGAATAAGAAAGAATCATTGTAATATGGAAAACCGCTAAAATCACGGTTAAATCAGCAAATCATTCAAACCAAAAATGATTTAGCTTAATCAGTTAGGTCAAAAGATCAATCAACTTATACAAAAATTAATTAATTAAAATTTTTAAATTTTATTCTATTAAAATTTAAACTATCACTAAATATGGAAAGCAATCTATTAATTTAAATTTAAAATCGACACAGTATAAATTTAAAATTATAATAATTTATCTCATAATTTATAAGTTTTAAATACAAATTTAAAATTGTCATAATTATCTCATAATTTTTTGTATTAAGGAGTAGTAAGAGTGACATTAAGATTATCGATATATCTATATATTTTAAAAAAGAATACTTTTAAGGAGAAATATTATGAGAGTTTCAAAATCCCATACAAAGTTATTTTTAAAATTAAAACCTCTATGTGGGATTGTAAAATAAAAGTTAAATGGAAGTTAGCCAATTGAGATTTTCTTAATTGTTTAAAATTAAGAAAATCAAAAAAATTAGTATGAGATGTTGATCATAAGGTTTCTCACTAAAAATCTCATTTTGCTTATATAAATGGGAGTATAAGATTCACTTTATGTAAGTGAAATTTTCATTCTTTTGTCGATGTGAGATTATAAAATAAAAGTTAAATGAAAACTAGCCAATGGAGATTTTCTTAATTGTTTAAAATCAAGAAAATCAAAAAAATTAGTATTAGATATTGATCATAAGGCTTCTCACTAAAAATCTCATTTTGCTTATATAAATGGGAGTATAAGATTCACTTTATGTAAGTGAAACAATTCACTTTTTCATTATTTTCTCGATGTGGGATTATAAAATAAAACTTAAATGAAAGTTAGCCAATGGGGATTTTCTTAATTATTTAAAAGTTAACAGTTATTTGGGTGGAAAGTTTATTTCGAATCAAACAATCTTAGCCGTTTAATTTTTAATTAGGTCAATTTTTAATTTATTTCGAAACAAATAAATTTAACCAATATATTTTGATAAAAACGCAGTTAAACCAGTGAATCATTTAAACCGAAAACGGTTCACCTTATCAGCTAGGTCAAAGGACCGAGCAACTTATACAAAAATTAATCAATTAAATTTTTAAATTTTATTTTAATTTTAAAATTTAAAATGTCTTGAACTAAAACATACATAATACTACAATATTGAATGAGAGCATAAGGTTTATATAGTGAAACAACTCATTTTTTTTCCTCATTTTTCTGATGTGGGATTGTAAAATAAAAATTAACAGTTGTTTGGACGAGAAGTTCATTTCTAATCAAGCAATCTCAGTCGTTCAATTTTTAATAAGGTCAATCTTAGTTTATTTCAAATCAAACAAATATAAGCAATATATTTTGATAAAACAACTAAAACCGCGATTAAACTAGTGAATTAGTCAAACCAGAACAATTCAGCCTAATTGGCTAAGTCAAAAAATCAACCAATTTACAACAAAATTAATTAATTAAAACTTTTAAATTTTATTTTAAAATTTAAACCATCTTGAACTGAAATATGCACAATACTATAATATTAAATGAGAGTATAGGATTCACTTTATATAAGTGAGACAACTCAATTTTTCTTTCCTTTCTTAATGTGAGATTGTAAAATAAAAGTTGAATGGAAGTTAACTAATGGAGATTTTCTTAATTGTTTAAAATTAAGAAAATCAAAAATAAAAATAAAAAATGGTATTGATTATAGAGTTTCTCACTAAAAATCTTCTTTTGCTTATATAAATGGGAGAATAAGACTCACTTTATATAAGTGAAGCAATTCGTTTTTTCTGATGTGAGATTGTAAAATAAAAGTTAAATGGAAGCTAGTCAATGGGGATTTTTTTAATTGTTTAAAATTAAGAAAATTCAATAATTTATATAAATTAGAGGATAAGATTCACTTTATGTAAAAGAAATAATTTACTTTTTCCTCTTTTTTTTTCCAATTTGGGATTGTAAAATAAAAGGTAAATGGAAGATAGCCAATGGCAATTTTCTTAATTGCTTAAAATTAAGAAAAATTAATAATTTTAGAATGAGTGTTTGGAGCTTCTAAAGGCTTCTTCTTCAAAACCTCCTTTATAAGATTCATTTTATATAAGTGAAACAACTTACTTTTTTTTTCTTTTCTCGATGTGAGATTGTAGCACTTTATATATGTGAAACAACTCATTTTTTTATTTCTTTTCTCGATGTGGGATTGTAATTATTTTAAAATTAAATATTATGAGAGTTTTAAAATCTCATAAAAAATTAGTTTGAAAATCAAAACGTCTATGTGAGATTGTAAAATAAAAGTTAAATGGAAGTTAACCAATCAAGATTTTTTTTAAATTGTTTAAATTAAGAAAATAAAAAAAATGAGTATGTGATATTGATAATAGTGCTTCTCACTAAAAATCTTATTTTGCTTATATAAATTGGAGCTCCTTGAAGGCTTCTCTCTAAAAACTTTCTTTGCATTATATAATATGTAGATAGATAGTGAAACAAACTTCTTTTTTTTTTGCTTCTCCTGATGTGAGATTATAAAATAAATCATAAACTAATTAAAGTTTTATTTTTATATAATTAAACGGAAGTTAGCCAATAAATTTTTTTTAATTGTTTAAAATTAATAAAATGAGTATGAGAAATGACGATTAAAGTAGCAAATCGGTCAAACCCAAAATGATTCAACCTAATCGGTTAGGTCAAATGATCAACCAACTTATACAAAAATTAATTAATTAAAACTTTTAAACTGTCTTAAATTGAAATATATACAATACTACACTATTAGGATTCACTTTATATAAATGAAAGAACTCACTTATTTTTTTTAATTTTTTTTTCTGTTTCCGATGTGGGATTATAAAATAAAAGTGAACAATTATTTGGATGAAAAGTTTATTTCTAATCAAGCAATTTCAGTCTTTCAATCTTTAATCATATCAATCTTTAGTTTATTTCGAATCAAACAAATCTAATCAATATATTTTGATAAAACTGTTAAATTGCAGTTAACTAACAAATCAAAAATGATTTAGCCTAATTAGCTAGGTCATAATTAATTAAAACGTTTAAAATTTAGACTATATTGAATTCAAACATGCACAACACTACATTATTAAATGGAATGAGAGTATAAGATTCACTTTATATGAGTAAAATAACTCTTTTTTTTTTTTACTTTTTTTTTTTTCTCGATGTAAGATTATCAAATTAAAGCTAGCTAATAGAAAGTTAAGAAAATTAGTACCAGATATTAAAACTCTCACAAGGCTCCTCACTAATAGGATGAGAGTATAAGATTCATTTTATATGAGTAAAACAATTCATTTTTTTCTTCTTAATTATCAAATAAAAATTAGCCAATGAAATTTTTTTAATTGTTTAAAATTAAAAAATAAAAATAAAATATTGAAACTCTCATAAGATTCTTTTGTTTGAGAAGAAACAGAAGGTAAGCAGTTGAGAAGAAAAATGAAAGATAGAGAGAACGGTAAATTGGAACTATTGGCCGTTTAAAATAGGAAACAAAAAAAGAACAGATTTTTACAGACTTTTTTGTTTCGTATAAAAAGGATTTTAATGAGTTAATAGGTTTGTTCCTTTGCACCGATTATAAATTATAGTAATTAAAATTTTTGGTTAAAAGAGAATAAGTATTCTATTTTTTTTTTCTTCCTTTGGATGCAAGTGCAATTAATGCTCGTCTCTAAAGAATTGTTGAAGGAAAATGTTTGGGACCCCTATAAAAGAGGACCTCACGAGCTCTATCAATTTATTGACTATTAATGTGTTTGAATTTTTTTAAAAGTTTTGTTTGACAGTGACATAAATAGTTCAAATTATTTTAAAGATTATAAAGATTGTGTTTTGTGAGATATCTATCATTACTGACGGTTGAATGATCGTTTCAACTACTCCCTTTACTTATATCTAGTGGACCGTCTTCATTTTGTGGCCCAATTTAATGGCCCGCCTTGCCGAGCTCGTTTTCTAGCAAATTAGTACATATTTTCAACACGCGAGCGATTTAAGTATATATTTTCGACACGCAAGCTATATGAAGAAATTTTTTTTATAATCGCATGATGAATAATCCTTTCATTAGTTCATCATTATTAAGTCAATTAATCCCTGTCTAAGAAAAAAGAAGTTAATTAATAATTTTTAATAAAATTAATAATATATTTCAATTAACACTTGAATAGATGGATAGTTAAAATTTTTATTTTTTCTTTCAGTTCTATTGAATGACAAATTATGATAAGATGGTATTTGTAATTTTTAAAACTACAAGGACCAATCTATATTTTAAATAAACTTCATAAAGTATATTCGTAATTGAGTAATGCCTAAAGATTAAAAAAAAAAAATATATTTTACCAAATATTCACATGGGTGTAGGACTCACACCACATGAACCCACATGGGTCCGATCCCACACCCATACAAGTATTTGGTGAAA
Organism: Camellia japonica; assembly: GCA_030407325.1. Classification (NCBI taxonomy): domain Eukaryota; kingdom Viridiplantae; phylum Streptophyta; class Magnoliopsida; order Ericales; family Theaceae; genus Camellia; species Camellia japonica. The sequence continues at coordinate 75,070,933 of JAPPVO010000029.1, forward strand.
TATATAATAATTTATTTTGAATCTCTAACATTTTTGTTTGTAATTGTGGTCAATAAAAAATCACACAAAGATTTTAAGTGGACACTTGTAGGATCCACACACAAAAAAAAAAAACTACACATCTTGTTTGATTTAAATTTTTTGAATTTTTTTTTTGATTTTTAGTGAATTTTTAAAAATATTTTAAGCAATTTTTTAACTTTTAGATATACTTAATATACATACAATTGAAAAGTATAATATTTGTGATTTTTTTATAAAAAAAATTCACTAAATAACCAAAAAAAAAAAAAATTCACTATATTTTTGTATTCTTGTGTGTTTATTAATTTTTTAAAATATTTTTTTATGAGTATTTTATTTTTTAGGTACATCTAAGTTAAGTGCATCTAAAAAGTTAAAAAATTACTTAAAATATTAAAGAAATATTAAGGATAATGATGATATCACTTATCAATAATAATAAATAAATAAAAAATCTTAAAAGATCAAATGGACAAGTCTTATCTTTTACTAACTTAACATTTACTAACGACGGTCACATTTAAAATATTTGAAAAAATTATAGGTTGTGTTTGGTAAGATTTTCAAAACTCAATTCCACCATTTGATTTGAGTGTGATGTTTGGTTACAGTTTTCAAAAATTGAATCTACATCCACTTTTCAAAATATGTCTACCCGGTCATCCTTCCGGACGTTCGACTGGTCGTCCAGTTGATTGACTAGAACAATGTTCGTTTTTTTTTTTTTTTTGGCATCTATTATTTTTATATTGTAAATAAAAAATATTTTTTGATTTTTTAAATTTTTTTTTATGAATTTTGAATAGAATTTTGGATTGTGTGTTTAGTTATGAGTTTAAGTTTTTGAATCAAATATCATGTCACATAAAAAATTTCAAACTCAATTCAAAATTCTTTTCAAAACTTATAACCAAACAAATTTTACACACTTAAATCATAATTTCAAAACTCAAAAACTCAAAATACAACTTTCTTCTTAAATCATAATTTTAAAACTCTGCCAAACATTTTTTCTTAAAATTTGAGCCTTATAATAAAATAAAATTTAAATTTTATTAATTTAAATTTAAATTTTGTAATTTATTTTCAATCTAAATTATTTAAGGCTCTCGGTTCATAAATTTAATTTTAAATTTTGTATGGCCAAAGGTCTAATCTCTAAAACTTGTTGTCCATAAAGACAAGCTCGATGAAAATTACCATACTACCCTTACACCTTTCACGCATTTTATGTCTTGATTTTTCTCACATCTTCATCTCAGATTTCTCTCTCTCTCTCTCTCTCTCTCTCTCTCTCTTCATCTTCACCGCCGAAACCACTGTTCCTCTGCTGATCTGCCGCTACTGCTTTGCTACTTCGCTCTCCTCCGACGTTCTTTTCCAACAGTAGTGGCGACGGCTGATTCTTCGAGATCGTGGCTCGAGAAAAGGTTGAGTCATTTTTCAGATCAAGTTTCGATGAGTTTGTTGATGTGAATCTGAAGAGAAGGTGTCTTTGTATATGAAAGAATCATCGTTCAGCTCAATTTTCTTAGAATCTGGAGAAATACTCTCTCTCTCTCTCTCTCTCTCTCTCTCCACACACACACACACATACACACACACACACACACACACACACACACACATATATATATATGGCGTCGACATCGATGTATATATATTCATCTTGAAGTTAAACATTTCTATATATACATATATTCATAGATGTATATATATTCATATAGAGAAGAAGCGAAGATCTGAACAGTATTCATAGATGTATTCATATATTCATAGATCTGTTCATATACAGTATTCATAGATGCTTAGGCAATGAAGATCTTCGCTTCTATGTGTATATATATATTCATAGATTTTGAACATATTTTTAGATCTATTTTTAAGATCTGTTATGTGTTATATGTTCTGTGTTTTGCGTTTTTTATCTATTTTTTAGATTCTTAGATCTGTTTTGTTTTGTTGATGTAAAATTGGATTTTATCTGTTCCTTTATGTTTTTTTTTCCCCTTGAAAATATTTGTTATAGAAATTTGTATGGTATTTTGGATGAAATTGGATTTCTTGTTGGGTTTGAAGAGAGTGTAGAAAATATAGGGTTGAAATCTTCTTCTTTGGTTGGACATTCAAAACACTGGCACAGATAAGATAGATGAGAGGAGAGAGAAACTAAATCTAAGTTTTAAAAATAAAATAGATAGATTTGGACACAAATAGATTTAAACAGATAAGCAAAAACATTGAACAGATAATAAAGTTTGGTTTGGCTGGGTATTTCAGCAGATAGAAAAAAATAAAAAAATTGAACAAATATTAAAATTTACATAGATATTTGAATAGATAAGTGGAAAAATTGAACAGATAAGGGAAAAAAATTGAATAGATAGGAAAATTTTTAAGCAGATAGAAAAAAAATAGAACAGACAGGCAACGAAAATCAACAGATAAAAAAAGTCAACAGAAGCAAAATTGAAAACAAAATGTCATTCAAAACTAAGAAAAAGATTTCTCATCAAACTACTTCACAAATCAACAATGATAGAGGGCTCTAATTTTAGAGCTCTGAAGAGAGCTCTTGTGATGTGGCAAGAGAAAAAAAAATACACAAAAACATAGGCACACACATTACATCACATATGGCCCCCACTCCTTGCCACATCACTAGAGTTCTCTTTAGAGCTCTCAATCTTTATTGTTTCACAAATAGTGACTTTCACCAACAATTTTATTGTTTCACAAATAGTAACTTTCACCAACAAAATATATATATATACTAAACTTAATGCCTTATAGCCTTCTTACTTTGGACTTTTCAATAATTTTTTCAATTATTTATAGTAAACTTTTTGATCTATGTGATGAGAAATAGAATGCATTGCCAAATGTGGCAGAAAAGAAAAGAAAGAGAATCATAATTGGTTTGTGTGTATGCTTCTCTATTCTACTCTCTCTCTCTCTCTCTTTCTCTCTTCACATTCATTTAATTCAATCCCTCTCCGGGAGGGATTTGGGGTGGCTGCTGTGCGGCTTTATGGGGTTATTTCGGGATCCGTTTTGATAATCTGAATAGTTCACATTTTAGAGTACATTGAGTAGAACATACCTTCCAAAAATTAAGTTAATCGGACATCGTTAACCCTATCATCCACTCTCATTTGTATCCCTCTCCCTCTCTCTCCGTCTCTCTCTCTCTTTCTCTCTATATGGAACCCTCGTTTTCATCTTTTTCTTCATCTTCTTCCCAATCCAAATCACCACACCCTCCTCTGCTTCTTTGTTCATCTTGCCTTAGCCACTGCCGCAATGTCTTCCTCAGCCAGTGCGCGCCGCATTTCCCTTTCAGCCACGAGCCTCACTCTTTGCTCCTTCGGCGAGAAGGTCATCGCCTCTCTTCACTTTCAAGGTCGTGTCGAACTTAGAGATGGTGGTTATCTCTGATCTCAGATCCGTATGTAATTCGTGACTGGATTGCCCTGAAATCTCGTTGTGCTGCGTTCTACTTCCCAAGGTATAACTCTGTCACTTCACTTCACACACTATCAAATTCAATCACGTTTCTCTCAATGAAGTTGAAGAAGAAGAAGAAGAAGAAGAAGAAGAAGAAGAAGAAGAAGAATAAACTAGTATATGTTTGCTACTCTTTGGATTATATTTGACACTAATTACTACATTCTTAACAACCTCGCCACAAAGCAATTTACCATTATTCCTAGGTCAATCAATGGAGATGAGAGAAACTTTGTTGTTTTTTTGAACTTGGCTTTTGAACCCTCTGTTTCACCTGACTACAATATATACTTGCTCTCCGTGCTAGACAATGGCACGGGGGTTGATTTTCGAGTTGCCTTATATTCCTGCTCCACTTGAACTCGGATGTTTTCCTGACTCGAGCATTGAGTATAATATTTGAAAATAGTGTCTTCCTTAATGGGAAGATTCATTGGCCTAGTTGTTACTCCCAGACATCAATCTATTATGATTGTAATAAACATAGGTTAAGAGAGAGCAACAGGTTCATTGAGGCCTTATCAACTCTATCTTCTATGATAGACATCCCTTTGGGAGTCTGGATGTGTCCGATCTTTATTGAACAGAGGTATGTGCCGGCCTACGAGTTAATTGCCACGATAGATGAAGTACAAGATCAGAACCCTTAGTAACATGACGTTTGGAACTTTTTAGAAAATGAGGCTTATCCACTAGGGGCAAATGCCAAAGACAAAAGGGCAATACGGCGAATGGCTGCTCAGTTTATCATCTGCGGGGGTAAATTGTACAAACGGGGCCATCTGTGAATGCGTAAACTGTGTGTTGATGAAGAGGAGTCGAAGCGCTTAATGGAGGCCATCCACGGAGGAGAGTGTGGATCGCACATAAGCGGAGTGATGCTAGCTCGGAAGATTCTCAGACAGGGTTACCATTGGTTAACCATGGAGGATGATTGTATTGGTTTTGTTTGGCGATGCCACAAATGCCAGATCCATGCAAATCGCATGAATATCCTGCCGTTGAAGCTGTACAACATGACTTCACCGTGGCCATTTTCAGTTTGGGGAATTGATGTTATTGGGGTAGTTACTCCGAAGGGGTCAAACGGGCATGAGTATATCCTGGTGGCAATGGACTACTTCACAAAGTGGGTCGAGGCCCAATCCTACACAGTGCTGAAAGCGTCACATGTAGCCAAGTTCATCAGGAATAACATCATCTGTCGTTATGGGGTCCCGAATGAGATCATTTCGGACAATGGTTCTCACTTCAAGAAGGAAGTGATCGACTTGTTAAAGAAATACAACGCGGCCTTTCATAAGTCATCCACATATCGGCCGCATACCAACGAAGCTGTTGAGGCCGCCAACAAGAACATCAAGCACATTCTATAGAAGATGGTGGAAACCTACAGGGACTGGCTAGATAAGCTGTCATTTGCTCTTTGGGGCTACAGAACATCAATTCGGACTTCTACTTGGGCAACTCCGTATTCTCTGGTTTATGAGATAGAGGCTGTTCTATCGATTGAAGTTGAAGTTCCGTCGCTGCGGGTTATGGCTGAATGCCAAATAGCAGAAGCGGATTGGCAGCAGAGCAGGTTCGAGGAACTTATGCTATTTGACGAGAGGAGACTGAAAGCACTATACCACGTCCAAGGTTATCAACGAAGGATTGCCAGGGCTTTCAACAAGAAAGTTAAGTCCAGGAATCTGAAAGAAGGGGATTTGGTGCTCAAAGACAACCGAGCTCCCATCCATGACCCTAGGGGCAAGTTCAGACCCAATTGGACTGGTCCTTACATCATCAAATCTATTTGGTCGGGTGGAGCTGTCATTCTTATGGACTTAGATGGCCTTGAATTCTCCAAACCAATCAACATGGACAAGTTGAAGAAATACTACCTTTGAGTGGCTCGCTAGGCCGAAAACTTGAAAGGGCGACCTAGGCAAAAGTTAAAGCACAAAAAATTTGAAAAAAGAAAAACTGAGCTCGCAAGGTTGAAAACCCGGAAAGGGCGGCCTTGGCAAAAGTTAGAGTGCAAAAGGAGAGTGTTAATACCTGAGTGAACCCACACCGAACTACGTTAGGCTTGATTCCCATCTTCGGGATACGTAGGCAACTTCATTATGAAGTCTAGCCATAAACACTTCCAAATCAACTGTGTCCATGTGATTGTTTTGGTTATCTTTGTCTTTTTCTACATCAAAGAGTTCGGTTGTGATCTCCAGTGCAGTGCTATTCAGACAAGGGGCAACTTTCTAGTTATCGGATTTGGGGTTGTGCATCTCAGCGACAGATTCCGGGTGTGTCCAGTTGTGATCCTTATTGAAAATGATTTTGAAAAGTTTTAATAAAAGTTGATTTTGTTCAAATTAATCTTTTTACAACTTAGACCATTTTTGGACCAAAAGGAAAATTTTTGGTACCTACAACCTTCAATTTCATTGATTTCAATACAGAGTTCTCCGACTCTTGATACAAATTGAAGTTGCTTTTTATTACATTCAAAAGGAAAACTTGAAAGTACAGATTAAAGCAATAAACTTGGAGCATAGTTGAGTCAGGTGTTCTTGCGTCCCCTCCTAGAGCTTCTGGAAGCTTCAGATGCCAAAGTAGGCCCGGTTTGTGCCTCATCTTTAAGCTAAGCTATGCATTCGCCAGAGAGGGCGCAACTGAAATTGGGAGCGGGGGCCAGAAGTTCTCTTGTCCTCCATGCAGTGGAATACTGAGCTAGCTGTGAGCCTCGGATCGGAAATGAAACTCGATACTCTATCTCCTCTTCGGGACAAGTCCGGTAATGTCTGAACTGACGCCTGAACCAAAATGGGAAGTAGAAGACACAGTGTGTCAGGCCAATCAACTGAATACCAGGCTGCCGGGACATGCTGTAGCTCATCTCAGGCAGATCAAACCAGGGGCAACACCAAGCAACATCAACAGCGGATTTGTTGCACATCCAGTGGCACCACCATCCCTCGTTTGGGAAATCAACTTGTCGTGGATGAAAGAAATAGCCGTGCACTAAATATGCAGGGCAAGAGTCCACTACTTTTAACCTGTCCATGAGCCATACCTGGGGAGGGATGAAAAATAAGAGAGATTAAAGAATAGAGAGGTGTACGTGGAGAGAAAAGTGAGAAATGATTTTAAGAGAAAAACAGAGCCTGAAGGCCTAGTGATGTGAGAAATACATGTGAGAAGGGTGGGAAACATTACTTGTAAGAGTAGTGGACTTCCTGCGAACTTGGATGTCTCCCGGCGATGGAAAGCATCCAAGCCCATCAAAGTCTCGGCTAGTGTCAAGCCAATGCAGCTCTTGCCCTCTTTCAAGCCTTGGGCAACTTCAATCAAGCGAATGCTAGACCCTCCGGAGCTAGGGGCAAGCAGGAAATGAGCCAACATACACAAGCAGAGGGCATGTTGCCAAAAACCTTGCCAAAAACAGTCGCCACGATTGCCGACGTCAGAAAATCGGTGAATGAGATTGGGAATGTCAAGTTCTCTGTTGTGAACTAAAGATCGAGCATCATGTAAAGTGAGCCCACACATCCATCCTAAAGCTTGGATGTGGCCAAAGCGCGACTGGGGCAAGATTTCTTCGTCACGTCGAGATTCCATCAAAGTTTGAAATTCTTCGATTGTAGGGCATATCTCTTGTCCACCAAAGCTGAAAACATGTGTGATCGGGTTCCAACATCTAGCTGCGGCATGGAGGAATGGAAAACACATTGGAGTACAACTCAGGGAGAATAGTGCATTTACCCCGAAACCCCAGAAATTCAACTTTTCTGAGCCATCTAAAGTTGCAATCCAAGTTGAGAGTTTTTCGGCAAAGAATGGCTCCATTTGAAGCAAAAACAGAGCTGAAATGAAGAAACCACGAAGCTGGAGCTTTTGTAGAAGATAAGGTGTTGAGTGGAAGACAGGTGGCAACAATCTGGAGGTTCCTTACACTGGTGGCCAACCGGCCAGTGTTGGTGGCCGACCGGCCACTTTTGTAGCTAACCGGCCAGTACTAGTGGCCGACAACAACTTTTGATGGCCGACAGCCTCTTTTTATGGTCGGTGGCCTTCTATTTTGCCTTCTGGTCCACCCATGTGTTTAGGGTGCTAAGAACCTATTTTTTCGTTTCACTCTCGGTGCATTGCTTCGGTCTCTCTTTAAGAATTTTGTTGAATTGCTTATCGAGTTATTTTTTTGCTTATCGAGTTGTTGTTTTTCTCATCGAGTTGTATTTGTTTTGCATATCGAGTTGTTGTTTTGTTTATCGAGTTGTATTTGTTTTGACTGTTGAGTTGTCGTTTTGTTCATTGAATTGTTTTACTCTGTTTGTTATGTGTTGGTTGGTTCATTACCTGATTAAGCAGTTGCCAATACAATTTTCAATTTCCATTAAATCCGTTTTTGTGTAAAATGGTGCGATGCTCAGAATGCTCAGAATGCAAAATATAACATGTTTTTAATCAAAAAGCTATTTTCATTCCAATCATGGTTTCTTTTTACAGAGAGTACAAGTTTTCAAGAAAATAAAACCTGCTTAAGGCTGTACAATGTGCTAACATTACTAGCAAAAAGAAACAAAGCAAAAAACATCTGAATCAGCGCCAGCCACCTCAGGATCGAAAGGCCCTCTTCGTCCTCTTCCTGAGCATGGACTTGGAGCTATCACCATCAACGCCACTATCTGAATTTGAGCCGGAGCCCTCCTCAGCATCTTCGCTCCTCTCCTCGGAGCCATCCTCAGCATCGCCACCGCCCTCAGAACTTGAGCTGGTGCCGTCGCCTCCACTCTCAGATGACTCTGACTGTGGGCTCGCTGGCTCCTCGTCCTCATCTGTCTCATCATCATCAGGGATAGGCTCTGGTGGACTGCTCTCGTCATGAGTACATCTAGCTCTGCCTCGGCTGTGTGTCGGAGTCCCTCGCATCTCTCTTCCTACTGCCAAGGGAGGCACTGAAGGTCTTGCTGTAGCTCTCGCTGGGGCGTCTGGTGGAATTAGCATCTGAAAAGGGACCTAAAAAAGGACAGTTTGTCAAATACATCAGCTATGGTATATATTGGATGTAAAGATGAGTGTAGTGTTAAATGCAGTGTGTGGGAGCAATGTATCAATGCAGTGTTGTTAATGTAATGAATTTAGATCAGTATGGACCAAATTGCAGTTGAAATGCTAATGTATCAGCAGAGAATTTCATGGCATGAAGTGTAATCTGAAACATACCGGAATCCTGTAAAGACTGAGTAGGCTCAGGCTCGTCTGAACCATCCCCATCAGAGAGGTCGCCAGCTCGAGAGCCTGTCCGGTGTACTCTATGGAAGCTTGCAAATGTGTTGAGATGATCAGTGGTCTACAAAGCATAACTAAAATGAATTGAATGTGCAAAGCGTAAAGTATGGTACATACCGGGGTCGTGCCTCGAACTTCGACAAGCTCGTGATCAGCTAGTGCAGGCTCAATGGAAATATGATAAGTCTCCCTTCTGGATCCCCAGCAGGTCAGTGTAGTAGGCAGCTCTGGCCACCCCGCCCTCTGTCTCGTCTGGGAATCTCTCCTATCATGAGCCCGGGGTGCCCTGGATCCTCCCGCTCTCTCTCCTGCAGCTGAAGCTTTGGCTCTCTCACCTCCACGGGCCCTAGTCAGAGGCGGTATGAGGTATGTTTGGATGAAGGCAGTGTAATCACCCTCAAGCCTGAGAAGTCAGTGTCCCAACCTCTGGTGAAGTCGATCATCTCCTACATGGTGTACCTCTTTGTGACCCTCATGTATGTGGGAGGCGACATCAAAACTATCGGCTCAGGCAAGCCAAGGCTCTGTCGCAGGAATCGCTCTCCTAAGAACCATGCCTGACAAACTGGGCCCTTGAGCAAGATCTGAAATCGGAAAGCCTCCCGAGCGCCGGCAAACTGATCTCTGACCCCGTCAGGCATCATTGCCCACAGTTGCCAGGTGATCTGCAAATAATGAATATACAGGTTATTAGCTGCCATCAGAGATGAAATATGAAGTAAAGTTGAAATAACTGTAAGTTTTGGGTTACCTCTACGGCGGTCACAGTGTCGAAGAATCGGCGGAAGAATGAGAATGACTCTCAGGGCTGCCGCTGGCATCTCCTATCGTATCTGTGCGAGTACGGCACCATAGGAGGTATCTCCACCTCTGGCTCGGGGGCGAGCCTCGGAAAATAGGCGTACACCCATAGCTGCGGAAGGTGGCAGGATAACAGTGAATGTTTATCAAATGAATACAGATAAAGAAGAAAATGTACAGTGTGTGCAGTGTACAAGTAAAGTGGAAAGCAGGTTGTGTGCAGAAAGTGTATAGTGTATGTAGTGTACAGATAATGTAAAGCAGAAAGCAGGTTGTGTGCAGTGCAGTGTACAGTGTGTATAGTATACAGAAAATGCGAAGCAGAAATGTAAAGTAGAAGGGTAGGACATACCTCCCAGGCCCTCTAGTAGCCTCCTAGCAGATGCCCGCTCTGGCGAGAAGTAGAGCTCATGTATCCATACAGTGTGGCCAAGCCTGCGCCGCCCCAGTCATAGAATCGGACGCGAGACAGTCCACCAAAGCATTCATGAGGTAGAGCTAGACGGTGTTCGCCCGGTCGGTGAATAGGGTAGTGCCAAACAAGAACATGAGAAAACCCTAGGCGTAGTACTCGGTCTCCTCGCGCGTCGTCGGCATCGTCCCTCTGAAATGTTTAGTGAACCATGTATATCACACCATCCTTGATTGGGAGATGGGTGGGCGAATCCCCAGTAGGTAGATCTGAGCGGCCTCCCACTCGCCCATGTCTGTGTTGAAAGGAATCGGATGACCCCCTACTGCTATGCCGTGAGCATAGAGAAGTCAAAGGGAGTCATCGTCATCTTCCCTGTTGTAGAGAAGTGGAGGGAATCGGTGGTATCCCACCACCTCTCTACTAAAGCGCCCAGTAGAGGCCGGCTCGCAATGAGACGTGAGAGCCCCATGCAAAATGCGCCAAAGCCAGCCTCGTCCAAGATGTGACGGACGGCGTCAGGAAGCTCCATATACCACTCCTTTGCGGAGGTGGTCCCGTATCTGCGAAAGGCCTGTGAATCCCTCTGTAAGTAGGACAAGCAGATGCAAGGCAGTGTAAGAAATACAGTGCGAGGGTATGTTTAGGGCAAGCAGATGCAAGGCAGTGTAAGAAATACAATGCACAAGTGTGTTTGGGATGAACAGATGAAAGGCAGTGTGAGTTATACAAGAACTGTAACCTACATTGCAGAAAATAAAGAGGAAGTGTATATCTCAGAGGCGTCGTGGGATAGATGTGACTCCGGCTTGCATAGCAGGAGGTCCTCCAGTGCACCTCGCGCAAACCCCATAAACTGGCGGATGCTATCGGGAGGTAGCACGTGTACCTTGGGATGGTACGTCGCCGGGTCGAACGATCGAACACTGAGCGGCAACGGCTCGAACACTGGATCCATCTCCATCCCTGGAGGAGCTCGTTCATATAGGATGTCATCCGCCATCTCGAGAAAGGATGAGAGAATGGTCGAAAATGTGGAAAATGGGCGAGAATGCCAAAAGTCAACAAAAAGTCTACTCTAGGGAGGAAAAATGGAAGAAAAGGTCAGGGCTAAGGGAGAGGGCACTAAAATCAAGGGTAACCCAGGGGAAACAAACCCCAAGTGATGGAAATCAAGAAGAGAACACCAAAATCACTTTTCAATAGGTTCAAAGTGTTGTAAACTATGAGGGTTTATCGAATCGGACGTTTGTGGGACGTTGAAAATGTGTTTGAAGCTCGGATCGGAAGGGGAAAATGGTCTAGAGCAAAAAGGAAGTGTTTTTCGGCAAGGGAGAAGTGAAGAAATAGGGTTTGGAACCCTATATTTAAAGACCCGTGGTGAAATGCCAAAATTGCCCCGAATCTGTCATCGGTGGCCGACCGGCCACATTTGTGGCCGATGGCATTATTTTGTGGCCAATGGGTGGCCGGTGGCTTCCCAGAGTGGCCGGCAGGCCTCTGAAGCCCTCCTTGGATGTTGTTTTGCTGTTTTGTGCCTTGATCCCTCAAAGAAAGTGCAAGGGAAGTACATTTTTAAGCTCAAGTGGCCTTTGTGGAAGCTCCGGACTGTGTTTTCAGTATGTGATGTTCAGCACGTACGAGGTGTATCCTTTTAACTTGTTGCAACTCCTCTGAGAGGTAAATCGGAGGTTACAACTGAATCGGTCTTGTTAAGACGCGCATTTCTTTACTCAATGTTTTGCATCGAACATGTCATTAATGTTGCATTGAATATGCATTGATTATTGTGCACATAATGTGTGCTGTATTGCATTGCATTACACATGTTCTTACATTTGCATAGAACATGCATGTCGCATTGAATATGCATCGTTGATTATTGTTACATAGAATATGCTTCTATTTCATTCCTCGCATGATGTGCATGAAGCATGCCTCTCTAAGCATTGTGTCATGGTTATTCGTCTTGCATAGAACATGCATTCCTATTGTATTGTACTTGTCAAAGTTTCTTTCTTGTGCAGGCATGATATTGCATGTACGGTTCATTTGAAGCTGGTGCAACCAGACGATATTGTATGTACGGTTCATTTAGAGGAATTCCGGGTAAGAGCATTCCTGTCCTTTGACCACCTCCTTGTTGGTCAGAAACATTCGGATACGCCCGGTGTTTACACCACTACCTTGTTGGTTAGAAATATTCGGCTACGCCCGATGTTTATACCACATCCTTTGGTTAGAACCGTTTGGACGTGTGTCTGACGCTTATACCTCCCTTTTGTTGGGTAGAAACACTCGAGTACGCTCGGTGTTTACACCACTCCCTCCGGTTAGAAACATTCAGGTACACCCAGTGTTTACACCACTACCTTGTTGGTTAGAAACATTCGGGTACGCCCGATGTTGATACCACATCCTTTGGTTAGAAGCATTTGGATGTGTGTCCGACGCTTATACCTCCCCTTTGGTTAGAAGCATTGGGTTGTGTGCCCAATGTTTATACCTTGCTTTGGTTAGAAACATTGGGACGTGTGCCCGATGTTTATACCACTCCCTTTGGGTTAGAAGTGTTTGGACATGTGCCTAACGCTTATACCACTCCTTTGGTTAGAAGCATTGGGTTACGTACCCGATGTTTATACCACCCTCTCCGGTTAGAAGCGTTTGGACCGTCTCCCGACGCTTATACCACTCTGCTTTGGTTAGAAACATTGGAACGTGCTCTGATGTTTATACCACTCTCTGGTGTTGACACCGCTCTCTTTTCCCTCTCGCGTGCGGCGCGTTAGGACGCTTTGGTTAAATGCATCTGGACGAGCTCCGATGCTTGTACCGCTCTTTGCTTTGATTGCATAATGGTTGAATGTCTTTCACCTGTTACTACTATTCTCTGTGGCTCGGAACCTTAGGGTGTGTCCTTAGGTTCGCACCACTTCTTTCCTCGCGTGTGCCACGCGTTGGAATCTTGTTTGCCGTCTCGGGTGCGCCCGACGGTTGCTGCTCTTTAACTTTCCTACGTGAGGCGTAGTTAAGATTGCATAATTTTCTTACATCCTTTCTGCATGAAATGTGGTTTGGTTAATTGTTAACTTGCTTATGTAAGAGTTTGTTGTAACGTTTCTCTGCATAATATTTGTATCTTGATGTTTCGTTACAGTCTCATTGCATGACCATAAGTTATGTTCTGCATCGTGCATATCATTTGCATCTTGCCCCAGAACTATGCTGGTTTGATTCCTTGCAAGGGGATACGTAGGCAGCCTATGGGCGCAACCGTTCTTTGTTTTGATTGCTTGTTTGTCTAAGTCTTCGGCCTTGTCAAAAATGGGTTGTCTTTGGGCTTTGACATTCACTCCCGTCATTTCATGACTTCTGAGTTCTATCAAAGAGGGACAACTGTAGACACCCCATTTTTGACCGTCCTCAAGACTTGGACGCCATCGTTTGAACACCCGATGATTGTGCTCGCTCGTGTTCATTTTGAGTCTCTGAAGGTCTCGGCTGAGCGCCTTGCCTTGGAGCCTCTCAACTTGTCTATTTTGTGCTTGGTTGTGGACCAAGAGCTTGCTGCTTTGAATCTGGAGGAGAGGGTGGCTTGTCGGCCATCCCCAATGTCCATCGGCAATGGCTTGTGCCTGCCGGCCATCAGTGGTGGCCGGTCGGCTACATTGATGGCCGGTCGGCCACTAATGATGGTCGACGACCATTTTTCTCCTTTTTCAGATATTTATTTGCCAGCTGTTGATCACTGATGCTCATCTCCATACACGTGTATGGAGGGATGAAGGCAAGCTTTTGGCTTGTTTTTCTATATAATGGGGGTTCTCTCCCCCATTTGAGGGGTTACAAAAATTTGTGAGCAAATTTCCTCTCTCTCTTCCTATTTTGTGCTTGAAAGTGAGATTTCTCTACATATTTGCATACAACCCCTTGACCAAACACCTTCAGCTTGGAGCTGAGGTTCTTCGAGGCCTTGTTTGAGTTCTTAAGGCTGGTTTTAGCTCAGAATTATTGTTGTTTGTTGCTGTGCTTCAAAGGTATAAGACTTTACCTTGTAAGCTTTGTTCTAGTTGCTTGCTTTGCCATCCTTTTACACTATTTTTGGCCTGGTTTTCAACTACAAAAAACTTTGATTTTTAGGCCTTAACATGTTGGTTTGAGCCTATTTTGTGTTAGGGGATTATCACTCCCGTTTATTTCTTAGCTTGTGAGCTTCTTGCATCATCTTTTAACATACTAAAGTCCAGATTTTTGGCCCTTTAAACCACTGAATTCCAGGCAAATTTCAGTGGTAAAAACTTAGTTTTGAGGTCCAAAATAGGAGGGGGTGGCCTCTCCTCCTTGTGTCTTGTTTGGAAATGTAGATGGCCTAGCATGTGAGCATGTTTTTCTACCTTTTTGTGACTTGATCTCAGCATGTTTTAGCTACTGATTTAGCATGCTTTAGCTCTGTTTTGAGCCTTCTTGGTCGTATGAGCCTTGTCTTGCATGGTTGTAGTGCAAATGACCTTCACTAGCTTAGTGTTTTAAGGCCTCTAACATGTTGTGCATGTGTTGATTGCATGTTGTAGCATCATTTAGCATGTGATTTCAGTGCATATAACTCTGTCACACTCTCACTTATTTCACTATTTCATTGCTTTTGAGAGTTGTGCCTTAAGCCTTGTTTGTAGCCTAACATGTGAGCATGTTTTTCTTGCCTTCTATGCTTCAATCTCAGCAAATTTTAGCCTCTGATTTGGCATGTTTTAGCTCTATTTAGAGCTGGTTTGGTCGTTTGAGCTTGATATTGCATGCCTTTAATGTAGTGCTCTTCACTAGTTTAATGCTTTTGGCTTTTGGACATATTGTGCATGTGTTGCTTGCATGGTTTAGTGCCATTTTTCATGCCATTTCAGCACTGAAAATTCTGCAACCTCTCTCTATTCTTCACTTTTTAATTTGCTTTGAAAGTGGTCTTGAGCCCCTTGTTGGCTTGAGTGTGAACTTGAGGCTCTCATGCCTAATGGTTTTAATCTTCTCTTGAGGGTTTCTACTAACCAACAACATGAGGCTTCTTTCATGCTCAAGGCACTTGTGGCTTAGGCCATCTTTCCAATTAGAGGACTTTCACATTGGACTTAATTGTTTAAAGGATTAATCGGTAATGTAAAATGTGTAAACAAAATGAATCAAGTAAAACTTGGCAAGATAAGCATTTTTGTATTGCATTGCATGTGTTTGGATCAGACATTAATCCAAACACAAGAAATGTGGGACGTTTCATACTCAAAGTGATGAAACGTGTCACGTTTCTTGGTCGCCGTCACCTTTGATCATGCATGATAGGGTGGTGGTCCTTTGAGTCTTACTTGTGCATTCATTGACTTTGTATAAGCTTGACTCTTTGGCCATCATGCATTGAAAATGTTTGATTGGTAGCTTGAGAGCCAAGTGCTACACTCCTTTGAGCTTGAGAAATGATAAGGAGTGTGGCAGTACACACATTCCTTGAAAAATGCATTGCTTTGCCTCTGTTGCTCTCCGTTGCAGAAAAAACAGAAGTCTGGAAAAAGCAGTGGCCGATCGGCCACTTGAAGTAGCCGACCGGCCACCTAGACTAGCCGACCGGCTAGTTTAGGTGGCCAACAGCCATCTTCTGTGGCCGACCGGCCACCAATCATTTTTTGTGCAAAAGTGTTCTTGTTTTGGAGCAAAAGCAGTCTGGAAGTTGGTGCAATTTTCAGAGATCAAGGCGAGTGCAAACAGAGGCAACCGATGGCAAGGCGATGGATTTTCGAGAGGAAGCCAACCGAGCATGCATGTCTCTCTCGCCCGTGAGGCCACTTAATTGCTTTACTAGTTAGTTAGCGTAGCTAATCATTCAATCTGTTTTGTAATATTTTAATTAGCTTAGCATAGCTAGTTAGTAAATTGTGTTGTAACAATTAATTAGCTTAGAATAGTTAATTAGTTTTGTTTTATAATAATTAGTTTAGCTTAGTGTAGCTTAGCTTATTCATTCGAACTCTCCTTCAAGAGGGCACAATGTTGTGATAAGCGTGTGTGTGTGTGCATGCCTTCCAACCCCACGTCTTTCTCCCTTTTACTTAACCGCTTTCGATGGTTAGTTTAAGGCACGTTTTGATTAGCATACCTTATGCCTTGCATGTTTGCATCATTCATTTGTCTTGCATGCACCGAGGCTCGGCGCATCATACAAACTGCATCGTATTTCAATACTTATTTGAATGTGTTTCAAAGCATGTTATCATGTATTGCATTCATATGCCATCTTAGATAGCCGAGCCTATTTAGTTGCATTATTGCATGTGTTGCATTAGGCATTTTGCATAGTTAGGACCATGCATTTTTTTAACTAGCTTTTGTTTTGGCTCGGAGTACATTGTAAGTTTTTACGCTTTAGCATACTTGCATGAGTGTGAGTGATGCCATGTTTAGCATGCTTGCCATGAGGCTATTTGCTTAAGTGCTTAACTGCATGAATGCCTATGGATGAAGGCTTTGTTGCTTGAATTGGACAATTCGATAAATGTGTGTTTTAAGCCCACTTTGCGAAGTGGCAAAATCATGTTTTAAGCCCACCCGAGGGTGGCAAATCTGCGTTTTAGCCCACTTGAGAGTGGCACCTTCAAACCATTTTCGAAAACAAACATGAGTTGAATTCGTTCCAATTCTTGCAATTTTACTCTATACTTGTTTGTGTGCGTCACATAGTAAAGTTAGCTAATAACCGGAATAAGAACACATGTGTTTATAAAACAACATATCATGCTTAGTAGAGGCCGATCTTTTGATCGGGCTAACGGGGGTGCTCATTTCATGACCTTCCCCTCTCGTACCTAAGTTTCTGAGCTGAGGCAACTTTGGTGATGACGGACACGTGGCCTTTGGCACGAGTCAGGGTTTCCTAAATTTCCCCAAAAATAAAATATTTAGGTGGCGACTCTGTAATTTGGCAAAGTAGTCCAGTTTTGACATTATTTGATTCAAAATCGATTTTCCAAAATGATTTGCTGGATTGGACTCTTTGGTGTTTATCAGTCTCACATTGCACTTTGTGAGATTAGATTCAAAACCGTGACAGGAGTCCGAACTGTAGGAGACCAATTCGCACCTCTCCGAATGGGGGGCGCGCAAAGAAAGTCGAGTCTACCCATGCTTTCTGCTTTGCACTTTCTGTATCTGTTTATACTGTATGCTTTTTGCTTTGCATTTTCTGTATCTGTTTAAATTCATTGTTGATCATATCACTACATTTTCCTTGTAGCTATGGGTGTATGCTTATTTTCTGACTCTTGCCCC
The DNA here is from genome assembly GCA_030407325.1 of Camellia japonica. Taxonomy (NCBI): domain Eukaryota; kingdom Viridiplantae; phylum Streptophyta; class Magnoliopsida; order Ericales; family Theaceae; genus Camellia; species Camellia japonica. Next base: position 75,088,259 of record JAPPVO010000029.1, read on the forward strand.
AGAGCCTATAATGGAGCTTCCTCTAGCAGTCCCATACTCGTGATGATAAGACGGCGAGCTCCACCGTAGGACCCGCGAGTCCTTCTCATTCTTCAAGCACTACTTTGACACGGTAGCCGCTCGCGAGGTAACCCAAAACACAACCATTTTGTCTTACAACTGTTCTGATTCACCTATTAACAACTGGCAACAGCTAATAATCCGTTCACTTTCTACTTGTAGATCACGTGGCAGCCATGGGCCACGATACCGACAAGGCTTCGAGGCCAGTACAATGCGGCTTGGGGCATTTCTCGCTATCGTATTCTACTTGAGGGCCCAGTTTGCCGAGCCTTGTTCCTAGGTGAGTGAGTCATGTGTCAGACTATGGGTTTGCTTGCTCCGATCATACCGATGGCACCGCCAGAGTCCATGAGGTCAGCAGACAGCCTATCCGCTGAAGAGGTTATCCAGTTCATGGTGGGCTTGGAGGCAGACTACTTCCGAGTCGAGGGTGATTATACAGTCTTCATTCAGACACACCTTATGCCACCTCTGATCGGTGTTTGTGGGGTTGAGGGAGCGAGAGCTCCTGCTACGAGGGGGGCGCCTAGAGCGACTAGGGTGACCAGGTCCCGTGGGAGAGGGGCTTTTCAGGCGAGGCAGATGACTGGTTGGCCAGAGCTTTCCACTACACTTACATGCTGGCGGCATATTGAGGAGGCTTACCAGATCCATATTGAGCCTGCGCTGGCTGGGCACAAGCTTGTCGGGGTTCGAGCCCTGACTCCAGTACGTGCCACATTTTGCATTTTGCATTTTGCATGCCGTGTTTCATCCAGGTATGTTTATAGAACATTGATCAGATAAATGTACTTGCAGGCATCCATAGAGTACACCGGGGATGCTCTTGAGTTGGCGGCCTCCTTGATGGAGATGGTGCAGAGGAGCATGGGCCTGCTCAGTCTCTACGACATTCAGGTAACTTTATTCAGTTTATGCTCCATGCTATGAAACTTTCTGCTGATACACTAGCATTTCAACTGTAATCTGTTTTGCATTTGCATTGATCTAGTAGACTGCATCTGATACATTGCACTCAAATACCATATTCATACACTCATGCTGCATACCATCTTTACATCTAATACAAATACTAAGACTGATCTATTAACAACTGCCCTTTTTAGATCCCAACTATACCGGGTGCGTCAAGAGGAGTAGCACCAGGACCAATAGTACTTTCTTCAGCAGTAAGGAGAAGAGCGAGAGAGGCTCCAGCACGCAGCCAAGGCAGAGCCAGGGGCACCCGAGACAAGAGTGGTCCTTCAAAGCCTATTCTGAGCGACGACGACGTTGAGACTAGTGAGGCTAAAGAGGCAGTGAGTCCACAGCTGAGTCATCTGAGAGTGGAGGCGACGACGCGAGCTTGGGTTTCGGGAGTGGAGACGATGTTGACTTGGGCTCCGGACCAGAGAGTGGCGACGACACAAGCTCAGACTCTGGTTCAGAGGGAGATGCAGACAGCGGCGCTGACGGAGACAGCTCTGAGTCCCAGCCCAAGAAGAGGACGGAGAGGGCCTCCCGAGCCTGAGATGATTGGCATTGATTTTATGTATTTTTTCTTAGTTTCTTTTTTGTTAGTAGTGTTAGCACATTGTACAGCTTTAGACAGGTTTTATTTTCTTCAAAACTTGTACTGCACTTTTGTAAAAACTACCATGATCGGAATGAAAACCAGTTTTTGAAAAAGTGTTGTATTTTGCATCATGAGCACCACATAGTATGAAAATGAGATGGATTTTGATACTAAAAACTGAACACTGTATTGGCACAACAGTCTAAATCGGGTAATGAACCGACCAACAAAGTAAACAAAGCAATACAACTCGATAAACAAAACAACGACAACTCAATAAACAAAATAACAACTCGATAAGCAAAACAACATAAATACAACTCGATAATGAAAACAAAACTACTCAAAATACAACTCAGCAAACTTGCTAAAACTAGGAGGACTCAAAATAGGACCTCGAAATGCACAAAGAATAAGACAAAACACATGCCTTCAGCATTCTTAGCACACAGGTGAACAGGATGACAGGCAAAACAGCTGTCGGCCATGAGTCGGCCATAAATACAGGCTGGTGGCCGACCAAAGTGGCTTGTCGGCCATCACCAGTGGCCGGTTAGCCACCAATGTGAGGAACCTCTAGATTGTTGCCACCTGGCTTCCACTTAATGCCTTATCTTTTACAAAAGCTCTAGCTTCGTGATTTCTTCATTTTAGCTGCTGTTTTGCCACAAATGGAGCCATTTTTTGCCCAAAAGCTCTCAGATTGGATTGCAACTTTAGATGGCTTGGAAAAGGTGAATTTTTAGGGTTTCGGCATAAATGCACTATTCCCGCTGAGTTGTTCTCCGCTTTGTTTCCCATTCCTTCAAGCCGCTGCTAGATGTTGGAACCCAATTACACATGTCTTTAGCTTTGGTGGGCAAGAGATATGCCAGACAATCGAAGAATTCCAAGTTTTAATGGAATCCCGACGCGATGAGGAAATCTTGCCTCAGTCCCGTTTTGGTCACATCCAAGCTTTTGGATGGATGTGCGGGCTCACTCTGCATGAGGCCCGATCCTTGGTTCGTAGCGAAGAGCTGAATATTCCCAGCCTAATTCATCGATTTTCAGACGCCGGTGACCACGGCGACCGCCTTTGGCAAGGTTTTCGGCAGTATGCCCTTTGTTTGTGCATGTTGGCTCATTTCCTTCTTGCCCCGGGTTTTGGTGGGTCCAGTGTTCGCTTGGTCGAAGTAGCCCAAGGCTTAAAAGAGGGCAAGAGTTGCATTGGCTTGGTGCTAGTTGAGACTTTGATGGGCTTAGACGCCTTACATCGGCGAGAGACCACCAAATTTGGAGGAAGTCCACTACTTCTACAGGTAATGTTTCCCACCCTTTCTGATATGTGTTCTCACATCACTCGGCACTCACGCTCTATTTTTCTCTCAAAGCCCTTTTCTCACTTTTCTCTCAACTCACATCTCTCTATTTTTTATTCTCTGTTTTCATTCATCCCTCCCCAGGTGTGGCTCATGGACAAATTGAAGGTAGTGGATGCTTGCTTGGAATATTCAGCACGGGGCTATTTCTTCCGCCACCGCATAGTAGATTTGCCAAATGAGGGGTGGTGGTACCATTGGATGTGCAACATGTCTGCTATTGACATTGCTTGGCGTTGCCCTTGGTTTGATCTGCCCGAGATAGGTTACAGCATGACCCGATAACTTGGCATTTAGCTGATTAGCCTGACACATTGTGTATTCTACTTTCCATTCCGGTTCAGGCGTCAGTTTCGACTTTTTCGCGCCCACTTTCGGAAGGTTTGAAAGAAAGCCCTACAGTTTGGATTCCCGTGGTTCCGAATCTAATCTCATAAAGTGCAATGTGAAACTGATAAACACCAAAGAGTCCAAATCCGACAAATCTTTTTGAAAAATCGATTTTAAATCAAATAATGCCAAAATTGGACTGCTTTGCCAGATACAGAGTCACCACCTAAATATTTTATTTTTCGAAAAAATTTAGGAAAACTTGACTCGTGCCAAGGGCCACGTGTCCGTCATCACTAAAGTTGTCTTGGCTCGGGAACTTAGGTACGAGAGGGAAAGGTCATGAATTGAGCACCCCCGCTCGCCCGATCAAAGATCGGCCTCTACTAATCATGATATGCTTCTTATAAACATTATGTGCTCTTGTTCCAGTTATTAATCTAACATTACTATGTGATGTGCACATCCAAGTATAGACTAAATTGCAAGAATTTGAACAATTCAATTTCATGTTTGTTTTGCGAAAAGGGTTTGAATTTGTCACCTCAAGTGTGCTTAAAGTTTGCGAATTTGCCACCAAACATAGTGGGCTTAAAACATGATTTGCCACTCAACAAAGTGGGCTTAAAACGCACATTCATTGAATCGTTCCAATTCAAGCAACAAGGCTTCATCTACAGGCATTCAAACAATTTAGCATTTAAGCAGTTAGCCTCATGGCAAGCATGCTAAATATGGCAATCACTTACACGCATACAAGTATGCTGAAGCGCTAAAAACTCACCTAGTGCTCCAAGCTAAGAAAGCAATAAGTTAGGAAAATGCATGATTCCTAACTATGTCAAGATGCCTAATGAAACATATGCAATATGACACTAATAGGCTCAGCTACTAATATGGCATATGGATCAACTTTGATAACATGCGGTCGAAGCACGTATTCAAATAGATATTGAAATGACAATGCAGTTTGAATGATGCGCCAAGCCTCGTGCATGCAATACAAAATGAATGGATGTAAGCATGCGATATGCTAATTGAAACATGATGTCCCTAATCTAACCATCAAAAGCGATTGAATAAAAGGAAGAAAGACGTGGGGTTGGAAGACATGCACACATGCACGTACACTTATTACAATATTATGCCCTCGCGAAGGAGGGTCCGAATGAATAAGCTAACTAGCTGTCTATGCTAATTAAGCTAAGCTAATTAAGCTAATTAGACTAATTAGTACAAACCAAACGAATAACTAGCTAAACTAATTACTAATTATTCCAACACTTAATTACTTAACTATTCTAGTTAACTAATTAATTAATTTACAACACAAATGCACACGAACTAAGCATTTAAGATATTAAACTATGCTACCACTGCTCCGCCTCGGGAAGCGGAAGATGCACATGCTCAGTTTTTGCCCGAAAACTCCTCATTTTGCTCTCGAAAGTCTCTGTTTGCAGGGTTGAGCATTTCCAAAACCTTTCTCCTCCACCTTACCAAATCTTTGCTGAGGTTTACATCAGTGGCCTGCCAGCCATCTGCCAGCCAAAAAGCTACATTGCCAGCTAGAAATGATGCACTGCCGGCCATGGATAGTGGTCTTGCCGGTCATTGATGCATTGGATCACCATACTGCAATAGAGTATAAACAGAGCAAAAAAGGGGATTTTTCCAAGAATTGTTTGTACTATATCGCTCCTTATCATTACAATATCTCAAAGGAGTGATACATTTGGCCCTTAAACCATCAATCAAGCAATTTCCATGCATGATGTCTAAGGGACCAATTTGTACAAGTCAATAAATGCACAAAGATGACCAACAAGACCATCACCCTATCATGCATGATCAAGGGCAATGGAGACCTAGGAAAGTGGCACATTTCATCACTTTTGAGTATGAAATGTCCCATTTTCCTTGTGTTCAAATTAACGTCTGATTTGAACACACGCAATGCAACACAAAGAGATGCTTATCTTGCCTCTTTTACTTGCCAATTTTGTTTACACATTTTAGTTACCAAATCATTCATTAATCAATTAAGCCCATTGGTGATTTGTCCTCTAAGAAAGAGGTGTCAACCAAGGGATAATTTAAGGCAAGAGAGAGGTCATGCCTTTGATTAGTGAACCCTTAAAGGAGGATTTAAACCATTAAGCACAAACCTCAATCTCAAGCTTAAAGGATTCCAAGCTTGAAACAACTCTCAAAAGAAAATGAAAAAGTGAAGAAATGAGGGAGGTTGTAGAGATTAAAGTGCCAAAATAAAGTGATAAAAACACTAAAACATGCAACCAAGTCACACAGATGATGTGTAAAGCTTCAAAACAACAAGCTAGTGCAAGGACTTATACAACAAATACAAAAAACAAGACTCAAATGAACTAACCAGCCCAAAACAGAGCTAAAGCATGCTATTTCAGAGGCTAAAACATGATGGACTAAAGCTAAGTTAAGCTAGAAAAACATGCTAACATAAGGAGCAAGCTAGGTTAGTAAGCAAGACATAAGGAGGGTAGGTTAACCCCTCCAAATTTGGACTTCAAAACATGATTTTTACCACTGAAATACCTCTGAAAATAAGTGGTTAAAAGCTCTGAAAAAGATGATTTGAATGATGGGAAACAAAGGTGAAATGGCCTTAATATCAAGGAATAAAGAGGGATGAACCACCCCCTAACCTCAATGGCCAAAAACACGAATTTCAGCCCACAAAATTAGAGCTTTATAGAGCCCAAAAACAGCCCCAAAACAATTGAAAAAGATAGAACAACAAGTATTGAAAACAAGCTAACAAGACTAGTATTCTACCTCTTGAAGCAAAGAACACCTTTAGGCATAAGTTCAAGCCAAAGCCCCCTTCAAGAGCTCCAAGAAGGCCCCAAGGAACCTCAGCTCAAAGGTAAGAGGATTTGGTTTAGGAGATGTAGGCAAAAGTGTAGAGAAACTAAGCAAACACACACAATTTTGCAAGAGAGAGAGAGAGAGAGAGAAATCTAGAGAGAGGAAATTTTTGTGTCTCAAATTTTTCTAACCCCTACATATGAGAGGGAGGGTTTCTATATATAGAAAACACAAATTTCCCTCACAAACATCCAGCCATACATGTGGGTGAAGATGCATGAACCTGTGCAAACAACTGGCACAAAATATCACAAAATATCTGTTGAATACACTGGTGGCCGGCCGACCATTAGTGATGGTCGGCAAGGCTTCATTGATGGCCGACAAGGCACATCAATGGCCTGTAAATGAGAAGCTCTGGCCGGCAGCCTTCAATGATGGCCGGCAAGCCATCAGGAACTTTAGGCTCAAAAGACCAGGGCATGGTCCAAAATTGAGACAAAATGGATGCAGGGTTTGAAATGCTCAAAGGTGTGGCAGTCCGCTGAAGACTTCAAGTGTTTGGCGAGCAAACAGACCTATCATCGGATGTACTTGCAAGAACATATAAGTCTTAAAGGGCCTTCAAAAATGGGGTGTCTACAAGGCATGACCAAATTTTCCCAGAAGAAGGGGTAGAGTATCCGGCTTCATTTTCCATCCGTGACTCACAACTGGCTAGATACGCCACTGCTTGGAGGACGAGAGAGCTTCTGGCTCCTGCTCCCAGTTTTAGCGGCGCCCTTTCTGGCGAATGCATAGCTTGGCTCGAAGAAGAGGCGCAGACCAGGCCTACTTTAGCATCTGAAACTTCCACAAGCTCAGGGAGGGGACGCAGGAACACCGGACTCATCTATGCCCCAAGTTTATTACTTTGATCTTTACTTTCCAAGTTTGTAAGATGTAATAAAAGCAACTTTGATTTGTATCGAGAGTTGGAGAACTTTGTGTTGAAATTAATGAATTAGAGTTATGAGCACTAAAAATTTTCCTTTTGGTCAAAAAATGGTCTAAGTTGTAAAAAGATTAATTTGAACAAAATCAACTTTTATTAAAACTTTTCAAAAAGGAACACGTAGAATCAATCCTCGAGATGTACCATCCTGAATTCAAAAATGGAAAATTGCTCCTTGTCTGAATAGCACTGCACTACACTGCACTATAACCACCCTTTTTCTCAGAGTGAAGATCACAACCGAACTCTCGGATAAAGAGTAGACAAAGATGACCTGATCAATCACATGGACAGAATAGTTGATTTGGAAGTGTTTATGGGCGAACTTCAGGATGAAGTTGCCTACGTATCCCGAAGATGGGAATCATGCCTTACGTAGTTTAGTTTAGGTTCACTTGGGTATTAACACTCTCCTTTTGATTTCTAATTTTTGCCAAAGCCGCCCTTTAGGGTTTTCAACCTTGCGAGCTTAGTTTTTATTCATTTCCAATTTTTTTTTGTGCTCTAATTTTTGCCTAGGTTGCCCTTCCGGGTTTTTGGCCTAGCGATCCTCTCAAGGATAGTATTTCTTCAACTTGTCTATGTTGATCGGTTGGGAAAATTCCAGGCCATGTAGGTCCATAAGAATAACAGTTCCACCCAACCAGATAGCTTTGATGATATACGGACTAGTCCAATTGAGTCTGAACTTGACCCTAGGGTTATGGATGGGGGCTCAATTGTCTTTCAGCAACAAATCCCCTTTTTTGAGATTCTGGGACTTAACCTTCTTGTTGAAAGTCCTGGCAATCCTGCGTTGATAACCCTGAACATGGTACAGTGCTTTTAGTCTTCTCTCATCAAACAACATCAGCTTTTCGAACCTGCTCTGTTGCCAGTCCGCCTCTGCTATCTGACACTTAGCCATAACCCGTAGCGACGGTACTTTCGATTGGCAGAACAACTTCCATTCCATAGACAAGAGAATACAGAGTCGCTCCTGTAGACGTCCTGATCGAAGTCCTATAACCCCAAAGTGCAAATGGCAATTTATCTGGCCAGTCTCTGTAGGTTTCAACCATCTTCTGCAGAATATTCTTGATGTTCTTGTTGGTGGCCTCAACAGCTCTGTTGGTTTGCGGCCTATATGTTGATGACTTGTGAAAAGCTATGTTGTATTTCTCCAACAAGTCTATCACTTCTCCTTTGAAGTGGGATTCGTTATCTGAAATGATCTTATTTGGGACTCCATAGCGGCAAATGATGTTATTCCTGATGAACTTGGCTACGTGCGATGCTTTCAGCACTGCATAGGATTGGGCTTCCACCCACTTTGTGAAGTAGTCAATTGCCACCATAATGTATTCATGCCCATTTGACCCTTTCGATGTGACTGCTCTGATGACGTCGATTCCCCAGACTGAAAAAGGCCATGGCGAAGTCATGTTGTACAGCTTTGACGGTGGGATATTCATGCGATTGGCATGAATTTGGCATTTGTGGCATCGCCGAACAAAACCAATACAATCCTCCTCCATGGTAGACCAGTAGTAACCTTGCTGAAGAATTTTTTGGGCTAACATCACCCCGTTCATGTGCGCTCCGCACTCTCCTTCGTGGATGGCCTCCATCAGGCGCTTTGACTCCTCTTCATCGACACACAACTTGTGCATTCCCAGATGACCTCGTTTGTATAACTTACCTCCGCAGATGATAAATTGAATGACTATTTGCCGTATTGCCCTTTTGTCCTTGGCATTTTCCCCTAGCGGATAAACCTTCTTTTTCAAGAAGTTCCAAATATCGTAGTACCAGGGGTTCTGATCTTGCGCTTCATCTATTGCGGCGATAGTTTCATAGGCCGGCGTGTATCTCTGCTTAATGATAATCGGACGCATTCGGACTCCTAACGGGATGTCTACCATGGATGATAGAGTTGATAAAGTATCAGCGAACCTGTTGTTCTCTCTTAGTAGATGCGTGAAAGTCAGTTTTTCAAACCTAGGAATCAGAATATCCAGGGTTTGGTGATAAATCTTCATCTTCTCTTCTTTGACCTTCCTGTCTCCATTTGCTTGAGAAACAACTAAGTTCAAGTCCCCGATGACGTCTAACTTTTTTGCCCCTAGTTCTAGGGCGGCTTCCAAACCGGCAATGCACGCCTCGTATTCTGCTTCGTTGTTAGATACCTTAAACCGGAGTTTAAAGGCTAAAGGTATATGGGAATTGTCGAGTGCTATCAGCAACAACACCCCTATCCCATAACCGTATTGATTAGACGCTCCGTCAATGTACATTATCCAAGTTTCTTCTTCGACTTGCAAAATAGCTTCATCTGGGAACAGGTATTCTACCTCTTCATCCCCTTCCACTGGATGATTTGCCAGGAACTCCGCTACAGCTCTCCCTTTGACAGACTTACGAGTGACATATTTCAGATCGAATTCAGAAAAAAGAAAAAGCAACCAACGGGCTAGCCTACCCGTAAGTGCTGGTTTTTCAAAGAGATATTTGATGGGATCTAATCTCGAAACCAGAATTACAGAGTAAGCTAGTAGGTAATGCCTTAACTTCCTGGTAGCCCATACCAAGGCTAAGCAAGCTTCCTCTAGCGGGATGTAACAGGTCTCATATTCTAGCATTTTCTTGCTCAGGTAATAGATGGGCTTCTCCACTCTATCTTCAGATTCCCGAGCAAGCATGCAACCCATAGTTGTGTCGGTAGCTAACAGGTACAGAATCAACGGTTTTCCCAGCTCTGGCGGCGACAACACAGGCAAATTCTGGAGATACTGTTTGATTTGCTCAAAAGCAACTTGACATCAGTCGTCCCAACGGAATTTCTTTCCTTTCTTCAAGAGACAAAATAGTGGTTCACAAGTCAAGGTTAATTTTGCAACAAACCGTCTTATGACTTGCACTTTACCCAGAAAGCCACGCACCTCCTTTTCAGTCCTTGGTGGTGGCATTTCTAGTATGGCCTTGATTTTGGAAGGATCAACCTCGATGCCTCTCTGTGTGATCAAGAAACCCAGCATTGTCCCTGCTGTGACGCCAAAAGTCCACTTCTATGGATTCAACCTCTATCTATATTCTCTGATCCATTGAAAGAATTTTTCCAAGGCGGTGTAGTGGTCTTCTCTTTCCTTGGACTTGACAATCATGTCATCCAGTTACACCTCGACCTCTTTATGGATCATATCATGTAGAATAGTGGTCGCAGCCCATTGATAGGTAGCCCCGACATTCTTTAGCCCAAACGGCATCACCCAACAGCAGTAGGTTCCCCACGACGTAGTGAAAGTAGTCTTCTCTCTGTCCTCGGGTGCCATCAGAATCTGGTTATACCAAAAAAATCCATCCATGAAGGAGAGCAACGCATGACCTGCGGTGAAGTCCACTAATTCGTCTATGTGCAGTAAGGGAAAGTTGTCCTTTGGATTGGCTTTGTTCAGATCTCTGAAGTCTACACACATCCGAATTCTGCCATCTTTCTTCGGCACCAGGACAATGTTGGCCAACTACATTGGGTACTCAGATACCAGCAAAAACCCTACGTCTATCTGTTTGGTGACCTCCTCCTTAATCTTCAAAGCCCAATCCGGGCATATTCTCTACAACTTCTGTTTGACGGGTCGGGCCTCGGGGTCGAGAGGGATCCGGTGCTGTATAATCTTAGGATCGATTCTAGGCATGTTTTCTTAGGACCACACGAAAACATCTTTGAAATCTTTTAATAAAGCGATTAAGCGCTCGCGTTCTTCTGAAGACAACGTGAACCTGACCTGGACCAGACGTGGATCGTTTTCAGTACCCAAATTAATTGCAATGATTTCATCGAAAGGGGTTTTGCAAACCTCTCATCCTCTTAATTAATCAAAATTTTCAAAACCAGAGGAATTCCTTCTTTATCGTTTTCATCAAAATTTTGAAAGTCATGATCGATGCAATAAACAAGAGGCACAGAGAAATACTCAGAATCTGCAGTGGCATTCTCATTCAAAAGGTCCAGTCCATCCAATTCCTCGATTACAACCGACTCAAAAGAAAAAGAAAAGGACGACCTAGACAAAACCTCGGCATCCGGGTTATCAACCCCAGGAATACCAGACTCAGACTCAGAGAAATTGAAATCTGATTCTGACTCCACAGACTCTGTGGAATCAGATTCTGGTTCACTACCCGACTCAGAACTGCTGGACAAGTAGCCCTCCTCCAGTTGCCAAACGAGGGGGGGTGCGTCCGATACATCCCGTATGCTGCTCACAAGGTTCACACCCGATTGGTCCCTGATCATAGAAATGGTCAGGTTATCTCCTAAGCTCTCTGAATTGATCGGAGGATCCGAAAGGAGACATGCCAGTGCTACCCCTACTTCAATTTCATCGCTGTTCGGATCATTTTCTATGCCCCGCTCAGCTTCAACAGTAATTGACTCTGCCTTTCCCTCTGTGGCATCACCCTCTTGCAACTGTAGGTCAAAGAAAATATCGAAGCCGGGAACACGCCGCTTCTCTGAATTCAGCCATGGCTTAGGAAAGCCGCAAAATGGGAAGTCCTCGCCCTCCCGGACAAAACGGCCGTTCAAAGTTCCCTGAATTGGCCTATGCACAAGTTCATAGTGCTTCCCAGTTTGTTTAGCTCTAGCTCTTCCTGTCATTTCCTTCCCTTTCCAAATCGAGTCCTCTTTGGTGGGCGTATAGCCAAGACCAAAGGTGTGTGGGTTATGTGGCACATCGGCCAGTGCAGTAATGCCTTTCCAGTTGCTCCTTCCTAATCCCATCCCAGGTATATGCTGTAGCTTGTTCATGAGATAAACTGATTGAGCACTGACATACGAGTGCTCATTAACAGCCAAAATATTCTGCACCACCCGGGCCTCAGCCAAGGTAAACCCCAAAAGGAACACATCCTCTTTGCCGTGTACAATTTCCAGCACGGGCGTAGTGACCTCTGGCAGAAGATGTATAGATGAATTCCTGAACACAATGGCTACCCCCTTCCCATGAAGGTACTTCAGCATCTGGTGAAGGGTAGAAGAAACAGCTTTCACTTGGTGTAGCCAAGGTTACCCAAGCAATAAGTTGAAAGTGATTGGAACATCTAGGACGTGAAACTCAATATCCTGTTGAGTCGGGCCAACTTGTACTCTAACTTGTACTGTTCCCATCACTTCTCTGCTCGTGTTGTCGTACGCCTGGATCACGTGGGCTGTAGGTACAAAATCTACTGGCTTTAAGCTAATAGCATAGGTCGTGCGAGACAGACATACGTTGGTTACAGACTCGGTATCAACCAATACCACAGGTACCCACTTCTCTCTACACTCAACTGATATGTATATGTGCAGAGCTTTCGGGTGGCAATTCTTTGTCCGAGAAGGTTAGAGTCGGCGAAGCACCTCCTGGGAAGACAAGTCCTATTAGTTGTTCTAGAGTAATGTCGATAGACAGCTTGGCTTTATCCATTGCCGATAGTACAGCTTGCCTGTGTACTCACGAAGCCATAAGTAAATCCCAGATAGATATGTCTGCGTGAATCTTTTTTAGCTATTTCAACACAGCTTCTTCCTTTAACTGCTTGTCTTTCTGTTTCTCTGCTTCCTTATCATTTCCGGATGCCTCAGGTTGGTATAAGTGTGGAGGCTTGAAATACCGCCTACTTCTAGTCATATGGTCCACCTCCATAGAGTACCAGGTATCGTTTGGCAAGTTTTTACCCCAATCCTCGTTAGTGTGGGCAAAATGCAGATCATCATCTTCCCACCATACTCCTCCGGCAACCGACAAGCAATTGTCCTGTTCCATTGTAATCACTCTTACATTACAATCATCCCCCGCAGGGTGTTGGGCTGTTCCAGCTTTCCAACTATTCTCATCCCTTTCTTGTTCAAACCGCTTCAGTGTTGTTTCTTGCTCTGTATCAGCAGTACTAACAATGCCTAATTCCTGAGCCACTTGTTTCAGACCAGCATCTTCCGACAGCTTACCCTTTCCCTCGGCTATTCCAACCCTTGTAGCAATCCCTACTTCCTGCTCTTCCAGCTTCGGTTCAAGTTTCTCGGCTATATCAGGTTCATCACTAAGCCACCCAGAATTGTTTGTCGACTCGTTCAAATCGAACCAATCGATATGCATGTCCTCTTGATCTTGCTCATCAAAGAACTGCAAATTGTTTATGTCCTCTTCCAGGTTGGCTTCATCATCTAATCCCTGGCTTGGGTCATCTTCCCAGACTACACTGACCTCCATTCTCGTTGGCAACTCCACCACTGGCTTAGCTTGATTGATTGGCACAATATAGTGGCACGGGTTGTATTCCTCCGTAGATAAGTCCACGAAGCACTTAGGCAGTAGACTGACATTCCCATTCTCCACCAAGGCTAACCTTCCTTCATCTACCATCGTCACCACCACTGGGTCGGGTTGGAATGTGGACGCGTCCATCATGCACAAGTCCGTGCTTTCCGAGATGAACAACGTCGGCTTGGGTAGGTAGGAAGGGGTAATGTATATGCTGGGATCATATGGGATGGCCAATGTTTGTATGGGGTTTATATGGTGAGGTGGAGGAGCTTGGTTATGTGGTGGAAGGGGATTTGTAGTGACGTTGGGTTTTTGAGGAGGTGCTATCACCTTATTGTCAATGAGATCTTGAATCTCATGACACAATCTAAAGCATTGATCAGTGTCATGACCATGCTATTGATGAAAAGCACAATATTTGGCCGGGTTGTGTTTCGGAGGGAGAGGATCAGGTAAAGGACGAGGCTCTAATGGCTTTAGATGCCCTTTTTTGATCAACACACCCATGGCTTTGGATAAGGACATGTAAAGTGGGGTGAAGACCCTTTGGTTTCGGGCTTGGTGACTTGAGGTTTGTGAGGTCGGGTTGGATGTACTGGCGAATGGATTGGCAGTCTTAGGTGCAGTGGTGACCATGCCTATATCTGAGGGCCTTGTAGTTGCACTACCACTTGTAGTCGCATTAAAACTGGGTGTAAAGGGCCTCTTCACCTGCTCTCTTTCATCAGTGATCAAGCCTTGTTTCATAGCATCCTCGATTTGAACTCCTACTTCATGGAGCTCAGGGAATGTAGATAGGGGGAGGACAATCATCTTTTGCAGCAGCTTAGGTTGGAGATTACGGACTACCATTCGTATTTGATCTTTCTCAGATGGCCTGGTAGTCATCATCAACGCCTTGGCCCTTCACCTTGTTACAAAATCCGAGAAACCTTCTTTGGGCTCTTAACGGGTCACCTCGAGATCACGTGTTGTGACCTCGATCTGGGTGTTGTAGGAGCATTGCGCTATAAAGGCCTCAGCCATTTCCTCCCAGTTGTGTTTCACTAAATCTTCCAGTTTGGCGTACCAAATAGTCGCGATACCCGACAAGGTCCGGCCAAAAAGTGACAGCATCTACAGTCTAGAAAGGCCCATCGGCTGCAGGATATCAGAGAATAGCTACAAATGGACCATAGGGTCTCTAGAACCATCGAACCGGTTTATATGCGGCATCTTGAATCTCTATGGCAGAGTCACTGCCAAGTCAGTACAGCCATCCTCTATATCCGGGATTGAATTCACACCCTGTGCCCGTTTGAATAGCTTTTCTAGCTTGTTGACCTTCAGTGTAGTAGGGTCGATCGCGAATTCAAAAGGAGCCTCTGTTTGGTAAACCGGTGCCTTGGAGGCTTGGGGTGGAATCGGATCCACTTGAATGCCCGCATTTTCTTGGACATTGGCTGTGGGAGCAGTAGCTCCGAGTATTGGGAGGTTTGCAAGAGGTGGGTGGGATGCAAAAGCTGCTACTTGCTGTGGTCGCTGTTGCTGTAGCCTATTTATCAACTCAGCCTGCTGGGCTGTAACTTCTGCTTGGCGGGCAGCATCTAGCTGCATGTTTTCAATGGTTTGCTGGAGATGTCGAAGCAAGTCTTCCATGCCGGCAGGGTATTGAGCCATTTGAACAGGCGAATAATCTTTTACTGGAGTGGAAGTAGAAGATTGTGCTTGATTAGATGTGGGTGATTGTTGAACTGGTGAGTTATGCCGAGCTCTCCTTCGTCTAGTAACCAGCGGGAGCGAAACAAACACAGGCTGTCCTCTAATAAGATCCCTAGATCTGTAAAGTCGCCTTACATGGGTCTAGAGTGCTTGGGGGATAACAGGACTGTCTGAAACAATTGTGAAAAACTACCTTGCAAAAAAGAAATAAAGCAAAAGAAAGCAAAAATCAGAAACCGCACAATACCTCAGCTCAGATACTAACAACACACAGTTGCAATCAAAAACTGTAGGACCATGCTCAACACTGAATTCTACCTCCCAAAAAACTGATACCCAGACTTGTAACTAATACGCACATTCTTGCAGAGTTTCACTCTAAAAGCACATATCGAGCAAGTGTGAGCCAAAACACCCCTATGATGGGGTAGGGTTACCCTATCCTAGTTTCATTAGGAACTAGGGTAAGCTATTCAAACAAAGTGGTTTCACCACAATCCTGCATTTGGGTAAGCATCATGTCCTAATTTGGAACAGTCTCTATGGTTTCCGATATGTAACTAGGTCGATTGGTCAAAGAGGGTACCTCAGCAAGACTACCTAATATACCTCTCACACCTAACACTGAGAAGTGAAAGAAGGATCAAACGGTACAGCGGTAGTCCAAATTCGAGGGTTGTGTTCCCATCGTGGCAGAGCCTGCAACCGGTCAGCCGTTTGGCAAGCTTTTCCAAGCAAGCCTCTGGCAAACCACTCAAGAATAGCAGATGGCAAACACTGTGACTTAGGCGCACCGATGTAAATGCAAATGTAAAGAAAACACATAAGTGTAGATAAAATAACATATCATGAGTTTCAAGTCAAGTTCTCTAAAATCCCCAATAGAGTCGCCAGAAACTGTAGCTCGACTTTTTCGCGCCCCCTTTCGGAAGGTTAGAAAGAAGCCCTACATTTCGCACTCTCCCGGTTCTGAATCTAATCTCACAAAGTGCAATGTGAAACTAATAAACACCAAAGAGTCCAAATTCGGCAAATCTTTTTGGAAAATTGATTTTAAATCAAATAATGTCAAAAATGGACTGCTTTGCCAGATACAGAGTCGCTACCTAAATATTTATTTTGGGGAAATTTAGGAAACCCTGACTCGTGCCAAAGGTCACGTGTTCGTCATCACCAAAGTTGCCTCGGCTCGGGAACTTAGGTACGAGAGGGGAAGATCATGAATTGAGCACCCCCGCTCGCCCGATCAAAGATCGGCCCCTACTAATCATGATATGTTTTTTGTCAACTTATGCGTTCTTATTCCGGTTATTAGGCTAACATTACTATGTGATGCGCACAAGCAAGTATAGACTAAAATCACAAGAATTGGAATAATTCAATTTCATGTTTGTTTTTTGAAAAGGGTTTGAATTTGCCACCTCAAGTGGGCTTAAAGTTTGCGAATTTTCCACCACAATGTGGGCTTAAAACTAATTTGCCCCTAGACATAGTGGACTTAAAACATATATTTGTTGAATTATTCCAATTCAAGCAACAAGCCTTCATCCACAGGCATTCAAGCAGTTTAGCAAATAAGCATATAGCCTCATGACAAGCATGTTAGATCATTTCAATCACTCATACGCATGCAAGTATGCTAAGGAATTAAAACTTACTTAGTACTCCAAGCTAGGAAGAAAACAAAGTTAGAAAAAATGCATGATCCCTAACTATTTTAAATGACTAATGCAACACATGTAATATGCATTTAATAGGCTCGAATACTAATATGGCATATGAGATGATTTGATAACATGCGATTTAAGCACGTATTCCAAGAAGGTATTGAAAAGACAATGCAGTTTGAATGATGCGCCGAGCCTCGGTGCATGCAATACAAAATGAATGGATGCAAGCATGCGATATGCTAATTGAAACATGTCCCTAATCTAACCATCGAAAGCAGTTAAATAAAAGGGAGAAAGACGTGGGGTTAGAAGACATACACAGACGCACGCACACTTATTACAACATTACACCCTCGCAAAGGAGGGTTCGAATGAATAAACTAACCAACTAGCTACGCTAATTAAGCTAACTAATTATTACAAACCGAAATAATTAACTATTCTAATTAACTAATTACAAAACAAAATTGAATAACTAGCTAAACTAACTAATTATTACAACACTTAATTAGCTACAACTAATTAATTACAATACGAATTTTAGCTAGATATTTAAGCATTAAATAAGTTTGAAATGCATAGGAGGCTCATGTACGTGCTCGGTTTCCACTCGAAAAGTCACTGCCTTGCTGCTGAGTGCCTCTATTTGCTAATCTGAACACTAACAGTGCTGCTAACTTCCAGAACACCTCTGCTCCACCTTACCAACACACTGTGCAAATTTCATTGGTGGCTGACAATGGGCCGGTCGGCTACCACTGGTGGCCGGTCGGCTACTGTTGGTAGCTGTCGGCCATTGCTGGTTTGAACTTCCTTATTGCAACAAAGAGCAAAACAGAGCAAAACAGTGTATTTTCATAGATTGTTTGCACACTTTGTCTCTCCTTTTGATGGGGAAATCAAAGGAGGGACAAATTTTGGTTCATAAACCATCAATCAAGCAATATCATTGCATGATGGCTTGTGAAACCAATTTTGCAAGTTTCAATAAATGCAAAAATGGGACCAAAATGACCATCACCCTATCATGCATGATCAAGGGCCATGGAGACCTAGGAAAGTGGCACATTTCATCATTTTTGAGTATGAAGTGTCCCATTTTCCTTGTGTTCAAATTAACGTCTGATTTGAATACATGCAACGCAACATATAGAGATGCTTATCTTGCCTCTTTTACTTGCCAATTTTGTTTACACATTTTAATTACCGAATCATTTCTTAAGCAATTAGTTCATTGGTGAGTGTCCTCTATGATGAAAGAAGTGTCAACCAAGGAATGATGTAAGATAAGAAAGAGCTCATGCCTTTGGTAATGGACCCTCAAGGAGGATTAAACCATTAAGCATGACCTCAATCTCAAGCTTAAAGGATCCCAAGTTTGAAACAACCCTCAAAAGAAAATGAAAGAGTGAAGCAAAGAGGGAGGTTGCAGAGATTTAGGTGCTGAAATTAAGTGACAAAAGCACTAAAAATATGCAACCAAGTCACACAAATGATATTTGAACTTTAAAACAACAAGCTAGTGCAAGGACTTACACTACAACTACACAAAATAAGACTCAAAGGCACCAGACAGTTGAAAACAGAGGCAAAATAGTCCTAAATAGAGCCTAAAACATGCTGAGATTAAGCTAAAAAATGCTAGAAAACAAGGCTAACACCTAGAGCTACTTAGGCTAGCAAACAAGGCACAAGGAGGGGAGGCTAACCCCTCCAATTTTGGACTTCAAAACATGTTTTTTACCATTGAAATAACTCTGAAAATCAGTGGTTAAAAGGCCCAAGAAATATAGTTTCAAAATGGGAAACAAAGGTGAAATGGCCTTAATCAACAAGGAATAAAAAGGGATAAACCACCCCCCTAACCTCAATGGCCAAAAACACCAATTTCAGCCCACAAAATCAGAGTTTTATAGAGACCAAAAACAGCCCAAAAACAATTGAAAAAGATAGAAAAACAAGTATTGAAAACAAGCTAACAAGACTAGTATTCTACCTCTTGAAGCAAAGAACACTTTGAGGCACAAGTTCAAGCCAAAACCACCTTCAAGAGCTCCAAGAAGGTTCCAAGGAACCTCAGCTCAAAGGTGAGAAGATTTGGTTTAGGAGGTGTAGGCAAAAGTGTAGAGAAACTAAGCAAATACACACAAATTTGTAAGAGAGAGAGAGAGAAATCTGGAGAGAGAGAGAGAGATATTTTGAGTCCAAAATGTCTAACTTTCAAGAATGGGGGAGACCCCCCCTATAAATAGCAAAACATATATCTCCCTTCAAAATATCAAGATATACATGTGGGAGCAGATGCATGAATATGTGCCAACAGCTGGCACAATTGTCAACAAATATCTAGAAAAAGACAATGGTGGCTATCGGCCACCACTGGTAGTCGACCGGCCACCACTGGTGGCCAACAAGTCACCAAGAGGTTCCAGACTCAAAAACAACAAAAATTGGTCCAAAACCAAGCAAAGAAAAGACAAGGTTAAGAGGCTCAAAGATAGGGCATTCCGCCGAGGACTTCGGGCGCTCAAAACGAAAACAAACAAACACAATCATCAAGTACTCAAGTGATGACGTCTAAGTCTTGAGGTCGGTCAAAAATAGGGTGTCTACAGCGCCCATGGCCTGTTGACCTACCAGCTCGGCCACATTGGCTTGACCCACTTTTTCCTCTTGCGCCAGAATTTCATCCGGTATAGGCATCTCGCGCCTACCACGCCTACCACCACCACGTCCACGTCCTGACATCCTAATAAAGGTAACGATAGACATTAGCACATTTACAAATGTGCCGAAGCTAATTCACTCACGTCATAATACGATGGACAACAGTAATTCACTCCACATAAGCATGTAATCACATAAACATATACAAATTTCCTTCCTAGATAGTGACTGTCCCGTGGCCTTACTAGAGTTCCAATTAGAAATAGCAGTGATCAAGTGCTATTCTAATAGGACTTCCAAAAACCCGTAGACCCAATCAACATCTTAGGAACTAAATCTCATACCCATAAAATCACATAGGCATGTTATCACATAAACACATATCATCCATACTTGAGTCTCTAACAAGCAAGACAAACCCATGGTGGTACTAACCACTTCCCACGTACCCAAGTATTCAAACCCGCTACGCTCTAATACCAAGTTGTAACGCCCTCAAAATAATGCTAATAACCTAACATGATAAGAGAAGTGAATATAACATGATTGATACACTTAAATATATCAGAGTCCATATTACAAAAAGGGATTACATGCATTATATATTCATAAACATTCATTCTGAATCTATAGCATGTAATACAAGTTAAAGATAACAAAATAAATGCCCTACGGGCTTACATCTTTCCAAGATATCACTTGGTTACAACAAAAGAAAGAGTCCTAAGCTCTATACATGTAAAACCCTCGGCTTGAATAAACATTTAAGCATAAACATAACAAAATCGAGTCTTCAACCCCTAGTCCTCTCAAGCTATGTCCTTGGAGGAGGCATGTCACCTGTACCTAAAAATGGTTTCCCAAGTAGGGTGAGCCAAAGCCCAATAGAGATAAACTGACACAATATATGAAATTTAACTAAGATACAAGTGTCAGGCATACATATTCAATATTCGTGACAACACATGCTCTCTACATAAGTAAGCGATATTGATATCCATATCCCAATTCATTTCCTTCTATTCCTTTCAATTTAATTCATTTCATTTCAATTCATAGACAAAGTTTATAGTTCTCCAAATGGCCCAACTGAGATTACAACTCAGGGGTTTTCAATCAACATAACTATCATATAGACACTTCAATCTTGCCATTTTACAGAAATTTTATCCGCAAGAACCGGCACCCATGTATACATAAGATTTCGGGACTTTCACATTGGATACTCCGGCCAACTTAATTCTCAATGGAGTCCATCCCCTATCTCCTCCCAAACAATATACATATACAATGTATTTAAAAACGCCGTCATATTCAATGACGTTCAATTACACATATTCAATGTATTCAACATACCGTCATGTTCAATGACCTAATTAAATGATTAGTTTCAGTTCACCTAATCCTCATGAAATTTCTACAACATTCATGGCTATCCTCCACCAATAGCCCAAAATAGATATTTCTAAACAGATAAATATTCTTTTAAACAGATAATTTATCAAATTTCATAGGTGAGTGATTTAACAAATCCAACTACACCATTCATTCACACATCCTCTCAATTTCACATTTTTTATAGCAATTTCATTATTTATACAAAATAATTATTTATCACAAATTAGGGCAAAATTCCACCTTTCTCAAATATTAACCCCAAAGGCCAAATTTCACTATTTTGACACAAGGGAGCTTCATATACAAGCCCCATATTCTTTTTGTAAACCAACATAGGAAAACCCCTCTTTTTAATTTGAGCTCAAACCCTAGGTTACCCAAATCACTCCCAAACCTCATCATTTATACATAACAACCAATATCTAGGTTAAAAACCATATCAAGGTGTAGAATATCCCTACCTCAAGTGTAGAAGCTCAAAGGAGATGAAGAAGAACCTCAAAAGTGCCCAAACTTGATTTTGCTCAGATGAAGAGGAAGCTCACAAGTTGCTCTAACTCTTTATCAAATGGAGTAGAGTAGAGAGACCCTTAGATCATGGAGTATTTGTAGAGGGAGAGAGTGTTTTAGAGAGAGAGAGTGCCGGATTAGGGTTTTTAGAGGAAATGAAATCAAAAAGTGATGTAAAATGGCTCAGCTGCGAAATGATATACGCGACCCTCGCTCAAGTGAAGGAGTTGTCGCTCGAGCGACCAGACACAACAAGTGACCTCACTCGAGCGCAGAATACATACCTTCAGGTATTCACAGACGCAAACCCTCGCTCGAGCGAATGACTTAAGCTTCCCAGAAATTCTGTGTCTGGAGAAAAATACTGAGAGCACTCAAAACTCGCTTGAGCGCAAGAAGTCTTGCTCGAGTGAAGAAGCAATTTCACAAGGCTCGCTTGAGCGCAAGAAGCCTTGCTCGAGCGAAGAAGCTAAAATCTGGGCAACAACAATCTAGACCAACTAACAACCAACCTGTTCCAAACACGCCCAACATATTCCAAAGCTCAAATTCAAAGAGTTAAAGGAGGAGAACAAGATACGGATACAATGTTAAACTACGAAACCCGAGTCTGGAATACATCAAAGGTCGGGTCAAAACTGGAATCGCTATAAGCTATGGTTTGTAAATTCTATATATATATAGATATATATAATCTAGAGAGAGAGAGAGAGTGTGGTTATACCTGGGGGAGTGCCGGAGCTTTTGACTCGAAATTCACACCTTCTATCTCTGTATACATATTTCTCTCTCTAAAGCATTCGTAGCTTAAGCTGTATCTGTGTGTGTCAAACTGGTATGATAGAGTTTTGTGGGATATATATATATATATGTGTGTGTGGGATCTACAAACAAAAACAAGCCGTAGTGACAAGCTGTGACAACTCTATAGTCACATTCGTTCAGTTAATAAGCAACGTTAAAAGATAAGTATTACAAAACCCCAAAGAATATGCCTTTTGGGAGGAGAAAAAACAAAAAATAAATAATAAATAATGAAAAAGAGTCCTTCTCACAGAGAAAAAGATCAAACCTCTTTATGTATATATATATATATATTTATGTACATGAAAGGCAATTGATGAGATAAAAATTATTGATGATGCTATCCAAGGGTAACCTAGATCATACAAACAATGATACACAAAATTCCCAACTGATAAGCAAATTATATAAAGCAAATCTTGTATACTTGCATGTGGTCTAAATATCCAACCAGAACAAACAACGATATACATATATATATATATATATAAATATATCAGTTTTCATTTTTGTTCATTGTCTGGAGAGTATGATTTGAGGCCATCCCTTCAAACATTCACTCATTAGGGTTTTGAAAATTTGGGAAAACAAAAAATTTTGGTTTTGAAAATAAGGAAAAACAAAGGATAATAGAGAAATTGAGAGAGAGAGAGAGAGAGAGAGAGAGAGAGAGAGAGAGAGGACCCATACTTGATCTCGGGGTTGTTTGAAGATAGGCGAACTGGTAGTAACAGAAAAATGGTGATGGTGTGCTGGTAGGTGCGAAAAAAGAGAGCAACCATGTGAGAAAGAGGAGTAATGGAACACACATACAAAGATTGAGAGAGAGAGAGAGAGAGAGAGATAAAATACATACCTAACAATGGAGGCCCAAGTACTTCTCGAAGTGCCAATGATGCTTGGTCGAATAAGCGACACAGGCGACTGCAATAACGGAGGAGGAACGACTTTGGTAACTGCAAATCGAGCAGGAGAATCGATGATGAGGTGCGTATGAGGAGTGGTGCGCGGTATATACTGTATAAAGAGTTTGAAAAATTCACACCTCTGGCAATTTTTACCTACAAAACTGTTTGGTCGACATTGTCCTTCAATTTACTAAAATTACATTCAAAACGACGTCGTTTTATTATCTGCGACCAAATTATTTTGGTCGCTAATTTTTTTTCCCCCCACTTTTTGGTCTTCCATATTCGACCTTTGCTGACCAAATTTCAATTTTGGTCACAGAAAATTCTATTTTAGCAACTACAAAATATTAGTCGGCGAAACTCCAAAGCTTTGCCTACAAAATTTTAATTTAGTCGCCAAATGAAAACTTTTTTCGACAAAATAAAAGTTAGTTTTGCAAAATTGGTTGGGAAACTTTCTTCGCGCGCCCCCTTTTTGGAGAGGCGCGAATTGGTCCTATAGTTCGGACTCCTGTCATGGTTCTGAATCTAATCTCACAAAGTGCAATATGAGACTGATAAACACCAAAGAGTCCAATCCGGCAAATTATTTTGGAAAATCAGATTTTGAATCAAATAATGCCAAAACTGGAATACTTTGCCAGATTACAGAGTCGCCATCTAAATATTTTATTTTGAGAAATTTAGGAAATCCTGAGTCGTGCCAAAGGCCACGTGTCTGTCATCACCAAAGTTACCTCAGCTTGGGAACTTGGGTACGAGAGGGGAAGGTCATGGAATGAGCACCCCCGCTCGCCCGATCAAAGGATCGGCCTCTACTAAGCATGATATGTTGTTTTATAAATCTCATGTGTTCTTATTCTGGTTATTAGCTAACTTTACTATGTGACGCACACATACAAGTATAGACTAAATCGCGAGAATTGGAACAAAACAATTCATGTTTGTTTTCGAAAATGATTTGAAATTGCCACTCGTAAATGGGCTAAAACGCGGATTTGCCACCAAACATGATGGGCTTAAAACATGATTTTGCCACTTCGCAAAGTGGGTTTTAAAAACTCACATTTATCGAATTGTTCTAATTCAAGCAACAAAGCCTTCATCCACAGGCATTCATGCAGTGAAGCATTTAAGCAAATAGCCTCATGGCAAGCATGCTATCATGGCAACACTCACACTCATGCAAGGGTGCTAAAGGGTAAAACTTACAGTGTACTCCAATCCAAAACAAAAACTAGTTAGAAATAATGCATGATTCTTAACTATGTTAGATGCCTAATGCAACGCATGCAATAATACAACTAAATAGGCTTGGCTATCTAAGATGGCATATGAATGCAACAATTTGATAACGTGCTTTGAAACACGTATTCAAATAAGTATTGAAATACGATGTAGTTTGTATGATGCGCCGAGCCTCGGTGCATGCAAAACAAATGAATGATGCACACATGCAAGCATAAGGTATGCTAATCAAAACGTGCCCTAAACTAACCATCGAAAGCGGTTAAGTAAAAGGGAGAAAGAAGTGGGTTTGGAAGACATGCACACACGCACGCACACTTATTACAACATTGTGCCCTCGCGAAGGAGGGTCCGAATAATTAAGCTAAGCTACACTAAGCTAAGCTAATTATTACAAACCAACTAATTAACTATTCTAACTAATTAATTATTACAAACCAATTTGAATCTAATTAACTAACTTATTTTAAGCTAATTAATTACAACGAATGAAATTAAATAACTAGTTACACAAACTAATTATGATATTACAAAATGAATTAAATAACTAACTATGCTAAGCTATTTAAAACAGTTTAACTAAAGCGAGTAAACGACCTCATAGGTGAGGGGGACATGCATGCTCGGTTGTATCCTTCTGAAAATCCATCGCCATGATCTCTGTTGCCTCTGTTTGCACTCGCCTTGATCTCTGAACACTGTACCAGCTTCCAGGCTGCTTCTGCCCTAACTCAGATACACTTTTGCACAAAAATGGACTGGTGGCTGGTCGGCCACAAAAAGTGGTTGCTGGCCACCTTAACTGGCCGGTCGGTTAGTCTAAATGGCCGGTCGGCTACTTCAAGTGGCCGATCGGCCATTGCTTTTTTAGACTTCTATTTTTGCTGCAACAGAGAACAGCAAAGGCACAACAATGTATTTTTCAAGGAATGTGTGTACTGCCACCCTCCTTATCATGTCTTAAGCTCAAAAGAGTATGGCACTTGGCTCTTAAGCCACCAATCAAGCACTTTCAATGCATGATGGCCAAAGAGTCAAGCTTGTACAAGCTTAATAAATGCGTACATAAGACTCAAAGGGCCATCACCCTATCATGCATGATCAAGGGTGACGACGACCAAGAAATGTGACACGTTTCATCATTTTGAGTATGAAGCGTCCCACATTTCTTGTGTTTGGATTAACGTCCGATCCAAACGCATGCAATGCCACACAAATGCTTATCTTGTTCATGTTTTACTTTGCTCATTTTGTTTACACATTTTACATTACCAAGTCATTCTTTAACCGATTAAGTCCAATGTGATTGTCCTCTAATGAGAGAGGGGTCAACCAAAGGATGGTTTAAGACATGAGAGAGATCATGCCTTTGGCTAGGAGGAACCCTCAAAAGAGGGTTAAAGCCATTGAGCACAAGCTCAATCTCAAGCTTAAACACAACCCTAAGGCTAACCAACCCTCAAAACAAATCGAAAAATGAAGAAATGAGGGAGGTTGCAGACTTTTCAGTGCTGATATGGCATGGAAAATAGTACTACAACATGCAAGCAACACGTGCACAACATGTTCAAAGCCAAAAGCCTTAAAGCTAGTGAAGAGCACTACACTAGAGGCATGCAATATCAAGCTCAAATGACTAAACCAGCTCTGGACAGAGCTTAAACATGCCAAAACAGTGGCCAAAACATGCTAAGATGGTAGTACAAAGGGCAAGAAAAACATGCTCACATGTTAGGCTACAAACAAGGCTCAAGGCACAACTCTCAAAAGCAATGAAAGAGTGATATAAGTGAGAGTGTGACATAGCTATACACACTGAAATCACATGTTAAATGATGCTACAACATGCAATGATCTCATGCAAAACATGTTAGAGGCCTTGAAACACAAAGCTAGTGAAGCCATTTACACTATAACCATGCAAGACAAGACTCATATGACCAAAAAGGCTCAAAACAGAGCTAAAGCATGCTAAATCAGTAGCAAAAACATGCTGAGACCAAGTCACAAAAGGGTAGAAAAACATGCTCACATGCTAGGCCATCTACACATGCAAACAAGACACAAGGAGGGAAGGCCACCCCCTCCTATTTTGGACCTCAAAACCAAGTTTTTACCACTGAAATTCCTCTGGAATTCAGTGGTTAAAAGGCAAAAAAAAAAAGGTTGTTTTAAAAGCTTGAAAAGATGGCATAACACTTAGCAAACAAGCTACAAAAGAGGGTGGACCACCCCTAACTCCAAAAAGGCCTTAAACCACCATTTTTAAACCTTAAAAACAAAGGTTTTTGTAGTTGAAAACTAGGCCAAAAATAGTTTGCAAAGGTGGCAAAACAAGTGTGCAAAATATGCTTAAATGGGGTAAGTTCTATACCTTTGAAGCAAAGCACACAACAGGCACAAATCAGAGCTTAAACCACCATTTTAGAACTCAAAGGAGGCTCCAAGAGAGATTCAAGCAACCTCAGCCCAAGGATGAACCACTTTAGTTAAGGGTTGATAGGTTAAAGTTTGAAGTATCCAAGCTTCTAAGCACAAATGCTCAAGAAAGAGAGAAATCTAGAGAGAGAGGATTATATAGAGAGAGATTTTAGAGAGAGAGGCTCCCAAACTTTCCTAACCTTCCAAAATGAGAGATATGGCCTCCATATATAGCAAAATACAAGCCTTGGGTCGAAATATCTGAATAAAGGACAGCTGGCACAGTGTAGAACAGTTGGAGGAGAAATATCTGCAAATTCTGAGCTTTCTGGACATTTGTGGCCGATCGGCCACTTTTTGTGGACGACAAAAACCCCTTTTGGACGACATATGGCCGACAAAGGCCATTTGTGGCTGACACATGGCCGACAAGCTTCACTAGTGGCTGGAAAGCAAAGACTGGTTTCTGGCCCCGACTTCAATTAGGCATATCTCCTTCATCTGGACTCCTTTGCAGGTCATTCTCGAGTTTAAATTGTAGGCTCGGAAGTCTTCTTTCCAATGGTGCAGCCTCACATCAAAATTCCAAGTGTGCTAAGAGATATCCCTCTTCTAGTGAAGACTGCTCAGTTTCAGTCCAACCAGATTGATGCCCAACTTCAACTAGCCATATCTCCTTTATCCGGCCTCGGCTTGAGAAGATTCTTGAGTGAAAAATGAAGCCCTAGAAGTTCACTTTCCAATGGTGGTGGCCTCATAGATGAAATCCAAGTGTACAAATGGATAGGCTCGATTTAGCGAGGGCCGCTCGACTGTCTCTTAACGGTTCATGCCCAACTTCTTCCCCAACTTGGTTTCTTCCCTCTCCTTCAACTTTCTTCAAATCCAAACCTCAAAACAAGATGTTTTGAAAGATTTTTTCAAAGAGTTCACCTCTCTTTCATGCATTTCTACTTTGTCCTTGCTCGATTTACCGAAAAGTGCAACATTTAACGAAATGCGAACCTCAGAACATCGTAGGAACTTTTTCAAAAATATTTTGAAAGAAAGTGTTTTAAGGTCTAAAATCTTTGGTCAAAATAGTTTTAGTCCAAAAATGGGGTGTAAGGTTGGGATTTGACGCTCTCCTTGCCGAAGAAATCGAACCTTTGCATAGCATAGCATAGCCTGCACCATCGAATGATCCAATTAGTGGCACCTAAGTCTTAAGAACGGTCCAAAATGGGGTGTCTACACGTTATTAGGCTAACATTACTATGTGATGCACACAAGCAAGTATAGACTAAAATCGCAAGAATTGGAATAATTCAATTTCTTGTTTGTTTTTCGAAAACGGTTTGAATTTGTCACCTCAAGTGGGCTTAAAGTTGCGAATTTGCCACCAAAAAGTGGGCTTAAAACTGATTTGCCACTAGACATAATGGGCTTAAAATGTACATTTGTTGAATCGTTCCAATTCAAACAACAAGCCTTCATCCACAGGCATTCAAGCAGTTTAACAAATAAGCACATAGCCTCATGGAAAGCATGCTAGATCATGGCAATCACTCATACGCATGCAAGTATGCTAAGGCATTAAAACTCACCTAGTACTCCAAGCTAGGAAGAAAACAAAGTTAGAAAAATTGCATGATCCCTAACTATGTTAAATGACCAATGCAACACATGCAATATGCATTTAATAGGCTCGGCTACAAATATGGCATATGAGATGATTTGATAACATGCGAATTAAGCACGTATTCAAAGAAGGTGTTGAAAAGACAATGCAGTTTGAATGATGCGCCGAGCCTCGGTGCATGCAATACAAAATGAATTGGATGCAAGCATGCAATATACTAATTGAAACATGTCCCTAATCTAACCATCAAAAGCAGTTAAATAAAAGGAAGAAAGACGTGGGGTTGGTAGACATACACACATGCACGCACACTTATTACAACATTATGCCCTCGCGAAGGAGGGTCCGAATGAATAAGCTAACCAACTAGCTACGCTAATTAAGCGAACTAATTATTACAAACCAAAATAATTAACTATTTAAGTTAACTAATTACAAAACAAAATTGAATAACTAGCTAAACTAACTAATTATTACAACACTTAATTAGCTACAACTAATTAATTACAATACGAATTTAAGCTAGATATTTAAGCATTAAATAAGTTTGAAATGCAAGGAAGGCTCATGTATGTGCTCGGTTTCCAGCCGAAAAGCCACTGCCTTGCTGCTGAGTGCCTCTGTTTGCTCATTTGAACACTGACAGTGCTGCTAACTTTCAGAGCACTTCTGTTCCACCTTACCAACACACTGTGCAAATTTCATTGGTGGCCGACAAGGGGCCGGTCGGCTACCACTGGTGGCCAGTCGGCTACTAGTGGTGGCTGTCGGCCACTGTTGGTTTGAACTTTCTTGCTGCAACAGAGAGCAAAACAGAGCGAAACAATGTATTCTCACAGATTATTTGCACACTTTGTCTTTCCTTTTCATGGAAAAATCAAAGGAGAGACAAAATTTGGTTCATAAACCATCAATTAAGCAATATCATTGCATGATGGCTTGTGAAACCAATTGTGCAAGTTTCAATAAATGCAAAAATGGAACCAAAATGACCATCACCCTATCATGCATGATCAAGGGCCATGGAGACCTAGGAAAGTGGCGCATTTCATCACTTCTGAGTATGAAATGTCCCATTTTCCTTGTGTTCAAATTAACGTCCGATTTGAACACATGCAATGCAACACATAGAGATGCTTATCTTGTCTCTTTTACTTGCCAATTTTGTTTACACGTTTTAATTATCGAATCATTCCTTAATCAATTAGTCCATTGGTGAGTGTCCTCTATGATGAAAGAAGTGTCAACCAAGGAATGATGTAAGACAAGAGAGAGCTCATGCCTTTGGTAATGAACCCTCAAGGAGGATTAAACCATTAAGCATGACCTCAATCTCAAGCTTAAAGGATCTCAAGTTTGAGACAACCCTCAAAAGTAAATGAAAGAGTGAAGCAAAGAGGGAGGTTACAGAGATTTAGGTGTTAAAATTAAGTAATAAAAACACTACAAATATGCAACCAAGTCACACAAATGATATTTAAGCTTTAAAACAACAAGCTAGTGCAAGGACTTACACTACAACTACACAAAATAAGACTCAAAGGCACAAAACAATTGAAAACAGAGGCAAAATAGTCCTAAATAGAGCCTAAAACATGCTGAGATTAAGCTACAAAATGCTAGAAAACAAGGCTAACACCTAGAGCTACCTAGGCTAGCAAATAAAGCACAAGGAGGGGAGGCTAACCCCTTCAATTTTGGACTTCAAAACATGTTTTTTACCACTAAAATAACTCTAAAAATCAGTGGTTAAAAGGCTCAAAAAAGATAGTTTCAAAATGGGAAACAAAGGTGAAATGGCCTTAATCAACAAGGAATAAAGAGGGATGAACTACCCCCCTAACCTCAATGGCCAAAAACACCAATTTCAGCCCACAAAATCATAGTTTTATAGAGCCCAAAAACTGTCCAAAAACAATTGAAAAAGATAGAAAAACAAGTATTGAAAACAAGTTAACAAGACTAGTATTCTACCTCTTGAAGCAAAGAACACTTTGAGGCACAAGTTCAAGCCAAAACCACCTTCAAGAGCTCCAAGTAGGTCCCAAGGAACCTCAGCTCAAAGGTGAGAAGATTTGGTTTAGGAGGTGTAGGCAAAAGTGTAGAGAAACTAAGCAAACACACACAAATTTGTAAGAGAGAGAGAGAAATCTAGAGAGAGAGAGATATTTTGAGTCCAAAATGTCTAACCCTCAAAAATGGGAGAGACCCCCTTATATATAGAAAAACATGTATCTCCCTCCAAAATATCAAGATATACACGTGGGAGCAGATGCATGAATATGTGCCAACAGCTGGCATAACTGTCAACAAATATCTGGAAAAAGACACTGGTGGCTGTCGGCTACCACTGGTAGTCGATCGGCCACCACTGGTGGCCGACCGGCCACACCAATGGCCGACAAGCACAAACCATGGCCGATAGCCTATGGTGGTGGCCGACAGGTCACCAAGAGGTTCCAGACTCAAAAACAACAAAAATTGGTCCAAAACTAAGCAAAGAAAAGACAAGGTTTAGAGGGTCAAAGACAGGGCGTTCCGCTGAGGACTTCGGGCGCTCAAAACGAACACAAACAAACACAATCATCGAGTACTCAAGCGATGACGTCTAAGTCTTGAGGTCGGTCAAAAATAGGGTGTTTACAACGCCCATGGCCTGTTGACCTACCGGCTCTGCCACATTGGCTTGACCCACTTATTCCTCTTGCAGCGGAATTTCATCCGGTATGGGCATCTCGCGACTACTACGCCTTCCACGTCTACCACCACCACGTCCACGTCCTGACATCCTAATAAAGGCAACGATAGACATTAGCACATTTACAAATGTGCTGAAGCTAATTCACTCATGTCCTAATACGATGGACAACAGTAATTCACTTCACATAAGCACGTAATCACATAAACATATACGAATTTCCTTTCTAGACAATGACTATCCCGCAGCGTTACTGGAGTTCCAATTAGAAATAATAGTGATCAAGTGCTCTTCTAATTGGACTTCTAAAAACCTGTAGACCCAATCAACATCTTAGAAACTAAATCCCATGCCCATATAATCACATAGGCATGTTATCACATAAACACATATCATCCATACTTAAGTCTCTAACAAGCGAGACAAACCCATGGTGGTACTAACCACTTCCTACGTACCTAAGTATTCAAATCCGGTACGCTCTGATACCAAGTTGTAACGTCCTCAAAATAATGCTAATAACCCAACATGATAAGAGAAGTGAATATATCATGATTAATACACTTTCATATATCAGAGTCCGTATTACAAAAAGGGATTACATGCATTACACATTCATAAACATTCATTTTGAATCTATAGCATGTAATACAAGTTAAAGATAACAAAATAAATGCCCTATGGGCTTACATCTTTCCAAGATATCACTTGGTTACAACAAAAGAAAGAGTCCTAAGCTCTATACATGTAAAGCCCTCGGCTTGAATAAACATTTAAGCATAAACATAACAAAATAGAGTCTTCAACCCGTAGTCCTCTCAAGGTATGTCCTTGGAGGAGGCATGTCACCTGTACCTGAAAATGGTTTCCTAAGTAAGGTGAGCTAAAGCCCAGTAGAGATAAACTGACACAATATATGAGATTTAACTAAGATACAAGTGTCAGGCTTACATATTCAATATTCGTGACACCACATACTCTTTACATAAGTAAGCGATATTGATATCCATATCCTAATTCATTTCCTTCTATTCCCTTCAATTTAAGTCATTTCATTTCAATTCATAGACCAAGTTTATAGTTCTCCAAATGACCCAACTGAGATTACAACTCAGGGGTTTTCAATCAACATAACTATCACATAGACACTTCAATCTTGCCATTTTACGAAAATTTCATCCGCGGGAACCGGCACCCATGTATACATAAGATTTCGGGACTTTTACTCTGGACACTCCGGCCAACTTAATTCTCAATGGAGTCTATCCCCTATCTCCTCCCAAACAATGGAGTACATCTCATTTCTTCTCCCAAACAATATACATATACAATGTATTTAAAAACACCGTCATATTCAATGACATTCAATTACACATATTCAATGTATTCAACATACCGTCATGTTCAATGACCTAATTAAATTATTAGTTTCAGTTCACCTAATCCTCATGCAATTTCTACAACATTCATGGCTATACTCCACTGATAGCCAAAAACAGATATTTCTAAACAGATAAATATTCTTTTAAACAGATAATTTACTAAATTTCATAGGTGAGTGATTTAACAAATCTAACTACACCATTCATTTACACATCCTCTCAATTTCACATTTTTCATATCAATTTCATTATTTATACAAAACAATTATTTATCACAAATTAGGGCAAAATTTCCCTTTTCACAAATATCAACCCTAAAGGCCAAATTTCACTATTTTGACACAAGGAAGCTTCATATACAAGCCCCATATTCTTTTTGTAAACCAACATAGGAAAACCCCTCTTTTTAATTTGAGCTCAAACCCTAGGTTACCCAAATCACTCCCAAACCTCATCCTTTATACATAACAACCAATATCTTGGTTAAAAACCATATCAAGGTGTAGAATATCCCTACCTCAAGTGTAGAAGCTCAAAGGAGATGAAGAAGAACCTCAAAAGTGCCCAAACTCGATTTTGTTTAGATGAAGAGGAAGCCCACAAGATGCTCTAACTCTTTATCAAAGGGAGTAGAGTAGAGAGACCCTTAGATCATGGAGTATTTGTAGAGAGAGAGTGTGTTTTAGAGAGAGAGTGCCGGATTAGGGTTTTTAGAGGAAATGAAATCAAAAAGTGATGTAAAATGGCTCAGCTGTGAAACTGATATACGAGACTCTCGCTCGAGCGAAGGAGTTGTTGCTTGAGCGACCAGATACAACAAGTGACCTCTGTCACATCCTGAAATAGGGGCTAATCGGAATCATGACCGGCCAACGCCTCATCTCGCACCCTAGGCCTGCTACTAACTAGTTTAGAGAAGAAATAAATAAATCATCGCAAATACTAGGTGATTACATTTAACTAGAGCGTTGCTATATAAGTCATACAAGTCATAAAGGAAAGTTAAGTTACAACAATAACTTGTCCCTATGCCAACAAAAGAGGTAATGCATGACTTATATGAAACTATAGGTCTAGAATCCATCCCAGGCCACGAGACACCACAAAAATAGGCCTTTGGTTATCCACTAAGCGTTCTCCTTACCTGAAATGGGTTAGTAACACACCCGTGAGCTATAAAGCTTGAGAGAACATATTTACTCAATTTACAAGTTTGCCACGGTTCAAACATAAATATTTCAAGTTTCAAGCATAACTGTTCATGTTCAAAAGCCCAATGGCTGAAAAGACAAAATAAATGCTCTTATATATATATATATATATACATATGTCCATTCGTCTAGATATGTTGCCAGAGAAGTAGGGAGCTACCCATACTAATATCAAGCAGTCATGATCATGCCAAGGGACGATGGCCGCGTCCCAACAACCACCCTTATAATGCCTCACCCGTTGGTATCTTTAATTTCCCCCAATGTCTGGGATGTTCCGTTCGAATATACGTTATTACATTTGCAAGAGTTTTACAACAATGTCTTAACCATGGCTTCATAAAAACAATATGTATATAAGCAATACGTGTGAGTCGGCTTATCCCGTTAGCTCACGTTTTCTAAAACATAACATGATTTTCAAAATGTATTCAAGGTACTTTTCCAATCATAGGCATACTTGCTAAAGTTCAAAATCATATGTTTATTTGGTTATTCATAAATCAATGCAATCTCATGCTCCAAAATAATTCATCGATCAAAGCATGTCATTATATTTAAATACATGTAAAAAGTGTAAGTATGAACTCACCTAAATGTACACGAAGTTTGGTAAAATCAACCGGAACCGAGATCTAAACACAACGTATGAAAAACTACATTATAGTAGGTCTAGGAATTAATTCTAAGCATGAAATAAATATTCAAACCATAATCCCAAAGTGTACAATTTAAAAGGGGTCCTTCTCTTACGGTCCAGAAATTCTTAGTTTGCAGCACTTTAGATCAGAGGCTAAAATCCTAATCAAAACACTTTAAAATATTCTGAAATTTTACAGGGTTATCAATCAAAGATGTTATGAAACTTTTTCATGAAGGACTCGTCTTCCAAAAATGCTCATAAATAGGGTAGAATGGCAGTAAAACAAAGCTGGTCCAGATCCATTGCAGTTTCTAAAAAAATCATTTCCACAACAATCTAGCCATTGGATCGAGTTGAAACAAATTGGGTTGGAAAGATAACACTCTAATTTAACTCTGATCTAAACATCAACCGTTAAAGTGTCCTAAATAGTTTTTGACGAATTTCCAAAGTAGACTGTCTGTTCAGGAAAAAAAAAAACTATTTGTTGGGTAAAATCCATGTTTTGAGCTTTAGCCTCATGGTTCATTGCAACATGATACCAATGGGAGGAAATAAAGTCTAAATCTGTATTTTAGGATTTAGATTCATGGTTCATTGTAACATGAAATCAAAGGAAAGAAATGAAGGCTTTAACTTATGGAATTGAAGTAGATATAGAGAGGAATTTACCTAGACTTGAAGCTTGAAGAACAAAGATGAAAGTGTTTGATTTTCTCTCTTAAATCTATAGATTTTTAGCAAGAATATGAAGTTTCTGCACATATAGGATATATATAGGAAGAAAATGGTAGGTAGGATCAATGGCTAGGATTGAATGGTGAATTATGTGGTAAAAAGGGGAGTAAGGTGGATATATCTTTCACCTCACCAAGAAATTTACAGCCATGGTGGCTGATTTTACCACCACAAATTGCACTGCTCGGATAAAACGCAATGCAGGGACATCCGGCTGTCCGAAAATCGGTTCAAGAAAAATTCCATTTAATCACTGTTGACTAATTTTGACATTCTGAGTTCGATGGTGTGATCCGTTTTGCCTAAAGAAAAAAAAAATCCATCTTTATGAGTTTCATTTTTGACACACGCGAAGAGGATTATCAATTATTGTTCTGTTATAGGTCCGCCCCGGATGGCGAAGTATAGATAATATTTATTAACATGACATTGATGAACTTATAAAATATGAGATGTAACCTCCGTTCATTGACGGTGTCAAACAAAAGGCGAAAAGTTGGGTCAGGTCTTCACAACCTCGCTCGAGCACAAGGAGAGTAGCTCGAGCGTAGAATACATACCTTTAGGTATTCACAGACGCAAACCCTCGCTCGAGTGCAAGAAGCCTCGCTCGAACGAAGGACTTAACCTTCGCAGAAATTCTGCGTCTGGGGAAAAATACTGAGAGCACTCAAAACTCGCTCGAGCGCAAGAAGTCTAGCTCGAGCGAAAAACCATTTCACAAGGCTCGCTCTAGTGCAAGAAGTCTCGCTCGAGCGAAGAAGCCAAAATCTGGGCAACAACAATCTAGACCAACATACAATCAACTTGTTCCAAACATGCCCAACATATTCCAAAGCTCAAATTCAAAGAGTTAAAGGAGGAGAACAAGATACGGAGACAATGTTAAACTACGAAACCCGAGTCCGGAATACATCAAAGGTCTGGTCAAAACTGGAATCGCTATAAGCTATGGTTTGTAAATTCTATATATATATAGATATATGTAATCTAGAAAGAGAGAGAGTATGGTTATACCTGGGGGAGTGCCAGAGCTTTTGACTCGAAATTCACACCTTTTATCTCTGTATATATGTTTCTCTCTCTAAAGCATTTGTAGCTTGAGCTGTATCTGTGTGTGTCAAACTGGTATAATAGAGTTTTGTGGGATATATATCTATGGGATCTACAAACAAAAACAAGCAGCAGTGACAAGCTATGACAACTCTATAGTCACATTCGTTCAGTTAATAAGCAACGTTAAAAGATAAGTATTACAAAACCCCAAAGAATATGCCTTTTGGAAGGAGAAAAAACAAAAAATAAATATTAAATAATGAAAAAGAGTCCTTCTCACAGAGAAAAAGATCAAACCTCTTTATATATATATATATATTTATGTACATAAAAGGCCATTGATGAGATAAAAATTATTGATGATGCTATCCAAGGATAACCCAGATCATACAAACAGCGATACACAAAATTCCCACCTGCTAAGCAAATTATATAAAGCAAATCTGGTGTACCTGCATGTGGTCTAAATATCCAACCAGAACAAACAACGATATACATACATATATATATATATATATATCAGTTTTCATTTTTGTTCATTCTGGAGAGTATGATTTGAGGCCATCCCTTCAAACATTCACTCATTAGGATTTTGAAAATTAGGGAAAACAAAAAATTTGGTTTTGAAAATAAGGGAAAACAAAGGATAATAGAGAAATTGAGCGACAGAAAGAGAGAGAGAGAGAGAGAGAGAGAGAGAGAGAGAGAGGACCCATACCTGATCTCGGGGTTGTTTGAAGATAGGCGAACTAGTAACAGAAAAATGGTGATGGTGATGGTGATGGTGGTGCTGGTAGGTGCGAAAAGAGAGAGCAACCATATGAGAAAGAGGAGTAATGGAACACACATACAAAGATTGAGAGAGAGAGAGAGAGAGAGAGAGAGAGAGATAAAATACATACCTAACAATGGAGGCCCAAGTACTTCTCGAAGCGCCACTGATGCTTGGTCAAATAAGCGACACAGGCGACTACGATAGTGGAGGAGGAGCGACTTTGGTGATTGCAAATCGAGCAGGAGAATCGATGATGAGGTGCGTATGAGGAGTGGTGCGCGGTATATACTGTATAAAGAGTTTGAAAAATTCACTCCACGAGCAATTTTTACCTACAAAACTGTTTGGTCGATATTGTCCTTCAATTTACTAAAATTACATTCAAAACGGCGTCGTTTTATTATCTGTGACCAAATTATTTTGGTCGCTAATTTTTTTTCCCCCCACTTTTTGGTCTTCATATTCGACCTTTGCCGACCAAATTTCAATTATGTCGCAGAAAATTCTATTTTAGCAACTACAAAATATTAGTCGGCAAAACTCCAACGCTTTGCCTACAAAATTTTAATTTAGTCGCCAAATGAAAACTTTTTTCGACAAAATAAAAGTTAGTCTGCAAAATTGGTTGGGAAAAATGTAATTTTAGATGAACTTAACATTCTTCAGCCGAGGAATTCACTCCTCCAAATTTATGAAGCAGCCGCCGCCAGGGGCGGAGCAAAAGAAGGCCCAGGGGTGTCACGCCCCCCCCCCCTCAATTTTGAATATATTTTTTTTGTTTTTGTGCTAAAAATTAAATAGATTTTATAATAATTTGTGCTATAAAGGATGTGTTTTTATTTTCCAAAATTAGGAATTTTGATCCATAATTTTTTGTGCTAAAATTACAATCTTATATCACCATCCCGCACCAAGCTATTATACACTATTATTGAATTTTGATTTGTTCCTATTAATAATGATTTTTAATTTCTTATGCTTAAATTTAGCCTATAAAATTATTATTATCTTAATGTTGATCATGTTTTTATTTTTTTAAAATAAAAAATTGTAATTAATAAGTGCCACCTTTAACTTAATTTTTAGTTCCACCGCTGGCCGCTGCAACATCAAGTCCACCTCCAATGGAAGTGAACAAAGCCAAGAAGCCAACAGTGGAGGCTCTACCAGCTCCAATCCCCAGCTCAAGAAGATCAAGCGTGGCCGGCTTGTTCCCGTAGAACAACGGTGGACCAACCATAAATTAGTCAAACCGGTGGTGGCCCGATCGGTGTAGAGCCCTAGCCCAGCCACTACCGATGAGTTGCTCTCTGGTATCACCACCACAAGGCTTACAGTTAGATGTGCCGGTAAAGGCTGCCGATGGTGTCAACGATGGTGGCAAGGACATACAGAGCGGCTTGAGGGATTGGGATCGATGACCCACAAATGGGCAAGAGAGAGCTCCTTTAGAGAAACAAAGTCAATTTAGGGCAACAAAATGGGGAAAGAAGAATATATATATATATATATATGTTTATTAGCAACTAAAATATTATTTAGTCACTAAAAATATTTTATAAATCCCCTCCAAAATTTGAAATGTCACCCTCCAAATATTTTAGTTCTTTTGCAACTAAAAATTTTTTTAGTTGCTGAAAATAAATATTTGGCGACCAAAGTTTTGGTCGCCAAAGATAAAAAGTAAATTTTGGTTTTTCATTTGGCGACTAAATAATTTTAGTAGCCAAAACTAACTATACAACGACTAAAAATTGTTGTAGTCGTGGAAAATAAATATTTGGCGACCAAAGTTTTGGTCGCCAAAGATAAAAAGTAAATTTTGATTTTTCATTCGACGACTAAATAATTTAGTAGCCAAAACTAACTATATAGCAACTAAAAATTGTTGTAGTCGCTGAAAATAAAAATTTGGCGACCAAATTGGTCGCCAAAGATAAAAAGTAAATTTTGGTTTTTCATTCGACAACTAAATAATTTTAGTAACCAAAACTAACCATACAACGACTAAAAAATTTTTTAGTCGCTGAAAATAAAAATTTGGCAGCCAAAGTTTTGGTTGCCAAAGATAAAAAGTAAATTTTAATTTTTCATTCGGCGATAAATACTTTTAGTAGCCAAAGCTAACTATACAACGACTAAAAATTGTTTTAGTTGCTGAAAATAAATATTTGGCAACCAAAGTTTTGGTGGCCAAAGATAAAAAGTAAATTTTGATTTTTCATTCGGCGACTAAATAATTATAGTAGCCAAAACTAATTATACAACGACTAAAATATTTGTTTAGTCGGCAAAAGTACAATATTTAGCGACTAAATTTTTTTTAGTTGCCAATTGTGGCATTTTTAGCGACTAAATTTTTTTTTTGTCGCTAATAATCAATATACCCCGACTAAAAAAATTTAGTAGCTAAACATTGTACTTTTGCTGACTAACATAATTTTTGGTCGCCAATTCCACAACTTTTGACGACTTAAATTTTTTTAGTCGGCAAAAGTGGTCGCCAAAAATGTATTTTCTTGTAGTGTAGGAAGCTGATATATTTTTCTTCTTCTTCTTCTTCGTCTTTTTTTCTTTCTTATTTTTGAGTCCAGGTCTGTCTTTTTAGTAAATTAATGTCTTTATACTTATAATACCTGAGTTTGATTGTCAACTATTGTCTACATTTGTTTTTGCTTTGCTGTTTCTTCAAAGTATTGTGTGCCTATTATATATAGACAAATTGGAGCTGAAATTCATTTAAAATCTAATTCCTCTTATGCATGTTTAATAAGATTTGATTGAATAGTTTATACCAATGTCTAGTAAAACATAAAAATATGAATAGAATTGTATTAACATGAATAGTAATCGTTGTACTACCAACGTGAACCTAAAATGCAATTTCAACAACATTTGGAGCCTGTTTTTGCTGCATTAAAATTTCAATGTAAGTCTTTTGTAGCATCACTTTTGGTACTGTCCAAACCTAATAAGTTAATTTTTGCAAGAGGTCATCATTTTTTCCATTTTAAACTAATTTACGTAACCTAAAACACCGTCCTCTTGTGCTTGAGTCATTTATGATAACCCTATTATCCCTAAGGCCCTGTTTGTTTGGGGTTGTAGGAAGGGGATTGGGACTACTAATACCTTGGTATTACTAATACCTTGTTTGTTTTGAGAGATGACCTTGGGACTACTAATACTAATACCTTGGTATTACTAATACCCTTGGAAGGGTGATTCATAGTGAGGAGATAGAAATGGTATTAGAATTTTTTTATTTTTTATATATTGGGATTTTTTTTTAAAATATTAATGTTTAATTTTTATATTTTTTTATTTGTTTTATTATTTTATATAAAAATAATTTAACAATTTCTCACTAATAATCCCCTCACTATCAATCCCCTCCATTCTATCTCTGAAAACAAACGGGGCCTAAATGCTTTTCCATGCAAAATAGTATAATTTGACCTAGACAATTATTAGGTGACCTTGTGCACTTAAATGAATGACTATTTGGTTTACATTGACATATTGCTATATGGCCTTGGGGGCTTAGTCACTGGTAAGGGATGTGAAATAGCATCTTGACATTCTATATACAATTCTCTTCTTTTATTCTCAATTTTCCTTCTACCCTTCTTTCTTTTTATGTCTTTCTTTTTTTATATATTATTTTTACGCCATCATAGTTAATATCTTTGTTATGGTTATAGATTGACTTTCTTTCCTTGACAAGAATTGTACTTTATGTTCACAGTCATATGACTGTTGTTTGAGTATACTATTCTTGACATGTAGTTAACTATCTATTAATTTAGGCATGGTTTCAAACATTGGCACAACCTGTTAACTTTAGTGGTGTCTCCTATTGTTGCTAAAAAAGGTGTAAGGTTCAAGTCCTTGTTCGTATATGGGTGCATATTTCCCAAAGACAAAAAACGTCTCTTGTTTGTTGGTTGGGGTGCTTAATTTCTCGATGTATTTATCAGAAAAAAAAATAAAATTCTTGATGCAATGATAATTTGTTTGTTAGGTTTTGAGCACATCTGTGCTTCTAGACCCTGCAGCTAAGAACACAAAATCTGATAATGTCCAATTTTTCCTCTTTGTAATAATGTATTGCCATATGTTCTTTCAAGTTTCAAACTTCAGATTACAATTTCAAAGCTGGTGTGAGATCTTTAACCTAACAGATAGTGCAGTCATTTATGGTTTTTGGAGAGTGATCAAAGACGTGAAGACTCATTAATTATTCATATGTTACAGTAGGTGTATTTTAGAAGGTAGCCAGTGAGAATGACCTAACGAGAAATAAAGTCCTCCTAGATTCCATTATTCTGTTAGACTCAATATATATATATATATATATTATATTTGTAGTCTTGGGACTTCAAAGTCCAATGCTTTCAAAATCTTAGGAGTTTGATTTGGCAACTTGTATTGTTCACAAGCCATTGTTTTAGTATGAGCTTGTTTAGTGATTTTATTGGTTAGGACATTTTTGGTTTATTTTTTTATTCTTGATAAGGACTAGTAGATAGTTTAAACATCAAAAAGCAAAAAATAAAAAAGAACCTCTTTTGTGACTATATTTTACAGATAAAAATTAAGTAAATAACTAGTGAACAAAAAATACAAAGTTAATACTCAAGTGAGAAGCTCAATCATTAAAACAAAGAATCTCAATTTCACTTCCAATGAAGGCAAGCTTCATTGTCTACAATGAAATGTTCGATACCTTGAGGAGAAAAGTATTTATTCCTTTATATTTAATTTTTTAATTTATTTTTTCACTGTTTCAAAATATTTAATATTAAAATTTAAAATTCAAAATGCGTATACCTCGATGCCTTAAGGCTTACGTCTCGCCTCATGAGGGGTAAAGTGTCTCAAGTTACACATTCCCCTTTAAAAACTTTGTTTCTCAAAAAAGAATGGTTTTGAAAAGAAGAAGCCTTCAAATGGATCACTCAATTTCGTCAATGACCCCAATGGTATCGAAATTTGAAGTCCTGTAATGGGTGGCCGCTCAACCTTAAGGTGGTCGCCTAAAGCCCCATACAAAGAAGTTTTTTTTTTATAAAAAAAAATAGTGTTATTATTATGCAGTTTATGTATCACATAAAAATAAAAATCAATAGTCAAAATAAAATTAGTAAGAAACAAAAGTATCCAATTTAGAGTAGGCACTACAAGAAAATACACTTTTGGCGACTAAAAATATTTTGGTTGCCAAAAGTTGTGGAATTGTCGACCAAAAATTATGTTAGTCGGTAAAAGTACAATATTTAGCTACTAAATTTTTTAGTTGGGGTATATTGATTATTGGTGACTAAAAAAAAATTTAGTCGCTAAAAATGTCACAATTGGCGACTAAAAAAATATTTTAATCGCTGTATAGTTAGTTTTGGTTACTAAAATTATTTAGTCGCCGAATCAAAAATAAAAACTAACTTTCTATTTTTTGCAACCAAAAGTTTGGTAGCAAAATATTTACTTTTAGCGACTAAAAAATATTTTAGTCGCTGTATAGATAGTTTTGGCAACTAAATTATTTAGTCACCAAATCAAAAATAAAAATTTACATTTTATCTTTGGCGATCAAAAGTTTGGTCGGCAAAAATTTAATTTCAGCGACTAAAAAATATTTTAGTCGCTGTATAGATAGTTTTGGCAACTAAAATAATTTAGTCACTGAATGAAAAATAAAAATTTACTTTTTATCTTTGGCGACCAAAAGTTTGGTCAAAAAAAATTTAATTCAGCAACTAATTTTAGTCGCTGTATAGATAGTTTTGGCAACTAAAATAATTTAGTCGCTAAATAAAAAATAAAAATTTACTTTTTATCTTTGGCGACCAAAAGTTTGGTAGCCAAAAATTTAATTTCAGCGACTAAAAAATATTTTAGTCGCTGTATAGATAGTTTTGGCAACTAAAATTATTTAGTCGCCGAATCAAAAATGAAAATTTACTTTTTATCTTTGGCGACCAAAAGTTTGGTCGGCAAAAATTTAATTTCAGCGACTACAAAATATTTTAGTCGCTGTATAGATAGTTTTGGCAGCTAAAATAATTTAGTCGCTGAATAAAAAATAAAAATTTACTTTTTATCTTTGGCGACCAAAAGTTTGGTTGGCAAATATTTAATTTCAGCGACTAAAAAATATTTTAGTCGTTGTATAGATAGTTTTGGCAACTAAAATAATTTAGTCTCTGAATGAAAAATAAAAATTTACTTTTTATCTTTGGCGACCAAAAGTTTGGTTGCAAAATATTTATTTTTAGCAACTAAAAAATATTTTAGTCGCTGTATGGATAGTTTTGGCAACTAAAATAATTTAGTCTTTGAATGAAAAATAAAAATTTACTTTTTATCTTTGGCGACCAAAAGTTTGGTTGCAAAAATTTATTTTTAGCAACTAAAAAATATTTTAGTCGCTGTATAGATAGTTTTGGCAACTAAAATAATTTAGTCGCTGAATAAAAAATAAAAATTTACCTTTTATCTTTGGCGCCCAAATGTTTGGTCGGCAAAAATTTAATTCCAGCAACTAAAAAATATTTTAGTCGCTGTATAGATAGTTTTGGCAACTAAAATAATTCAGTCGCTGAATAAAAAATAAAAATTTACTTTTTATCTTTGGCGATCAAAAGTTTGGTCGGCAAATATTTAATTTCAGTAACTAAAAAATATTTTAGTCGTTGTATAGATAGTTTTGGCAACTAAAATAACTTAGTCTCTGAATGAAAAATAAAAATTTACTTTTTATCTTTGGCGACCAAACGTTTGGTCGCAAAATATTTATTTTTAGCAACTAAAAAATATTTTAGTTGCTGTATAGATAGTTTTGGCAACTAAAATTATTTAGTCACCGAATCAAAAACAAAAATTTACCTTTTATCTTTGGCGACCAAAAGTTTGGTCGGCAAAAATTTAATT
Organism: Camellia japonica; assembly: GCA_030407325.1. Classification (NCBI taxonomy): domain Eukaryota; kingdom Viridiplantae; phylum Streptophyta; class Magnoliopsida; order Ericales; family Theaceae; genus Camellia; species Camellia japonica. The sequence goes on from JAPPVO010000029.1 coordinate 75,132,080, forward strand.
TCAGCGACTAAAAAATATTTTAGTCGCTGTATAGATAGTTTTGGCAACTAAAATAATTTAGTCACTGAATGAAAAATAAAAATTTATTTTTTATCTTTGGCAACCAAAAGTTTGGTCACTAAAAATTTAATTTCAACGACTAAAAAATATTTTAGTCGCTGTATAGATAGTTTTGGCAACTAAAATAATTTAGTCGCTGAATGAAAAATAAAAATTTACTTTTTATCTTTGGCGACCAAACGTTTGGTCGCCAAAAATTTATTTTCAGCGACTAATAAATATTTTAGTCGTTGTATAGTTACTTTTGGCTACTAAATTTATTTAGTCGCTGAATGGAAAACAAAAATTCACTTTTATTTTTGGCGACTAAAAGTTTAGTTGCCAAAAATTTATTTTCAGCGACTAAATAAATTTTAGTCATCATATACCAACTTTTGCCGACTAAAAGAAATTTAGTCGCCAAATATGTAGTATAATTTTATTTTTAATCTTTGGCGACTACCTCATTTGGTCGGCAAATATACATTTTTGGTGACTAAAACACATTTAGTCGGCAATAAAACTCAATTTTTTTGTGGGAACACATACCGCCCAATTTGAGTTCATGTTTAATTTCATTATTATTATCATTATTATTTATTATTATAATTTTATTTTTTATTTATTATCATTTTGGAGGGATTTTTAAATTAATTTGGTGAGGAGCTCTAGAGGGATTTCAAGCACACTAAAATGAGTTAGGGCTTAAACACGTCTCTCTCTCTCTCTCTCGCTCTCTCTCGCATCTGCTCTCTTCCGATTCTCTCACGCCTCTCTCTCTCTCTCTCTCTCTCTCTCTCACGCTGATTGCCCTCCTCCTAATATTGAATCTCTGTCGCTTTGTTTCCATCGTCATTGGGTAAGGAGCATCACTGCTATCGAGCACCACCGTCGATCTACTATTGGAGCATTACCCTAGTATGTCCTCTCTATTTTGCCTTCTCTCTGTCCGTCTCTCTGCCTCTCTTCCCCTAATATCTGTCTCTCTCACTCTGTGACTCTCTCTGTCTTTGTTTTCTCTTTGACTAAAGTAATTTTGTTTTACAATGTCTCACCCACCAAGGCCTTCACCATCCCCAGTTTCTAGAGCATCTTCAACTCTCCCTAAAAAGAATTTGAGGTATAAATATCCCTCTCTTTCTATAAAATGATTCAATGAACATGTAATTTCTTGTTTTTCTTTTTTTGGGTTGTGAAAGCCTAAAATTCGTAACACTTAAATTTTGTCTTATAGTTTCATCTTATACTTAATTTATAGTGGTAGCACCGGGTAAAGATTCTTGAAGCTGCCTTACAGAACTTTGCTTCTGTGATCTTCATCTTATACTTGATTTATACTAGTAGCGCTCGATAAAGGTTTGGAGTTTTGCTGACTAATATTTTTTAGTTGCCAAAATATAATTTTCTGCGATCAAATTGAAATTTGGTCAGCAAAAGTCAAAGAGGGAAGACAAAAAAAAAAAAAAAAAGGTGGGAATGAAAAAATGTTTAGCGACTAAAAAAAATATTAGTCGCCAAAGAACTAAAATATTTTGAGGGATTTAAAACCAAAAATTCAATTTTCCAAAAAAAAAAATTAAAAAACTCAATTTTCAAAAAAATTAAAACCAAAAATTCAAAAATATATTTTCCAAAAAAAAAATCAACCAAACAGCACCTAATATTTTACCTCCCTCCCAAATTCGCCAATGTTCAAATTTCCCTCAAAACTATCTCATTTCGGCGTCTCTGTTAGCTTATCCCCAAATCTCTCCAAAAGTTCTTTGACGATCGTTGAGTCATCGTCGTTGGTATGGACATGGCCTCTGTTGCGAAGAAGCTCGAAAGGAACGACGAAATCAAGGTTGCGAATCCGATGGATTTGAATTCTATGGCGGTAAAGGGGCTGAGAAGAGACGATGTGGATCTACTGCACTACAGTCTCAATCGATTGGCCAGGGTCGTGTTAGGGAAGCATGTTTTCGTCTTTAGGCCTTACCAATACAAGGTGGAGTGGTTCCAGAAGTACGACAAGGGCAATTACAACTGGTACAATCCTCACTTTTCTCATGAAAAGGTGAAATTCGCAATGTCCGAACCCTATCTTTGTTATCTGATCGAATCTAAGCTTCTTCATATGATGAACTGTTCATCTTCGGCTTCTTCTTCATCCTCGAAGAAGAAGTCAAAGAAGAAGAACTGCAAGAAGAAGAAATAGCAAATAGACCTACGATCCAAAAATTGAGTGCACATGTGTCTCTTCTTTTAGAATAAATTTTCCAATAGACTTAGGGTTTACTAAAGCTTGGTGATTTGCATTATATCTTTAGTTAAAGAACTATCTCTTTTTAGAGTACTCTACTCTCTATTGAATAATGAAACTTAGGGTTTAAGACGCGTTTTGTGAAACTTTGATTGAATTTGGATGATAAACTTGTAAAATGATCTTGCTTATTCGTTAGTCATTACATGGTCAAGTGAAGATTAGTTTTCCTAATTTTGTTTTTAATAACATGAGACTTTCATATTAATTGTTCCTCAATGTATGTGTTTTCTTTGATTATAGTTTTCCTAATTATGTTTTAGCTTGTATATATTTTTTCGTGTTGTAAACTCTGTCCCTATAACCCATCCTCTCGGAACTTTCAGGGGTGAGTAATTCCTTGTAATTTTATTGGTGTTGTGAAAAGTCAGCAACTTGTGTACCTTAGGTACCTCATTCCTTTTTTTTCCCCCTCTCTTTATTGGCCACAATTTCTTATCTCAGTTTTGCCAAAACAAGCTTACTTGAATGGCTTGGTAAAGGTGGTCTGTAGATCGCTTATTTTTTTGATGGTGTTTCTATCCATTACCAAATTTTTCATTGAATTGTGTTACAGGTGAAGTGTTGAGTAACCACGATGAACTCATGTCTAACTTTTTTGCACAACCAAATGCTTTTGCTTACGAAAAGGTAAGATGGATGATTTTCCATAACCTTGCTATTTCCCCCCATTGATATCTACTTTCAATTTTTTGTCTAGCCAGTAGTTCTCTAAATTTCCATTTTGCTTCTATGCAAAAAAACAAAATATTAATAATACTAATAGTAATAATAAATGAAAAGAAGCAGCCACAACCATCATGAAGAATCCTCACGGTGATTTTGTGAAACTTTAAAGGCATGTAGCTGCGCAATGAGGTGTTTGACATTATGAAAATTTTTTGTAGCATTGATTGTTTCTTTTTCCATTTTTAATTGTGTGCATTCATATCTGGAAATCATAAGATTTTTTTCTATTAATTTGCTTTGTGATTGCAACATCTGCCTAAAAGTGCCAGGATATTTAACACTAAGGACAATTACTTGACAGTTGGGTCAGTGGAAAAAAATTACAAATTAATAAAAAAAAAGTTTATAATATTGATTATTAATGTGTATAATGTTTTATTAATGTGTATAGTATATGATTATTAATGTTTTATAATGTTTTATTACAAGTAATTTGGCCATCTTGGAGAAATAAAAGCCTATCATCCCACACAATGATTCAACTGCTACCAAGGGCTCTGCTGCAGGATCGCCTAATTGCAATCTCCCAGCTTACTCGTGATTAGGAACATGTAAGTGTGTTGTTTTATTGATTCTGTCTCCACCTTATTTAAACTCCCAAATGACTTTTTTCCTCTAGTTTACAGACTCAAAATTTTTTTATCACAGCCAGATGTTGCATTTCCTCTTCAGCCACCAGAGTCATTGAACTGTCCAACACCCAAGGCATCTCTATCTTTAATGCAGAGCCTCCTTCATGATGAAATTGATGCCTTTTGCAAGCAGGTATAAGGGCAGATTAACTCTTTTTTGTTTCTTGCTTTTAATATGTTTCATTATTCCCAATGTCTGCTGCCAAACTTTCCAATTAAAATTTCATTGCTTTGAACTTTTTCCTTTCCTGGCTACATGTGAACATAATTGATAATTGATGGTTCATATCTATGATGATATCCAAGGTTGCTGCAGAGAATTTAACAAGGAAACCTTACATAAATTGGGCTATCAAGCGGGTCACACGTTCTCTCCAAGTCTTATGGCCCCGTTCTAGGACAAACATATTTGGTTAAAATGCAACTAGGTTGTCCCTTCCAACAAGTGATGTGGATCTTGTGGTTTGTCTCCCTCCGGTGAGGAATTTGGTGAGAACTATCTGCAGTAACTACCCTGGTTACGTCTATATTTGTAATGAAAAAAACTGACGTGCTGTCATTTTCTAGGAACCTATTAAAGAAGCTGGGATTTTGGAGGGATGCAATGGTATTAAAGAAACTTGCCTCCAAGTAATTTGTGTTTGTTTGTCTCAGTGTGTAAATTTTAATCAAATTACTAAAAACTGTCTGCATTGCTGTAGCAAGGAAAGTTCTGTAGTTATTCTTGCATGATTTTGAAAGTAAATATTTACATCAATTTTCCAAAGAAGCATATTTGCATCTCACCTTAATAGGGCTAAGAGAAACAGGTGTGAAAGGGTTGTTTGAGATGGCCTAGCTGAAGTCAGTTGAAGCTCTATTTTTTTCTTATTCAAGAGTGCTCTATTTTTGCCTGTTGTTTTTTTGTTTTGGTTTTGTTTTTGTTTTTTGTTCTTGGTTTAAGTGGAGTTAGGGTGTTCGATGATTGGTGTTCTGAAGATATTCTACTTTGGAAATTATTTGGGGCACCCAGGTGGAAGGAATTGGGTGTACGCCGGCTGGGAGAAATCCCAAGTCATGCCCTCCTTTTTTTTTTCCTCTCTATTTTTTCTTTTTTTGCTTAATATGGGTTATGCTCTAGTACTGTTCAATTTCCATTAGTTACGAAACCAAAAATCAATCTATTAAATTTCATTGACTCATGAACCATAATCTTACATATGATCTGTCAAACCATCACTTCCTAGTTGCAGGCTTTAAAATTAAAATAGTGGGGTTTTGCATCATTTGGCTTTTTATTTCCAGTGTGAATGTTGACTTGTGCTGCACTTGAATACTCATCACGGATTTCATCTTTATGCTTTCACTAGCCTCCTTGTGATTGCACAGCTCTTCATTCTCTTGAAACTTCTATGTAAAAATTGGGTATTGAATGCTGTCTTCTCATATTTATTTGAGCAGGGCAATATTACAATTTTATCATCTTTGATATTGCTGTAGCTTGTTCTAGGCTTAACGCTTTTCCAAATTTTCCTTCCAGCATGCAGCTAGGTATCTTGCTAACCAGGAGTGGGTTAAAAGTGATTCTCTCAAGATTGTAGAAAATACTGCAGTAATGCCTCTTTCTTTCTGTTTATTTTCACTATATTTTATCTTCAGACATCTTTTTCTACTGATGTGTCATCTCATCTTGCTGCCTTTCTACTTGTAGGTTCCTATCATCATGCTTCTTGTTGAAGTTCCTCATGATCTGATTACCCCTGCTGTTGCCACCATATCTACACTGAAAGAAAAACTGACTGAGGTGATTAGTGGAGACAATCCTTTTCAGACCAATATGGCTAATTTGGAAAGCTCTGCTTCACCAAAGTGTTCAAATATGAATACTGATGATGACAAGGATATGAAATCAATTCGTCTTGACATCAGTTTCTTGTCGCCATCACACACAAGACTCCAAACTACTGAACTGGTTCGATTAAAACTTTTCCCTCTTTCTATTTTGCAAAGTCAATTCTTGTTACCTGACATTCTTCTCATGCATAACGACGGCTATATAAATTAGGTTTTGTAGTGTTTTGACCTGGTTGCTGCAACTGTTTGCAAAACTTATAATGAAACTGAATAATTTTGGAAGGATACGAATATAAGAATGGTTGAGAATGTTCTAATTTCAGTTTTCAAATTTGGAAGGCATATGGGTTAGAATTTCTCGTATGGAATTGTAAACTTCTTAACTACATAAGTTTTGAGTAATGTGCACTTCAGTGCGTGACTAATGAAAAAACCTTTTACTGAGGGAATTGATTTTCAGATTCTACATCTGCATATTAAAGCATAAGTTTTATTATATGCCCTCTTTCCAAGCTACAAAGGCATGTTTGCACCCCTTCATGCAGTAGCCCAAAGTGAAAACAGTAGTTGTAGAGATGGCTAGAGACAAAAACATATAGACTATTCAGAAGTATCTTCCACTACGCTCTCACAAAAACACATACATTAGTTTGGTAACATATAGACTATTCAGACAAAAACACATACATTAGTCTGGTAATATGCTTCTGATAGAGAGATGGGTTTGTTGTTTTGCTGGAGCTTGTGTTGATAATCCCAACCTCGTATCTTCCACTCTGCTCTCACACTTACCCTCATCTAAGTAAAAGTTCAACCAAAGCAAATAGACTATTCAGAAGTAGAAAGACTATTTTAACTTAGTTTCCATTGTTGAAACATAGGTCAATATTGGCATATCGTAGAACAATAGTTAGAATTGATATATATACATATGAATGATGTTTTATTTACAACATGGTATTGATAGTCATTTAATTTGTTAATGTTTCCTTTACTTTTCATGTAGAATTTACATTTTTTGTCTAATTTTACAATAAAGTGATGTGCAAATATTTTCAACAAAAATTTACCTGACATTATTTCTTATTTTCTTTGGTACAGATGGATTATCTTGTGCACAAATCTAAATTGTACATGACTGATTGGCACTATAAGCATTTTTGGAAGGAATATATATTTTTGGATAGATGTGTATGGAAAAGATTTGGGTGGAATAGTAGTTATATTTTTGGAAAGACTAGTAGTTATATTTTTTGGATGAATGTGTATGGACAATATTTGGATATACTACTAGTGTGTATATTTTTTGATAGATGTGCATGGATAACAATTTAAAACATAATAACAACTAATTGTTATGTTTTAAATTATTATGCTAGATGGATGTAACTTGGATGATTATATAGATTATAAGTGGATTTTTAATTGGAGGAATATGTAGTTTGAAATTACTTGTGGATGAAAAATTATAATAGTTGATGACTTTCATTAAACAAGTTTAGTTTGGATGATATGTATTTTGTCGAATGTTCATGATTCAATTGATTTGAATGATGCTTGTAAATTACATATTATATTGAATGGATTGGATGAATTATTATGAATTACAGGTTTATTTTGTTGGATGTTGGCGACCAAATGATGATCTTGTTTTTTCTATTTTGGCGACCAATTGATTAGTTGGGAAAGATAACTAATACTTTTGCCGACTAAATAATTAGTCGTTAAAGTCATTAATTTTGGCGACCAAAAAGGAATTCGTCGCTAATAGATCAATTGCCAACTAAAGTTTTAGTTATGCAAACGTTCTTTTTCACGACTAACATGTTTGGTGGTAGAATGTGACAATTGCCGACCAATCTTTTTGGTTGTGGAATGTGTTATTTGCCAACCAAACTTGTTGGTCGTGGAATGTGTCATTTGCCGACCAAACTTGCTGGTCGTGGAATGTATTGCGGACCAAACTTTTTGGTCGCGGAATGTGACCATTGGCGACCAAATTTGTTGGTCGTGGAAATGGACCACAATTGCCGACCAAACTATTTGGTCATTGAATGTGCGAATTGGGGACTAACATGTTTGGTCGGGAAAATATGACTTTTCGCGACTAAAGTGTTTTAGCTACTAAATGGATTAGTCGCAATAATTATATATTTAGCGACCAAAAATTTAGTCGGAAAATATAACTTTTTCGCGGCTAAAAAACTTTTTAGTCGCTAATTACTTTCCGCGACCCTCAATTGGCGACCAAAGTGGCAACCAAAAAAATTAGTCACAGATAACTTTTGCCGACTAAAAATGTACTTTTGCCGACTAAGTTTTTAGTCGGCAAAAGTGCGAATTCTTGTAGTGAGGTTTGAACAATTTGAAATATACAATTTTTTATTTTAAATTTCAAAAAATTAAAATCGCTTTGATGATGATAGTTTGGAAAAAATATAGTTATCATCTTTAGTATCTTCCTAAACATAGCATTTTTTTTCTAATATTGATAGTTTAGATTTGTTTTCAAAACTAAATGTTTTAAAGAAATATTACAAATAGAAGAAAACAATTTAATTAATGTATTATATAAAAAATTAGATTATCTTTTAAATGCATGCATTGCTTTTACGCTATTATTGGCAACACAATTGCTTTTGGAATTTTATTTTTTTTTCAAAATTAAATTTGATAAAAATCGTATATAAGATCAATCATTGTTAGGATTTGGGATCCCGCCCAAGACCTTATAGAAATCATAGCAAGTAGAAAAACACACCCACACAGAAGGAGACACCATATTTAACATGGTTCGACATTAAAGCCTACGTCCACAGGAGAGTAACCGGTTATCACTATACCAATGGAGAGATTACAGAAAGATTACAATAGAGGAGAAGCTCACACTCTCCTCACTTAGCCACTCTCCCGTCTCCCTCTCTCACACCGAGAGAGACGGTCTCTCCGCCTCACATCTCTCACTCTTTGGTTTGTTCTCTCGGTTTGCTCACATCTCTCCTTTTCTCACCCTCTCCATTTATACACATAATGGTAGGTGGGAGAGCCTTCATTCTTGACTTGGGCAGCCTTCATTCTTGACTTGGTTGGTAGCCTCCATGGTTGGTAGCCTTCATGGTTGACCAAGGTGTGTTCTCATGAAGAAGACAATCACCCCCTTCACATGGGGTGATATCCACAAATCACCCCCTCAACCCATGTGAGGTGATCCACTGCACACACTGCTGCTAATCTTGTCACGCCCAAATTCAACATAGTCTTCATCTCTTCACTGAGACGTCTGTACCCCCTGAAGCTAGAGATAACACACCAGAGATACAAGAGGAGGAGGGAATCATACATCCTCAACTCAACTCACACCACTCTCTGATTTGAAGAGAGCCTCTGCTCCTATCTCCCATAGATCTCTTCCACGCTTCATGTCTCGGATGTCTTCACCTGCTATGCTTGAACTTGTGTAACCAAGATATCCGACACCCCCTGATTGGATGTCTTGCACCCCCTGCTGGGATGCCCTTGACTATCATGCCTTATCTCGCAGGACAAGTCATTGGAGCAATAGAAAACTCGTTGTGTATCCCATCAACGTCTTCTGTTTTCTTTGCTTGGAGCTTTTCCTCTGAACTATCAGCCTTTGCCCTCTGCACTTCTGAACAACCTCTGCGCGTTTCCACATACGCTTGTTGTTTGTGCCTTTGCAATCCCTGATTTGCTGTCCAGTAGATTGATGGTTGACAGTAGCTCCATCTGTCAAAGCATCGTCAGCTATGCACTTCCTTGCATAGTGCTCGCACCCATAATTCTTGAGTGCTCATCGTGGCTCCATTTCTCCTCTTGCGCTCGAGCTCGCCTGAGAGATCCGCAACTACTCTGTTTCATTAAGAGGTGCGTTCGCTGCCACGGAACCCAAGAAACTACCATAGAAAAAGACTTGCCACTCCTTAGCACGCACTCTTGCGTTTTACCTGTCTCAATTTCTTTGTCTGGAAGTTCCTGTGAACTTTCAACAACCCGCTGCTACATACTCTTCTCGCGCCTCTGTACGACACTCTAGCGTACCCTTGCACTGCTGCACGTCTGTATTTGTGCTTCTGTGCTTAGTATGCTCCTCTGCAACTATTGTTCTACATATCCACATACCATCAGTACCTACTCGTATACAGTAGCTCCAACAGCCACAATATTTCCCTGAGCCTGTACTCGTTGCCAAATCATCTATCCGTCGATGAATAGTCTTCTCTTCTGATTGAACCAGATCCTCCGATGACATCAACAACCAGGAAAGTTCCTAGGAAAGACTGGTGGGGTCACAACCGGTCCCACTTAAGAACCAGTCTCCTTAGACAGTGTCTTTTTGACAGAACTTTCCTAGACATTGTTGATCTTAAGATAATCATGTGCAATTCTCCTAATCGCCCTCTGACCAATCCTGATCTCCCTCGATTTGCCATTTGATCAAGCCTGATCTCCTCTGGTCTTCAATGATCTATCTCAATCTGTATCTGGTTGTCCAATCTGATCAGAATTTGCCCATTCTAATCTCTTCAGTGAATCCGCAGCGTTCCACAATATCCGGCAACCTTCCTTCGACTATTGAAGATGACAAACTCCCTTGTTTGACAATCTTTCAAAACCGTTCAGAATTTCACTATTTTGACATCGCGGTTGCGTCTGGAACAGTCCGTTTAGTTGAGACCAACCTTCGCTGCAATTCCAGGGACCTCACTGAAATATTTTCCCAAAAGTTGGGCCACACCACAATTTTTTGAAAATTCTGAGCCAAATTGCAATTTTCAGAAGTTTAGCGAATATTCTGTGTGCTAACAGAATATTCCATCCACTGCACCTAACGCCGTCTATCACTTTAATCTGCCTTCTTTTTACAGAAAGTCTGATTCCAAAATCTGACCGTACGGATGTGTCCGAAATACTCCAAATAGTTGGAAAACACTATTGGATCGCCAGAAACGGACTCCAAATGGCTTAGATGAAGCAAAAACATTTTGTACGCCTCAGATCTGCGGCTGCACCTTAGCCGCGAAGCACTGGATCCTTCATCCTGCGGCTACACCCGTGCCGCGTTGCACTGGATCCCTCCTCTGGATGCTGACGTGGCAGCTGACGTGGCACAACCGTGCTGATGTAGCGTTGACATGTCTGCCACGTGTCACTGAAATGTCCGCCACGTGTTGATGACCTGGCTGATGACGTGGCAACCGCGTGGACCTTCTTACTGACGTGGTGACACGTGGCTCTGACGTGGCATGCGCGTGGCGTACACACGCTTCCCCCAGTCACCTTCTTCCCTGCGCCGCGCGTGGGACGGGTGTGCGCGACTGGGCCGACGCGCCGTCTGGCTACACGAAGCGTGGAGGCGCGTGTTGAGAATAGGACTCACGCGCCTTCTTTAGATGGCGCGTGAGGGCGCGTCCAGTCTCCTTTGGGTGTCTGCTTTGCATTTCTGGACTCCTCTCGTCGAGATATTGCTCCTAGTATGCTCAAAACCTGATTTCAAGCAACTTAATTTCTGGGCAGTTTCGAAAAAAACGCCACCGACGAGGCTCTGATACCAATTGTTGGGATCTGGGATCCCGTCCAAGACCTTATAGAAATCATAGCAAGCAGAAAACACACCCACACAGAAGGAGACACCATATTTAACGTGGTTCGGCATTAAAGCCTACGTCCACGGGAGAGTAACCGGTTATCACTATACCAATAGAGAGATTACAGAAAGATTATAATAGAGGAGGAGCTCACACTCTCCTCACTCAGCCATTCTCCCGTCTCCTTCGCTCACACCGAGAGAGACGGTCTCTCCACCTCACATCTCTCACTCTTTGGTTTGTTCTCTCGGTTTGCTCACATCTCTCCATTTCTTACCCTCTCCATTTATACACATAATGGTAGGTGGGAGAGCCTTCATTCTTGACTTGGGCAGCCTTCATTCTTGACTTGGTTGGTAGCCTTTATGGTTGACCAAGGTGTGTTCTCATGGAGAAGACAATCACCCCCTTCACATGGGGTGATATCCACAATCATGTCACAAGATACATTAGTTGGATTAGCCATAATATCAATTGAAAATGATGTGTTGTAAGAACTTGAATGTAAAAACTTAATTAGTAATTTTGCATCTCACAAAATGAGAAAAATCTATTTTAAATAATAATTATGGTGTAAGAAATTATAAAGAGACTCATTTTGATTGTTTTGCCTTAGGCCTCAAATAGGCTTGAGCTGCCTCTGAATGGCTTGTAGCTTTGCTATTCCTATTGCTTCAATTTGGATTATAATGACACTTGTTACTATGTTAGCCCTACCACAAAGAAATTTCCATCATTCCTAGGCCTTGTAATTGGGATGACAAAAACTTCTTAGTTTCCATGGACTTGACGTTTGACCCGTCTATGTCTCTTCCCTACAAATTACTTGCAGTCCATTCCAAAAAATGGTGCGGCCTTGATTGTTGAATTTCCATATGTTCCTTGGACACTTGAACTTGGATGTTTTCTAGGGTATCATTTGCTTACATAACAAATATAGTATTGGCGTCTTCTTTAATCACCAACTCACAAGGGAACTATTGTATTTCGGGGAGTCTAGAGGTCATCTACAATTAATTGAATTTTATAAAAGTTGCTCTCGTCATTTTCACCCATTTGAGTTGGAGAGCCAGTATTCTAAGTAGTTTGTGAAATACCATGTTGACCTTGAATTTGGTGTATCAACTTTTCTAGATATGTTTCGTATGTACCCTGGCCGGTCATGTCTGACTTATGAGTTCGACGTGCTTTGCTTCCTTGGAGAAGAAGTTAAAGGGGATTTATGATTGGTCAAATACACACCTAGCAAAGTTACATCCCATACCACTTATGCTTCGTCGCCCCCTTCCCCATTCTCGTCTATATACATAATACAACATCAAAATCCAGATGAAACCCTTGACACGCTGCCACCACTGATACTGTGATGTCAACGCAGCCGCCTCTCTTCTTTTGTAAACAACAATGTTAGTAGGTCATCAGCGATGACAACCTCCTCAAGCAAATCCTGATTCAGCTACCACCGAAGCCTTTCTTCCGATTCAAGCTCATATGCAAGAGATGGCTCACTCTCATCTCAGATCCTTATGTCCTCGATTGGAAGGTGCCAAAATATGCATTGACTTTTTTCCTCCGCAGGTACTCACTCTTTTCCAGAAAAATCAAATTTAATTACATTTGCCCACTTTCAAAATAAAAAATGGCAACAAATATGCCTATCTAGGCAGTTTTAAATTACTTGAAATTTTAAAAATAGCACAAATAGATATACTTATTGCCTTAAATTAGTTTCAAAATGGGACAGATATTTCTTTTTTTTTTTTTTATTTATAGAATTTTGCATTCAATGTGGATCTCGTTTTAAAGATCTTGAAAAGACAAATCCAAAAATATCAATTTTATTAAAAATAGTGTTATATGGTTAAAGTTAAAACATATTAAAGCTTTCTAGCACGATATACACATAAATGAAAAATATTTCAAGAATTGTCATTCCCTCCACATGTTTGGACATACCAACCAGAAAGTGCTATGCGTGTCCTTATGATTTCTATGTTGGGTGTGGCAATTTTTAGATAGTTTTTAGTGTCTATAAAAAGGATAAGGGGTCACTGCTGTGCTACAGCAGTGCCTGTAGTGCCTCCATTTGAGGTGTGTTATGACCTTATTTTTATGATCCAAACCGTCCATTTTGTAGGGTTTGTTGAGTACTTCATGCCTACCAAAAATCATGTTAATCGGATATCAACAACTATATGATCGAATAGCATATTATTTATGTTATTTCTCAAAATAAAACTTATTATTTATTTTTTTGGTTATCGATCATATAGTCGTTGATATCCGATTAACATGATTTTTGGTAGGCATGAAGTATTTAACAAACCCTACAAAATGGACGGTTTGAATCATAAAAATAAGACCATAATACATTTCAAATGGAGGCACCACAGTCACTGCTGTGCTTCACGCACAGCAGTGACCCCTTATCGCTATAAAAAGGGCCCTTATTGTACACGATTTTGGAGTTGTAATGAAATTTTTTCCTTATTGGAGAATGAGTGTGGAATTCTTCGATAGACTCGAGTGTAGAACTCAATAAGCCCTAATGGAGCAAGGTACGTTTCTCTTCAATTATTTTCCTAATTGCTGAATTTCAGGTAATTCAAACAGACCTTAATCGGCATAATCCATACTTATCTCTTGGAATCTATTATTTTAGAAACCCTAGCCTTATTTTCCTTGTTTTAATATATACCAAGCTGTTCACCAGTAGTGAGTGTATCACTCATTAAAGGTAGAAATGGCATGAAAGTGGTCATGGTGTCGATGGGGAATGAGGATTCCCTCCTTGGGTTTCCTACTTGACTTTTTACTTGTTGGGTTATTGGGCCTTTTAGGTCCAATTTTGATGATTCGAACTGCTCATATTTTAAGATTTGTTGAGTATATCATACTTGTAAAAGATCAAGTTGATTAGATAAGTTTTATTAAATTTTTTAAAAAAATGGTTTTTAGTTTATTGATCTGAACACGTACTTTCTGATATCCGATCAGCTTGATTTTTTATATGTATAATATACTCAATAAATCTTAAAATATGAACGGTTTGGATCATCAAAATTGGGCCTAAAAGTGGACCCAATAACCTAGCAAGTAAGAAACTTAAGGAGGAGATCCTGATTCGTTGATGGGCTTCATTTCCAATTAACAATTGCATAGCCAACCCAGTCCTTGGGAGCATGTGTTGATTCTAAGATAAACAGGGCAGCACCGTACAATTTGTATTAGCAGCAACTTTTCTGATCTGAAGTTGCTCTTAGATAATTATTTAATTTCTTATAAACATTATTTTGATTACATTCTTCTTTGTGGTGTATATTACCTAGTTAATTATTCATTTTGCTTCCATGACTGCTAGGACTCAACAAATGTGTAGTAGAAATGCTGACAAACTTATGTCTATGAAATGTAGATTCCCTTTATTTTGAAAAAATTGATGTCTATCAATGAAGATCTCATTTTATGTGGTTGAATTTCACCTTATAGCAAAATTTGGTTATCAAGTCATATTGAAAGAGAAGAGTTGTGTTAATTAGCAATCATGTCTGCTAGGAATAGATTCATATATGTTTTCAATTCTTCAAGAAATTGGTACTTACCAAAAGACAAAGCTTCAAAAGAAATTGGTTTCTTGTCAAGTATTAAACAATCAGAAACTTACTTAGAGCAATTCATGTTTAAAGCAGAATGCAACAAGAATTGATCTCTCTTATTGGATTAAATTCTTGCCTCGTTCAGAGACTACAATGCAAATTACTTCTTTCTCCATTCTCATTGTTTCTTGGTTCTTAATTAGAGTGTAGCTGTGACTTGGTACAATGGCATTGTGGAAAGTACTGTCCACCTCCAGTCTTGTGGTGCAGGTTAGCTTAACATTGGCTGCACGTATTGCAAGGATGAACTCTTTTTATTTGTATTATCTTTCTCATTTTGTTTGTAGAATTAGATTAGATTATGGAAGTCTACACTATCAATTTTGATAAAGTGAAGTCTGGAACTGAAAATAAACGGGGAAACAAAACGAAGCACTAAACTAGCAAGTTTTCAATGTTAGAAACATATTTTTCTTTAGCATGTCAATATATCTGAATTGTGATGGAGGCATTGCAGTGAAGTTGAAATCAAGGCTCAATGATACCCTTTTTTTTTGGTGGCTTGATTATCTGCCATTATTGAAATTTGTCTTTGGTAAACAAAATAGTTAGTTTTTTTATTTTTATTTTTGTCTTTGGTTGATTTGTACTTTACCCTGCTGTAGGTTGTATTCCTACTCATTTGCTAACTGCCTACCTTGTGCAAAAAAAAGTTTGTATTCCTTTTCCCTCTCCTTTTTGTCTTCTAAATTAGTAGTTTATTTGAAAATCATTTTATGCATTTGATGGCAATCCTTTTTCATTACATAGCTTTATTCTAGGAATGTGTTAAGTTAATTAGGAAGTTTAAACTCATGCTATTAGTATCAATTCTTTTACATGTTCATAATCTAATCACAGAATTGGACACAACTCTCTTATATATGGTGAGACCCACCTCATGTGAGAGGATTGACAACTTTCTTCATCTCTAATAGCAGTACAACCTTAAACTTTTGAAAAACATTTGTCATAGATAGAATTAGTTGTAATTAAGGTTGACAAGAAAACAATAAAATTGTTAATCACATATACCACATGCATATATTTATATGTATGCTGCTATAATATGAGAGAGAGTTACATATTGCTACAGTAATTTATAGCTATCTTTTTTTATTCCCATTTTTCCCTCATATTTTGTTCAGACTACTTTACTATGTTTGGACTATTTTATAATTTGATGGCCCACTCTTTGTGTTAGATTGCCATGTTAAGGCCAGCTGCTCTCATTATTGTTCACATGGCCACTCTCAGTTTTGAAGCAACTATCTTGGGGCTTTTGTCTTCACTATTGATGCAATGTACACTGTACTTATATATATATATATATATATATCAATAAATTTTCTTTTTGCAGATAAAAAAAAACCTCAATCGAATGACTAGATTCGATTTGAAGTGCTGATTGATTGAGAGCCTCTTTAAGAAGACTGTTAATGTTGTAGAAAGAGATGGCTGAGTATATATGTAGTCTTAAAATTAATTTTGTTACCTGGAAGCAGATACCCATTTAAACCACCTCCTCAAATTTGTCTAAAATTTTTAATAATTCCTTGTATTTTGGCCATATATGTTTTGCAGCACCTTGGCAGGTGAGCTTATCTACATCTTCATGGTGTAGTTCGAAATATCATTTATTGGGTGGTAATGCTCTATATATTCTATATGATGTATTCGATCAGTTTAATTTTTATTCGTGCCGTCTCATATTGTCATATTCACAGCATGTCTTGGATTTTTTTAATACAAATTAATGTATATTGTAGCAACTATTTTTTTTGTACAAAAGCTTACAATGGAATGATTTACAACCCTGAAAGTATATGAATGGTCAGAGGACCCTTACTAGCGGAATAATATGAATGGTGGGAGGGCCTTTATCTACCTTTATCATGAAGTTTCTTTTTAGGTTGCAGCCGCATCTACGTGACTTTTGTGAATCTGTCTTTTTTGTTTGAATGGATTCAACATATGACCTTAGTTGCTTGTATGAAACCTTTTCAAATTTAGTGTTGAATTTTGCATGCCACTTGATCTTATCTTAAAGAAACTGGCTTTAGTTATTTTCCTTTCATATCATTGTCCTTTCCTTTAAGGAAATCTACACATAACCCCACACATTGGCAGATTGCCTCTAATTTTTCTTTATTTCTCTTTTTTTCTTATTTTATTTGTTTTCTGTTGCAAATGCTTTTGTGGATGCCCTAAATACTGAATTGTTGTTCTTCTGTTGGGCTTCATTCATTATTTTTTCTGTTGCTTATTTGCTTAATGGTCAATCAGTTGTTTTGTTTTTCTCATGTGTTTTTAATTATCAGTTTCATTATTTTTTCTGTTGCTTTTTGCTTAATGGTCAATCAGTTGTTTTGTTTTTTCTCATGTATTTTTAAATTATCAGTTTTGCTTAAATGGTGATTATTTGGTACTCTTCTCTCCTTGGGTTTTTAATTATTCTGGCTCCATTATCCTCGCCTCAACTGAATCTCTCTCTCTCTCTCTCTCTCTCTCTGGTTATTCTTTGTTCTATACTATATGCACTTTTTGAGCTCCTATAGTAAACTTTTTGATTTTGGAACCATAAATGCATATTGGAGTGACCTAAAGCTCTCTAATATCCCAATACATTGTTGACACTGTCAGGTAAGTTCTCTCTCACTGTAACTACTATGCTCTTGGTATCTGTCTTTCTCTGTGATTTAATTAATCCTAACTCTACTCTAAATGTTTACATGTCAATCAATTTTTCTGTGGGTTTCTTTCAGATTATGTGTGTATCTTTTTTATTCAATTGTGTCTGTTGCTTGCCATATTTCTCCGAGTATTTCTATGCTTGTGTTTTTACTCTTGGTTTGATGCCTCTTTCTCTCTTTATGCGTGGGGTAGGGATCTTGATTCTAGAACAAAAGCTAGATAGCTTATAGTATATACATAAATGTATGCCTTCTTGCAGGAATCTCATATGATCCTATTCTTGGTGTTGTGTCCTCGTGTAATCCTTTCAATTCGGTCATTGCAGTAGCCATGTCTTTGCTAAAGGTTTATGTTGTTTAGCTGGATGATGGTTCCTTCATGGGCTATTCCTTTATTAAATGCTGATATATGTCTTTTTCCTAAATATAATTGAATTCATTCTTTTCATACCGAAAAATATTTAAAAATTCCATCTTGTGTGTTTTCTTAGATCCACAATTTCATTGTTTTATTATGTGAATCATTTTGTTTTGTGTTTTAGTATTGTTGGGTTGAAATAGAAATTTGGTGATGTGATTGACTAATTGGATTAAGATTGCGTTTACTTTATCTTGGCCATAAAGAGAAACTTTGAAAGTAAAACTGAAGATAAAATTGTTTTCATTGATTGGTGATGTGAGGGTTTAGCGTAGGATTAAGACAAAGAACAAAGTCCAAAGAAAGAGAATGTTGGTTATCTATTTATTAGTATTATTTCATCAGTCGGGAAGAGATTAGAAAGCCTAAGTTGTTTTGCCCAAATTAATAAATTTTGGTGCTATATTTTGAAAACGTCTATTTTGTTCATGACGTTATGGAAACACACTTCTTGTTTGTTTGGAGAAACTATTTGTTGAACAAAATGGTGTTGATTTTTGAAAATTTTAAGTGTAATGTCTCTGTACAATGTGAAATTTCATACCAAATGAGTTCGGTAGAACACTTTTCTTATTAGAATGTAGAGTTTCTTCAGTTTTTTTTGTTAATATGTTGGCTTAATTGTCGATTGAAAATTTTCATGGCTATGACTACTTCTGAATTTTCTGGGTCATTACTTCTCAACTATCAAGTTTAGCAGTGCGCAGATTGGATTTGTATTTGGTGGACTTGTCATTGAAGTTCTTATCTTGTTTTAGTTAGGAAGATTTGATGCTTAGTGTTGCTCAGCCTAGGGATGGATATGCACACCTTAGAGCTTGTGTTGTGTGTTGTCTTGGAAGAATGCCTCCAAGTCTGGCTTATCTTCCAATAGTTGTATGCCATTTCCTTTTTTTCGTAAATACCTAAGCTTAGCCACCCAAAAAGGCACTACAAGAAATATGAGTTTTGACGACGTTTTTTTAACAGCGTTTTATGAAACGTCACGTTTTATAATATTTAACGACGTTTTTTAAACATCGTTTTTTTTAATATCAAAACGGCGCCGTTTCAATATTTGAAGGCGCTTAGAAACGCCTTCAAATGTCCTCTCTCTTATATAGGCGAGCTGGTGAATACCTTAATCACTTACGCACTCATCTGTTTATCGTTCAGTATCTCGTTCGCTCTCTCTCTCTCTCTCTAAACAGATGCCCTAATCTCTTCCAGCAGAATGCCCTAATCTCTTACTCACTCATCTGTTTATCGATTCATCTCTCATTGATTCATCTCAGAATGATGCAATCTCAACGGATCGATTTCGATTTTGATTTCGATTTCTCTCTTCTCTCTCTCTCTCTCTCTCTCTCTCTCTCTCTCTCTCTCTCTCTCTCTCGATTTCGATTTCGATTTCGATTTTGAAATTTATGTTTCAGTGATTCTCTCTCTCAATTTCGAAGCCTATTTTGAATTTGAGAATAAAGCCTTTGTAAACCCTTATTTTGAATCCTCACTCATTCTCTGATTTCGATTTCATCTGAATCTCTAATTTCGAAGCTCCACCACCACCACCACCACCACTGTGATAACCTTGTCCTGTGCTATGCCAATTAATCATGCTTATGTTGGTAATTACGTGCTTAATTTGAATCTGAGTGTTCTTGCATGATTATATGTGATTTGGGCTTTATATCTGTTCACTGTAGGAATATCTGTTTGATTATCTGTTTTGAAATTTAAATTGAAGGCCTTATCGGCCACGAAACCCGAAATTGATTACGCCATTGTGATCAGCGTAATTTTTAGAGCCTACGGTAAAATTTAATTAAAAATTGATTCGGATCGAATTAAATGGATTAAATTAATGAAAGGGTGCCCAACTATTTTATATTGAAGAAATGTATTTGAGGGAGCTTTTAAAGGCCCATTATACACTCTCATTTTTGTTTCACTGAGCTCAAACATCTGAAATTTTGCTTTAGAGAGAGAGAGGAGCCGAATTTAGAGAGAGAGGAGGCTCAAGGTAGAGATTTGGCTAGAGAACTTGGTGATCTTGAAGGCACACTCAAGAATTTACCATAAATTGGAAAGATTAAGCTCCTAGGTGAGAAATCGCCCCTTAATTCATGAGTTTGAACTTGTAATTTTGTGAATTCAAGTTGGTTGGTGATCAAGAACTAGAATTGTGTTGTATTTGGTGAGTTTGAAGTCCATGTGTGCATGCATGTAGAGAATTGCTATGAAATTGCATAATCTAGCATATAATATGAGAATTGTGAAGAATTGAGCATTGAAGCATACATGCAAGCATGGTTTTGTTGATTTACATGTTTATAAGCATCATTGGTGTTATTTGAAATGGAAATGAGGTCAAAAATTGACATGCATGTTTGATTAAGGAAGATATGAAGCTTATGTAAAGTTTGAATGTGTGAGCCTTGAGTTTACAAAGAAATGTTGATTTATTTGGAAGGATTAGACCATGATTTTGAGCAATCGACCTCACCTTGCTTATATACTCATGTTATATAATGTGTTCGCATGCTTTGGAACCAAATTTATGGGTTTTGGACCTTGGAAGGACGAATTTGAACTCAAGAACAAATTCTGGAAACCCAGAATTCATGGTGTCCGCTCGAGCGGGGAAACCGCCGCTCGAGCGTGAAATACGAGCTCCCAGAATATTTTGCAGACATGGTGTCCGCTCGAGCGGGGAAGTTCACGCTCGAGCGGGGAGCTATGTAGACAGACCCTCCGCTCGAGCGTTCGAGTTCGCGCTCGAGCGTGAAAATGATATAACCAGTACTTTTGCAGACCTCTTGGATCCGCTCGAGCGGGGACCCTGTTTTCTGAAATTTTGAAAAGGCATTCCAAGTTTCATTTTCCGTTCTCTTTCACTTCTAAGTACTCTTAGGCATGCATTGAGCATTGTAATTGAGTTAAAGTGATAAGAATTAAGCCTAAAGAGGAATATGTGAATTAAAAACGGATTGAATCGGTTGTGACCCATATGTGTTATGTGATGTGTAGGGTCAAGCTCCAGAGCAAATCAATCAGCCAATCACTGTGAGTAATATCTTAACAAAGATATCTGAAATATGTTGTTGTCCAATTGCTTACTTCTATGTAAGTTTTATAAGTTCATTGATTCGATTGGTGCACAATGTTTGCTATACCGAATGGATGGGCCAAAGGCCGTTTTGACATGAATGAATGGGCCGAAGGCCGTTTTGACATGAATGAATGGGCCGGAGGCCGTTTTGACAAGAATGAATGAATGGGCCTGAGGCCGTTTTGACAAGAAAGAATGGATGGGCCTGAGGCCGTTTTGACAAGAATGAATGAATGGGCCAGAGGCCGTTTTGACAAGAATGAATGGATGGGCCAGAGGCCGTTCTGACAAGAATGAATGGATGGGCCAGAGGCCGTTCTGACAAGAAAGAATGGATGGGCTTGAGGTCATTTTGACAAGAATGAATGAATGGGCCAGAGGCTGTTTTGACAAGAATGAATGGATGGGCCAGAGGCCGTTCTGACAAGAATGAATGGGTGGGCTAGAGGCCGTTTTGACACGAATAATAGTTTGACACGAATGATAGTTTGACACGAATAACAGTTTGACACGAATAACAGTTTGACATGAAAGTATGAATGGGCCAAAGGCCAGTTTGACCTGAATGATACTAGAGAATTGGGCCCGAAGCCGTATGATGTGTTCGGAACCGTAATTACTTAACTTACATAAGTCTATGTATGTATGTATTAGTTAGAAATATAAAATGGGCCCAAGGCCGTTTGATGTATATTGTTCCAATGTATATTCTTTATTTGATATTATTCACTGGGGTTTCGCTCACGCTCATTCATGCGTTTGTAGGTGAGCCTAGAGAGGTCCAGACCCAGCCTCAGTGAAATCTGTATGGAACAACCAAAGTTTTGAAGAGTCAGCCCTTGCGTCTCGCGCACGAGACATGTCTTCGCCCTTTTGCCATTTTGTGTATTTCGTTATGTTGGCGAGGACTTTGGTTTACGTCTGTGTATAGTTTTGTTTGGCTGACTTAGATTTGAATGATCCTGTCTGTACAGAACCTTATGCTACTATACTTCCTATTGTGAGTTATTAACACATGTAAATGTGGAATGTTATGATGTGCATATAAGCACGGCTCTATGGACAAAGTTTTAAATTGCTTCCATTTGGCCCTTTTACTCTGATGAGTTTTGTCTTATTTGGTTTGAGGCCGTAGGTAATCTCGTGATTACTGGCCGGTTATGGCCTTAACCCATAGGGGCGGGTTCGGGTCGTGACAACCACCATCTGCACGACGAGGTAGGTGAGCTCTCTCTCTCTCTCTCTCTCTCTCAACCCTCTCCAATCCCTTATCATTCGCAGAGATTCAAATCGGTCTCAATGATTTCATCTCAGAGCGATTTCGATTTCGAAGCTCCACTGCCTGCACCATCGTCTACCAACGTGAGCTCCACCGTCTCTCTCTCTCTCTCTCTCTCTCTCTCTCAGTGATTGATGAGTTTGTATGTGCTCTGTTTAGCAATGTAAATTTATATCTATGCTCCTCCTTCATATTTTAATAATTATTATCTTTGAATACATATGACATATAATAATTATTTATCCATGTATATGATATATAATAAATATATAAAATTATAAATTTTGCACATGTCGTGTCTTACATTTTTTGAAAATATTCATGTCGGTGTGTCTATTTCAACACTTGTCCATGTCCGTGCTTCTTGGAGGGTTATCTACCCTCCTCCTGAATGGGTAAAAAGTTATTGATGGAATTTTAGGCAAAATATGTTCCTAATATGGTTGTATTTAGGCTTTGTTTCACAGGAGGAAAGGACGTTCATAAAACAACAATGTGCTGCATGCAAAATTTGGCAAAAGCTTTCTCAAGCTATGAGGAGGAAGTACTGGTACAGACGACATGCACATCCCTCCATTTAGAAGCATCTATATAGTTTACAGTATTTTTTCAGACCAAAACTGATGAGTTTATTGACCTTTGGCCCCTGACCCTTTGTTTTTATTTCAGGTTAAGCGGGAAGAACTGCTTCAATATGCTCAAGGTGCTATTGCAGGGCTGAAACTAAATTCTGACATTGCAAGGTTGTTAACATTTATTGTCTGTCGCATGAGTTGGGTGTTAAAAGTGTCATTGTTTTTCCTTTTAGAATGAAGTTCACATATATTTGTCTTAGATTCAATATGTAAGTGTGAACATGCATGTGCCCATATCTATTGAGGTGTGTTCCTGTGTCTACCAATGGGGCAGTTCTCCCATATGCTTTGACTATACTAATGCTGTCCTTGTAATCTGTAACTTATTAGTTTTTTGTTGTACTTACTGAAATGTTGAATTTTTTGAGTTTTAGCTCAGGTTTAAGTTTTCTTTTTGATACATTAGATTTTTTTTTTGCAGCCATGTGCATGTACATTATTATTGTGCAAGTGATAAAACTAAAATTGTAATTCTTTTCGTTCCCTTGTTTTGTGATCTGCTCTCAGAATGGATTTTGAAGTCTCAGACATACATAAAATTCTAGATGGAGAGAAGCCCAAAAAGCCCTCAACTGAAGAAACAACTGTTGCACCAGTAGAGGTGAGATTGATTCAATACTCGCACACATCTAATAGTGAGATTACATATCTGGACCAATTACTGATTTGAAAAAACCTTTGGAATGATTGTAATGTTTTTGGATTTTAATCTTTCAATACTACAAGCGACACTTGAAATTGTTATTCTAATGAAATAAAATCAATCTATGTGTTGTTCTTTTATTTAATAGAAAAGTTACTAGAGTTCTATTGTTGATCATTAGGTTCATTTTGACTGAGTTTTAGGTTTACTAAGTTTATGTTTGTGTGTGTATATATTATATACACCTTTTGAATTAGTGAAAATGGTAAAACTCATAAAACCACATGGGTTTTTTGTTTTTCCTGTAGGCTTTGAAAGAAGCCTTTGAACAAGTTCAACTGTGTTCCAGGCTGGAGGAACTTCTACTAAAGAAGAAACTCTTAAACAACGGGGATTCTCCAGAGATTCATGCAAAAAAGGTATGGTTTTCCTCTTGATGACGGTGTTTTCTTGGGTTCCACAAGTAAGTCTGCCCGTCTTAAGAAATGTGGTTTGTCTTGTTGACGTAAGCATCCCATCTGCCAAGCATATGTGATTTGGACATTGTGTTATCTTTTCATAAATTCCATCCCAAGGTATTGGCCCATATGGCAATCTCTCTTCCACACCTGTAGCAACTGTGGGTTATGAAGGCCTAAACCCCAAAGACCCCCCACCCCCCAACAATATAAAAAAGGAGGAAAAAAAAAGATGCTTAAACCTCTCAACTCCTCAGGACCAAACACTTGATACAAATGGGCTAGATGGTCAGTGGCCATACTGTTTTCTGTTTAAAAAAATAAAATAAAATAAAATTTGAAGGGCTAATACATTAACTTTCCAAGTTGAGGACCACATTTAAAAAAGTACAATGTGATGAAGGCAGTATAGTTTATATGCAAAAGATAATATTGTCTATTCTTAGAGTTGATTGTGCAGTTGGGCAATGATTAGATTTGTTTCTATTCTATGCTTATTTAAAAACATACTTCATCATTTCTCATTTTCACTGTGTTTGATTAATATGCAGGTTGATGAATTAAGAATTTTATCAGAATCGCTTGCTAACTCTGCTTCAAAAGGTGAAAAGCGTATTTCAGACCACAGGTTATTAGCTATACCTGTCTTTATTTGTTTCTGTATAGTAGTGCACCTCTTCCAAGAATGTGTACCACACCTCGAAATAGTTCTTCTTCCTTGACATACGAAAAGAAAGAGCTGGGAGGTAGATTACTGTTGTGGCCTTACTAGCTACATGCCTACAGAGATTTACCTGAAAGATGCATTTACATTTTTCAAGGCTATTAGACATGTTCTTCAATTAGTGCAATTTTTTACAACTCTAAGAAACAAAAAATAGAAATCTAAATTCCTCAGGGATAGTTTGGAGGTTTTTCTGACATCTAATTTAATCGGCTGATGTTATGGATCACGAACATCTAATTCCCTCCTTCCCCCAGAAGAAGATGAAAAAAGAAAAGAAAAGAAAAGAAAAGAAAGGAAAAGAAAAAGATAATTAACTAAATAAATGGAAATATGTAGTATATAAATAAAGTGAGTGTTGAAGCAGATACAGGCAATGCTTGCGGACCTTATGTGAGTTCACACAGTGTTCCTGTGTAAATGATGGGGGACTATTCATTTTGCACACCAGATGGGTTTTGCTTGATTGAGATCAAGTTATAAAATGGAAATGTGATTAGGGTCAATTTGTTTCATAGCATTATAGCATAGTTTCAATTTGTCAGACCAAAAAATAAAATTCTGTTTTTCAATTCAATTGGTCTCTGTGATTTCATCTCTGTAATTCACTGCACTTGTTTCCTCATAATTTCAATTAAAACTGACTTCATTGAAATTCTTTAGCCTTGTGTTTTTATTTTTATTTCAGTGTATGTGATGATGAAGCTCATTTAACATTCACCCCAAAGAAAGTTAGATGACTAAAATGTTTTGGAAAATGCTAATGGTAATCTAAAGGGCTGTAAATAATATTGGTAGATGCATAAAATATAGATATAGTGTAGAAAAATATTTTAAAATGTGTAGAAGTTGTATTATTGAGATTTTACATTTTTTGATATTTTTTTTAACAATTCATTAAGTTGTGATTAGCATGACTCAATAGTCAAAGTATATTCTCTTTACAGTTGCTTTAGAATGAAAGTGATAGAACATGAGGGAAATAGAAACAATATTAACATTGTAAATAACTTTTTAATCCAATAATACCCCTTGACATTGATTCTGGTATTTCATCAAACTGAAGTTCCTCTATGATCTGTTCACTGATTCTATTTACAACCTAAAACACATAACAAAAACACAGCAAACATCTCTATAATGTTAGTAAGCAGGGGAACTAATGAACAAATATTGAAGTCAGTTCCTAACTTGTCCATCATCATGGACAAAGAAAATGGAACACTCTCTCGGATCCATCTGCTAAAACTTTATTACCAGCAAATAATGAAGTTCATATTTACAAAATTGACAAGAAAATTCAAAATCATGTATGTGTAATTAAATATATGTCTGTGCATGCGCTGCACAGAAAGACGTACCTTAACCTTGTTTCCTAGGAGAAGCAGAAAATGAAATTCAGACATTTTTTCAAGAGAGAACCAAAGAAGTAGAGCCTAGTAAACAATAAATTCCAGAATTTATGCCTATTGTTCTGTTCACAAAAGGAAGCAAAAGTGATGAGACTTGAGAGTCATCTCCTACCTATGCTGTGCTCCAAAATTTAGGCCACCATGATAGATACCGGTTCCAGAAAGCCATGCGAAATGTACAGCTCTTCTTTGCTTGATAAAGAAATGCAGTTCACTGCAAGATAGGCAAAAATGGACTTCATTTTCAAAATACGAGAATATGATTATGAGAACAATATATCCACCCAATATGTGTAAAATCATAATTAATTTGATTACACAAAAGAGAATAAACCCATGCAACCTGTCTGCTTTAAATTTCTGCTTTTTGATTATTAAAATTTTAGTTTAAGAAAAGGAATATCAAATTTGCTGCACATTGGCATCCAACTAGACAAATATATTTTGAGTCTCTATATATTGAGTCTATATATATATTTCAAGCATAGTCATTTCAAATAAGTTGAATGACATAAACATCTTGAAGGTAATGCAGTCATTTTGTTTTAAGAGGAAGTTTACCTTATTGTTTGTATTTTTTTACTTTGTTTAATTCAGTTCATTTTGCTCAGTAGAGTTTCCCAAATATGGATGTTTGCACTGCTTTTGCATTTGCGTTTAATGCGAACTCCACTCAGAACTATGTTGGTTCTAGAAGTTTTATTCAAGAAACACAAGTGAGTTTCTGAACCTCTTCCTTGCATTTTTAGCTCATCATTCTTCATCACAGCAATTGAAACCACAACTCCTGCCACAGGGATCACATTTTTCTGAAACAGTGATAGTTAATCTATTCAATGCCTTTAGAGATTTGCTCTACACCAACCTTTTGTCATGCCTTATTTCCCTCACAGTCAACCTGTATTATTGTTACATTCATCAGTTGCTGGTTATTTAAAATATTGATTTCTCTGTATCCACCTCTCATCTTGGTACTGTTTTTGCAGATTAGTTCAGTTTTAGGTAATTTGTTGGATGTTCTTGTTGAGGGGGTACAGGTACAGGTACAGTTTTAGATAATTTTCTCTAGTTCTTCCACACTTTTGTTTATGCTCTGAAGTCTTTCATGTGTAGGGCTGTGAGAGAGAAGTTGCAGAGTCTGCAAATGGTGTCTCAGATGAACTAAAGAGAGAGAATTATGCGGTTATCATGGGCTTTTGTTCATTCCAAACAACCAGAAGATGTGCAGTGTGGGATAGCTATGCTTGAAGGTCAGAACCAATAAATTCAGTACTAAATAATTTTTCTTTACAGCAAGGAGTTTATAGTTCTCATACAATTGTGATTTCAATCTTGTTTAATTTTTCCACTCATTCCGTTTAACATCCTCTTGTTGTTTACCGCTTTTGTATCTGAAGTAATCACCATCATTCGACTTCTGTATTTGAAGTAATCACCATCATTCCCTTTGGAGTCATGATTAGCTTTGTTTATGCTATTGTTGCTTTTCTATTATTTTTCACTGCACCTTTGTGTTTTAAGTTTTTATTGATGTTGGAAGCGGCACAGAACAGATTCAGTTGACCTACTGTATTTGTGTTGTTTTGAAATTCTGAGCGTTTATTTTTGATTTTGTATATGAAATTTCAGCCCTTGTCAGAAACTAAACAATTCTTCTTTGGCAGCCTCATTAGCAATAGTGGCAGCCCATTGCAAAATGAGGGAAAAGCTTTATCTTCTTGCTGTTGGGTATTACAGAAGTAGTGAATATCAAAGGAGCAGGCAGCTTGCAGAACAATGCTGGGTAAAAACTTTAGTTTGAAATTTTTTGGCTATGCTTTTCCATTCAAATTCAACTTTAATTTGAAATTTTCGAGGTTGAATTTTTTGGTTATGCTTTTCTCTTTCCATTATTGTACCCTTCTGGTTGTGTTCTATTTCAGTTCAAAATATGAGTAAAGAAGAGTTCTTGCAGATCCAGGTACTCTTTTATAAATGATATATATCCTTATATACATATATGTATATATATAGGCATTTCCATGCTATTATGTTGTTTTCTTGAAATGCTTTGCTTGTTTTGAACTAAAGATTTGAAATACTCTTTACCTGTCATGTTTTTTTTTCCTTTTTCTTTTTTTCTTTACAATACATTTGCAATTGGTTTTGTTGGGAGTTGGGACAAACCAGCAAAATCATTAACTTGTTAGTTTGTTACACCCAAAATACACACAAGAAATGCAAGAAATCAGTACAGTTGCTTCCTTGTAGTGGATAAGGTTAAAATACCTGCGCTGTTGCTAGGTAATTTCTTTCTTCTCTATTTATCTTTATCTTTTTTACTTTTTTCGTGTAATATGAGAGGATATGTTGGTGTCTAGAAAGTTCAATTTTCAATTATTTATATTAGACTGCAGAGAGAGTTGCATTCAAGAGTACTATCATGGGAGGAAGTTATGAATATAAAATCAAAAGGGCTTTGGAAATGGCTGCCTTTTTTGTTTTTTGAGAACATTGGATATGGTTGTTGATTATGAGATTAATGACTCTTTTGTTTTCAAGTTGTAGATTAGAAAAAGAAAACTTCATTTATTCATGAAATGTAATACTTGAGAGTCGAAACCAGCTGATTAGATGAAAAATTATCACAATTTCAAAAAAAAAAAAAAAAAAAAAAAAAACGCCATCTAAACCTTAAAGGTCAGATTTTAAAAAAGATGATGACGTTTCAAAAACGTCGCTAAATGTCATAGTGACGTCATTGTTAGGGTAGGACATTTGGCGTTGTTTTAAAAAACGCCGCTTATACTAATATAACGACGTTTTTTAAACGTCATAAAGCTATAGTGACGGCCGCGTTGTCGGCGTATGGTACAAAATGTCACAAAAATAATTAGAGATGTTTTTAGTACCTATAGCGGCGTTTTTTAAACGCCGCTAAAAGTGAATTTTCCAGCAGTGAGGGTAAAAAAGAAGAAAAAGGAGTTTCGTGAGTTGGTGATCACTTTGAAAAGGAAAAAGTAAATAAATTTTGAAACCTCTTTGTTCTGTTTTGATTAAAGATTGTTAATCATTTTCATGTTTGTAAATGGGTTGGATGCTTAAATAGCACACAGTGAAGCACAAACAAAAAGATGAAAGGAGAATCATCTTGGCTGATCATTGGGATCTCCGTAGGGGTAGTAATTGGTGTGCTTTTGGCTATAATGGAACGGTTCTACATTAGGTAACCATAGAAGACGCTCACAGATAGGGAATAGCAGTTCTCGGAGGGTGGCAACCATCCCCATTCATACTAATGGTGTTGATTCTTGTACAGTATTGCCAGATTTTTCTGTTAGTACGGAATCACACAGAACATCTGTGCAGAGTGGCATGTCTTTGTGGCTTGGAGTCCGAGGACTTCAAAGGCTAATCTGGTTTCTATTTCTAGAATACTTTTATCTACGAGCTGTTGGTTTTGGTGAAAAATATTTTTTAATAGAAAATATTTTTTAGAAAACATTTTTCAAGGAAAATATTTTTCTATGTTTGGTGGTGGTAGAATGAATATGGAGCTGGAGATGGTGGGCCGGCGGCAGCAACAATAGCGACGGTGATGGTGGAGGTGTGGCTGTGGCGGTGGCGGTGGCAATGATAGTGTGGTGACATTGGTATAACTTTAATTCGGAAAACGTTTTTACGTTTTAAAAGTGAAAAACATGGTTGTGTTTGGTTACATTTTCTAATCAATTTTTGAAATGAAAAATCTAAAAAACTTATTTGGTTTACAATTTTTGAAAAATTGTTTTATTTCTCTTCTCTCATTCCCTCATATCTTACACATGAATCAATTAATTTTTTCTTTCTTTTCTTCTTTCACATCATACACATTAATGAATTAATTATTTTTTTTCACACCTATTTATTGAATTACAAAAAAAAAAAAATTACAATTTATTTTCAAAATATAAAACCAAACAAGTTTCTAAATTTTCAAACTCTTAAAAAAAACTATCTTCTAAAATTAATTTTCCAAACTAAACCAAACGGAGGGATTTCTATCCAAATAAGTTTGTTTTCCATTGATCACAGAAAATGCTTTCGGTTGACTTTCATTTTCAATTGCACCAAACACCAACAAATATAAAAAATATTTTCTAAAAAACGGAGTATTATTCTTTATTGGGGAACTTACAAATAGGTCCCACACACAAAGTTCAAAAACTGGTGTAGTACAAAAAAAGTAAAAAAAAAGGGAGAGATCGAAGGAGAGAGACAGATATAGAGCGAGCCTTGTACTCCGGTAATTATTTTTAGTTTAGATCTACTCATTTTTTTTTTTTTTGGAAACTCATCTCATTTGCCGTTGGTGAAAGTAAGAAGTCGATACTCGGTGGTTGCCGGTGAACCCCAATCAATGGTGGTCGCTGGTTGCTGATGACCGTATATTAGAAATATAAAGAGAAAAAAAAGGTAAGCGTGGTCGTGGTCATTGCCAGATATAAGAGACAGAGATAAAGAGAAAAAGTAAAGTGTAGAGAAAGACAAAAAGATAAATAAACACAACTTTTAGGTCTATTTAAACAAAACACATACTTTTCAAAAAGGACTTGTAGCGATCTTGATTTGGACTCAACCCATTTATTGCTTTGAATATGGGAAACCATGTCTGTAACTGTTGTTCTTTCCTTTTCATATTTGGTTTTGGCTTCGGAGGTCAACACCATCCTTGTTGGTGTCGACACTATCTTCTTTTCTTGGTCTTGTCCTGCTCCAAGGGTCGACACCAGCCTTGAAAGGGTTGACACCTTCGTGTTGCTGTGTTCTTGGATAGCTACTGAAATTTAGGGTCAACACCAGCCTTTGGTGGTGTCGACACTTGCTTTTGTTGTTGGCCTTTGGGGTCGACATCAATCTGGGAGGTGTCCCTTGTCTGCTGCTGAAATTGTTATTAGCTACTAAAATTTGGTGTCGACACCTCTTGTCTGAGGGTCGACACCCTGTATGCTGCCAACATTGGTGTTTTGCTATTTCTTCTTGAGGGTCAACACCTCTGGTTCGAAGGTCGACCCCTGTGTTCTTTTTCCCAAATTTCAGTTTGGTTTTGGGCCCTACCTTTTGGGGGTTTTGACTTATTGTTTTGGGTTGACTTTGGGACTTTATTTCACTTTAACCTAGTACTATAAATAGAGTTCCCACTTATCCTTTTCTTCACTTTATCTTCACTCTTCTCCTTTAAAATCGTGAATCTCTCTCTCTCTCTCTCAACTCACTTTTTCACAAAGATCTTCAAATCTACTCACATAGAAGCATCTCCTTACCTTGCACCTTTGAGATTAAGTGTAGAGCTTGCCGAGGGTTTCGTTTTGATAGGAGCAAATCGTCGTTTCGTCTTTGTCGACCTTTGGGTTTTTCTTCCTTCTTCCTCTTCTAAGCTTGAGGAAGGAATTTTCTACACTTTCTTATGGTTTTTAACTTAGGTATTTGTTATTTTTAAAACAATTTTGTGATTTGGGGATTTTTTTTTGTCAAAACTAGGGTTTTTTTGGGCTTAAAAATCAAATAAGGGGTTTTCAAATGAAATCTTGAAAATGGTTATGGAATTAGAAATAAGGTTGAGTTATGGTAAAGTGGTTGGTTTTGACACTTGAATTTGATTTTGAAAGAAAAATGGGCTTTGGTCTAAATATGTTAAATGTTGATTTTGTATAAATATATGAAGTTGATATTAGAAATGTGGAATTGGATAAATATTGATGAGGATGGTGGAGTTGGGTATGTATTGCAACTCACATCTTGGAATTCAGAAAGTTATCTCTATGGAAAATTGTTTAACTGTTTAGAGATATTTGTTTTGGGCTATCTGTGGAGGATAGTCATGATTGTCATAGAAATTGCATGAGGATTTAGGTAAACTAAAACTAATTTCTTATTCATTTGCATTGAATATTGAAAATGTTATTGTTTTGAGAAAAATTGGTGAATTTGGCAAGTGAACTACGCCTCCGTTTGGGAAGTGGGTTGGCTTTTTGGCTTTTTTGGCTATATGAGCCTGTGCTCAAAAGCTTGGTTTGGGAAGGGCTTTTGGCTTTTTGGCTTTTTGGCTTTTTTGACTTTTTTGTGAGAGAAGAGTGTAATGATTATGGGGTTGGATGGGATGTTTTGTCTGTTGTGGCTCATGAACCTATTCTGTCTTTTGTGGCTCATTGAGCCAAAAAAGCCCAATGAGCCCTTGCCAAACCAACCCGTAATATTGTTGAAATAAGTTGGCTTGAGTATCTATGGTGAAAGTTCTAAAAAATCGCACATATACATGGGTGCCGATCCTGCGAACGAAATTTTCGTGAGATGGCAATTGTAATGCTTGTACAACCTACGTTTACATAGGTTCTGGTTTATGGTTTCTTCCAGACGAAATTTCCGAGAAAGGTTGTATTATTTTGAAACTCCCAGAATGTGATTCACTGTTCTATTTTCTAAAGTAATGGAAGTGGTTACGAATTTTGATATAAACTTGACATTACATGGTTTGGAAGAAATATATAAAATGTTTTGTGCGAGCATTGCATATGCATATCACCTTATATCTCTATTAAACTTCATAAATTGTGTTGGAGTATTTCTACTGAGCTTTAGCTCACTCTATGTAGGAAAAAAATAGTTCAAGTGTTGGTGATATACCTCCGCCAAGGCAATAACTCAGGAGGAACTGGAGCAAGAGCTTCATTTTATGTATTTGTTATACTTATTTTTGTACAAGCCAAGGGTTTTAACTGTATTGGATCTAAATCTACTTTTGTTGTAACCAAGTATTGACTTAGAAAGTTGTAAACCCTTAAGACATTTCTTATTTGCTCAACTTCCTTTCTATTTCTGTATTTTATAACATATGCTATAGATTCAGGACCCGACTTGTGAATGTATACCCGCATATGTTACTCTTTTATAAACTCAATTAGATTTAATAGCAGATAATTACTTTATTATTGTTATCACTTATTGATATTGTGAATAATTGTTGTATTTATTTCAAGACGAGACTTATAAATAATTTGCCCATCTTTATTTTTCTTTTGAGCATATATCTTAACAAGCATTGTAATGCTTTCATTAATGTGTGCATTGTAGCTTTGGAAGGTTTTTTTTTTTTTTTTTTTAATATTTATTTATAGTGGTATACTATTTTTACCATCCATGACGTTCTTTGGATCCCCATGATTCTGCAGTTTTCTGTTACCATCATGCCACTCACGGATGTCTCCTTGCCCCGTTTGTTTTTCGACATTACAGTCTCCTAATCTCATGTTTGTTTTGGAAATAGAGGCCTGGATTAGTAGTCCGTTCGGACTATAAAAGGTCTTGGAGATCCGAATTGATAGTCTGGGTGAGGAGGTAGTATTAGAAGTTAGTTTGTTCAGCTTAGGATGTTACCGGATGTCCTCCCAGAAGTCTAGCCGGTCGTTCGTCCAATCAACAGGTCAACAAATTATTATTATTTTTTTTTACTTGTTGGGCATTTTTTTTAACATTAATGTTTAATGTTTTTGTATTTTTTGTTAAGTAAAAACCATAATTTTATTTGTTTTATTATTTTATGTAAAAATAATTTAACAATCCTCACACTAACAACTATCATCAAAATAAATACAATTTTACTAATCTCTTCACTATCAATCTCTTCACTAATAATTCTCTCACTATCAATACCCTTCATTTTATCTTTGAAAACAAACGGGGCTCTTGTGTTATTTACATAAACACATACACCAATTTAACATTTATTTATTTTTTTTGGTCCCTTTTGCTATGGGCACACCTAATTGCACGAGGTAAGACACACACGCCACTAGTGTGTATATATATATATATAGGGTAAATTATCTTGAGATTTGTTTAAAATACAGATTAACTCTTATGATTTGAAAAATTATAAATACTCCTTTATTAGAATTTTTTGTTTAACAAAATTAACTGAAAAAATAAAATTCAATATTGATCTCCTATATAATAATAAAATTACCTAAATTATTAATTGAAACATATTTTTAACATTATTAAAAACTGTTAATGGACTTATGATTTATTAATAAAATGGACAATTTGTTGTGAAATTAGAAACCTCAAGGGGGGAATGTAAGTTTTAAAATCACAGAGGGCGATTCGTATTTTAATAAAACCTCAGGAGGTATATTTGTAATTTATCCATATATATATATTAATTTAAAAAGGCCCATGTAAAACATGAGCTATTATTACAGTATATTTAAATTTTATATTTTGATAATTTTTTAAAAATTAGAATATTATTTTATGAAATTGAATAGAATAAACTATTAGATATATGATAGAATTATATGATATGATATATATCATTTTTTATTTGTCATACACGTAATGATATATTCCTTCCGAATTTAAAAAAAAAAAAAATTATGTTGTGTAGTTTTTCTCAACAGATAAATATAAAAAAAAATACTAAGATAATTCTCCCATCTAAAACAAATTACTAAGATAATTCAATGAATTAATAAAGAAGCAAAATAAAATACGTATATATACAAATGACTAATTTTATTAATACATAAATCATACCTGCATAACAAATGACCAATTTTACTAATAAGTAAATTAATAATTTTTAATGATATATATGAAAAATATTTTTCAATTAACGATTATGAGATATATTTTTCGATAAACAATTTTGATAATAGGAATTTTTTTCCCCCCTAAGTATTGTGTTAAATTAAAATTTATAACAAACGACAGTTATAATTTCCAATACTATAGGATCAATTCATATTTTAAACAAACCTTACGAAAGTATTTGTAATTTGTTAAAAAATAAAAAAATTATGTTTCATAATTGACCAAGAATGTTTTGCGTAATTACAGAAAAACCTGTTGCGTAATTGATCAAGAGTATTTGCGTAATTACGAAAAAATCTTGACTCTATATATAGGTTACCATTAGTAAATTATTCAAATAAAATGACAAAATCGAAGAGAAAAGATGAATCTCAAACAGTTAAGCGGTTCTTATATATATGGATGTATATATATATATATATATATATGAGAGAGAGGGAGAGGGAGAGGGAGAGGGAGAGAGAGAGAGAGAGAGAGAGAGAGAGAGAGAGAGAGAGTAGCGTGTGTTAAGATGCTAATTTTTGTGCACTTTACATTATTTTTAAAGTAAAAATGAGACACAAAAATATATGTCTAAGTTTACAAATTTAAAAATAGGGACTTAGCATCTCCTATTTTAGTTCATCTTTTTATCTTTTTATCTTTTTTTGGATTATATCAATTAATATCTTCTCTCTATTTTTTTACACATCTTTTTATAAAAAATTAAAATGTACACTTATTTAAAACATCCCAAACAAATATTGAAACTTTAATAAGTCATAACTTTGTGATGGTTCGTTTTGGATAATTTCATATTTAATATTATTTTTGTTTTAAAAATCATAAGACAACGATTCTTAAATGTATAATATTTATAATAAAAAAAAATGAGCACAAAATATATACAAAAGTACAAATGTGTCAAGAATTGTTCTTTTTTTTTATTATTATTTTTATTTAGAAAAGTTATATGCAGTTATGTTAATAAAATAAACACGAGCAAATAGTCATTGTGTTTTGGTCTTTGTGTCATTTTCATTCTTGTAAGTTACTATAAAATGTGTAATTTTACTACAAAATTTTATAACATCAATCACAAAATACGTAATCTTACTACAAATTGATGTAATAAAAAATATCGTAATCAAACTACAAAATTTTGTAACATCAATCAAAAAATTGTGAATATTTTGTTACGTCAATTTATGGTAAGATTACGCATTTTATAATTGATGTAACGAAATTTTATGATAAAATTACACATTTTATGGTAGAGTGCATACGATATGCTAAAATGGTGTACACCATAACATTTTCCGTAATTCATTGCCTAATACATGGGAATGATGCAATATTATTTATAATTTTCATTAAAGGTAAATTATTAAAGTTGAAGTTATTATAATGGGAAATTTATTGATAAATCCCATTTAGAGATATTTTATCCCAATAAGTCCACAAAGAAAAATTATATCCCAATGAGTCCCATATAGTTTTTTTCTTATTCCATAAAGTCCAGTTTTTAAATTTGATATTTATACGTGGACTATTATGCCCTTATATATATATATATATATACTGTGTTAATACGTAAAACACGTTCCTGTGATTTCGGTATTCAGTTTTGGCAGTTTCTATATTTCTAATTTAAATCGTTACGTTTCTACCTTACATGCTGTCGTTCTATCGTTCTGAGGCGTTGATGTCCTAGGGTTTGATTGTTGCTATTCTAGTCTGGTATGGCGATTTTCAAGTGAAGAGGACGAAGTTGAAGGTGTTCGGTTCTGTCATTTTCTGGAGTATAACTGCCTCGAAGCATTTTTTTTTTGAGTTTTGGACGACTGTTGGATTGGATGAATAAGGTTAGTATCATTGTAGTTATGAATAGATGTTCACTTTTTGTTTTGATTTGTAGGATGGATCAGATCCTTTGTTCTTGGATTGATATGGATTGGATGCTCGGTTTTTTCAATTACATCCATCATACGTGGTCATTGGAGGGGAGGTCATTTAGATATATGTTGAATGTTATAATATTCCTTTTACTTTGATGTATGTATAATGAGGCCCTGTGTGAGTGATGTAATTCAGAGTATATTGAACAATGTGAATGTTTACATCATGTTAGTATTACGTGAAGCATGTGGATGTTTGCATTTTACTTTGATGTTTGTTTAATGAGGCTCTGTCTGAGTGGTATAATTGTGAGTATATAGATCAATGTGAATGTTTACATCGTGGTCATGTGGAGGGGAGGTCATCAGATTAGTGATGAATGTGGATCCTCTATAATTCACAGTATGTGGAACAATATGAATGTTTACATCGTGTTAGTATTACGTGAAGGATGTCGATGTTTGCATTTTACTTTAAGTTTTGTTTAATGAGGCTCTGTGTGAGTGATATAATTGAGAGTATATGGATCAATGTGAATGTTTACATCGTGGTCCTTTGGAGGGGAGGTCATGAGATTAGTGATGAATGTCGATCTTCTATAATTCAGAGTATGTGTCAATGTAAATGTTTACATCGTGTTCATATCATGTGAAGAATGTGGATGTTTTCACTATTACTTTGATGTTTGCTTAATGAGGCTTTTGTGTGGGTGTGAATATTCACATCTTGTTTAATGATGGTTGTTGAATTTAACACTTGAATAACACTTGTATGCTGCTAATTTTCGCGCAATGTGAATATTCATATCGGTTTGGATTATTGTTAATTGTTGTATTGTTTTCTTTTTACAGGAGATGGATAGCTTCATGATGTTAGTGTGTACATATGGTTGCAGTACCACTGTAATAAATGCTGCCCGCGCATTGTGTTATTCGCGTTTGGTGGACTGTTTGTGTGAAAAATGGGGGAGTTGTCTGCTGGTTCTATTTCATTGTTTTGTAAATTACCTGGGATTAATAGGTGTGATTTGGAGAATGAGGAAGAATTTCAGAACATGTTACTGCTTGCTAAATCAATGGGGGTACAACATGTAGAAGTAGTGGTTGAGTTGAAAAGTGATATTGGTCAGTCAAGTAGTTTGGGATTGGTGCGTGTGGGGGTTGAGGAAGAAGTTGATGCACTACGGAGATTTTGCCACCATAAGGAGAAGGTGTTGTTGTCAGCCCCTTGGGCAAATGGTATTACGCATGTGGGACAACGGTTTATTGGAGGTGCACAAGAATTTCGTGACGTTTTGTGTAAGTATGCCATCCAATGTGGGTTTCAGTTTACATACGTGAAGAACGAGACAACAAGAGTTACTGCTGTGTGCGCGATGCGGGAGGAGAGGGGCTGCTTGTGGGCTATACATTGTAGAGCACAACGAGCAAATGATTTTTTCTACATCAAGAGTTTTAGTGACGTGCATACTTGTGGTACGGATGTCCGAACATCGAAGAATCCGCGAGTTAGTTCGGATTTGGTGTCGAGTACCATATCCGAAATTGTGAGGGACAAGCCGTTGACTCGGCCGTGTGATGTGGTGACTATTTTGAAGAGGGATTATGGGCTAGATGTTAGTTACCATGTCGTATGGTTGGGTGTGGAGAAAGCAAAGGCTGCTATTCATGGAGAGCACTCGTTATCATTTGACCAGCTGCGGTGGTATTCGGATGCTGTGATGCGGTACAATCCAGGGAGTTATGTCAATATTGACTATGATGCGAGTAGTCAACGGTTTTGTCGCTTCTTTATGTCATTCGCTGCGTGTATTTCTGGGTTCAATGCTTGTCGGCCTTTATTATTCCTGGATGGAACATTCCTCAAAGGAAAGTACAAAGGTCAGCTACTTGCGGCAACGGCGAAAGACGGAAACAATGGTTAGTATTTTTTTTAGCTGTCTATTCATGTCAATATTCACTGTGAGCAGCATTGTCTGGACAAAAGAGTGATTGGTAAATTATAAGTAATGTGAAGATTGACATTAGTATGCACTGATGTGAAGGTTTACATCTGTGTATGCTAATGACAGTCATGTGAACATTCACATTATTACACACTGATGTGAATATTCACATTAGTGTATACTAATGTTAGTTGATCCATTAATGAACAGTACTGTGAATGTTAACATTGTCAGTGACTCAACAATCAACAATGAATTATTAATGGTCGTTAATGTGAATGTTCACATCGTTGATGTTTACGAACTAGAATCCAAAAATAACAATAGTAAATAGGGCAATGTAGATATGAACATTCACATGACTTGTTTCGTTTATACTGTTTTCTATGCACTTTGGAATATTGTGAACAGTTGTGTATTGGTGTTGTGTTGTAGGTCTGTTTCCTGTTGCCTTTGCGATTGTTGATTCAGAGACCACGGCGAATTGGTCGTGGTTCTTGCATGAACTTGGGAAGGTTGTTGATGGTAAACGCCATATTACTTTCATTTCGGATCGTAATCTTGGTCTGTTAGAAGCTATGCCAAAGGTGTTCCCATCGGCTCATCACGGTTATTGCTTACAACACTTGAAGAGCAATTTAAGAGACCGGATGAAAGGAATTGATAATGGATTCAGGGATCACCTAGTAAGTAGTTTGGGTGACTGTGCCTACGAGCCAACTGTGGTAGGGTTCCATGAAAAGCTTGCAAAATTAAAAGAGGAGGGTAAACAACGAGCTCATAATTTTTTCAAGGACTTGGCACCTGAGCATTGGGCAAATTCATACTTCAGGTAATAATAGTTTCCTAAGGTGTTTATATTTGTGAATTTTAGAATGGTAGCGATGTGAAATTTCGATTTAGAATGGTAACAATCTTCGAATTGTGTTTCATGTTCAATGTAAATGATGTGAATGTTCACATCTGCTAATGATGACTGATGTGAATGTTCACATCTGTTAAGTTGGCAAATAGACGTGCAATGTATTACAGATTTGAATGTTGACACGTGTCATATTTTGTTGTTGTTGTTAACATTCACATATTGTCCATCGTTTAAGTTGACAACATAATAAGCATATGATGTGAACATTCACATTATTATAAACTGGTAGCAGATGTAAACAGTCACATTATTATACCCTGATGTGAATGTTCACATCAGTGTATTCTAATGTCAGTACTATGAATGTTCACATCTGTTAACGTTAATGGTCAGACCTGTTAAATTCCGTATTGTACAATGTTTGTGATATTGTGCAGGGGCATGCGTTATGGGGAGATGACATCCAATGCGGCGGAGTCATTCAATAACTGGATTAAAGAAGCACGTAATCTTCCTATCACTCAAATGGTGGACACAATTCGTACTCAGTTGATGCGGCAAATGTCTGCAAGGCGTGACCAAGCAAACAGATGGAACGAGATTATTTGTCCGACATTTGAAACAAGGCTTATGGATTCGTTCAATGACAGCAGGGCTTGGCAAGTTAGCAAAGCCAATGAGGATGTGTTTGAAGTTCATTCGATACCATCTGTTACAGTTGATGTTTCGAGGCGTACATGTTCTTGCTTCAAATGGCAAATCAACGGATTCCCATGTGACCATGCTGTTATTGCCATTCAGAAGAGCCGCTACAATCTCAATGATTGTGTGGAACATTACTTTCATGTAGAGACATATCGTGCAGCCTATTCGGGAGCCATATTCCCTATACCATCGGTGGAGAAGCCGCCTTTTGATCCCACGGACTTCACTATATACCCGCCAACTGTGAAAAGACCACCCGGAAGGCCGAAGAAAAATAGGATCCCATCAAGGGGTGAGAAACTGAAGCAAATAAGGTGCGGGAGATGTGATAAGTTGGGGAGCCATAATCGGAAGTCATGCACGGCGCCGATA
Organism: Camellia japonica; assembly: GCA_030407325.1. Classification (NCBI taxonomy): domain Eukaryota; kingdom Viridiplantae; phylum Streptophyta; class Magnoliopsida; order Ericales; family Theaceae; genus Camellia; species Camellia japonica. The sequence goes on from JAPPVO010000029.1 coordinate 75,172,584, forward strand.
TAGGATGTACCTTTTTTTCATTTCAACATTGTATTTTACATTGGATTCTTATATTCATTTTTGAAATAAAATTGTGTTGTGTTGGCAAACATTGGGTTGCAATAAGATTACGTTGCGTTGGCAAACATTATAATGCATTAGTATTTGATTTGTGTTTTATTTTCACTTTTTTAAGGTACCAATCTGACATTTATGTTGGTTGTGTTTTGGATGAATGCATGATGTTAACATTAGCACTGGTGTAATATAATCACATTATGTGAATGTTCACATTGTTGATCTTTCAAACATTTCTGTGCTGGGAATGTTCACATTGTTGTTACTGTTAACAGTATCGAAGTAGATGACATGAATGTTTACATCAATGTAAACATTCACATCATCAACTCATAAGATCTAAATATTCATGACATCGTTGTTGCCATTCACATAATCAGAAGTTATGATGTGAATATTCACATTTACGTAAACGAATCATATTATGTCAAAACTTGCACATGGGTTGAACTTCTTCACCTTCTTGTTGTCAATGTTGACATGAATATAAGCTGTTAGCATAAATTAGTATGAACATTCACATCAGTGTTGCAACTGTGAACATTCAAATCTTTCAAACATTAGTGCATATGAATATCATAAGTGAATGTTCACATTTGGCAGACATTAGTGCAAAAATTATGCTCATCACAACACAGCATTACAAATGTCATAAGTGACAATGTACATTCAGAGCAGTGTTGCAACTGTGAACATTCACATCTGTAAACATTAGTGCATATGAATGTCATAATTGAATGTTCACATATGGGAGACATGAATGACATTTACAACTGTTATGAGCAAGAACAGATGTGAATGTTCACACATGTGTAAGTGATCCGTAATTATGTCATGTAGACCAAGTGTACACTCCTGCACAAAGTATGTGTATTATAGAACACTCAGGTTCAAACATTCGCATGAATTACACTCATAACAACACAGCAGTATGGATATCGTAAGTGAATGTGAACATTCACATCTGTAAAACATAACAACACCAAAAGTAGTTCAAAATTCCCAGCTGGCTTTTTCCCATTAACAGATGTTGTATCAATGTTTTACAATCAGTTGTTGTGTCAAAATGTTAACGCATTCCATATTAACATTCATATCGAGTCTTGCTTAGTTTGTAGGTGGACACCCCCCACCTATAGGTTTTAATGAAGCTCTGATTTCTTATGATTCAAAAAACTATGCACTAACAAATCTCGTAGTCCACACCATTCTGAACTAGTGAGGCTGCCCACAACTTCTTCATGGAATATGTGCGCCCGCATGATGTAACATACCGCAGGTCCACAGTCCACTCTGTAAAAAAGAAATGGTTTTGATTAGAAGTTGACATGAATATTTGCATAATTGTTATGGAGGGTTTGTAAAAAATGTAGTGAGGATTACGAGTCGGCGCGTTGCTGAGGACAGACATCCACACTGTTGATTGGTTGTGCTGGATTTTGGCCTGCTAGCTTAGTGTTTAGGGGTGATGACTCGCCAATAACGCTCACAACATGCTCAATGTACTTCCTCTGTGTATGGAATTTCAAATTAGGCACCAACAAACATTAGTGTTTGTACAGTCATGTAATGCATGAAAACAAGTCATATTTGTGTTCAAAAATAGCCACTTACAACTTCCTGTGCTTGGTCGATATGCGGGTCATGTATTCCTGTTCTTGGGCGCAATGAGTTGTAATGCCTCCACAAATTGTCTTTAGCATCATACACAACTATCGTCCAGTGGTACTCATGATGCAATGGGAATAGTAGGTATCTCTCTCCTTGGTAGTTCTTGACATGTGCATCAATGTGTTTACTCCTTTTGCGAGGATGGTACTCTCGTATCATTTTCTGTACACATTGGACAAATAATTAATGGACTGTGAAGTTTCACATTCACAGTACAAATAAGTAATGGACTGTGAAGTTCCACATTCACATTACAAATAATGGAATGATAGATTACCAAACACATGCTTGTGAAGATGAATGCCGCTTCATCCGAAGTTGGGTTGACCACCTCTTGTTGTTCATGCAACAGTTCAGCATATGCATCTATGAGCTGCACAAACATGGGGTCATATTATATAGATTTGTGGCTGTGAGTGTGTCTGTGTCTGTGTGTGCATATGCATGAAGAGCTAATTATGTTTGTACTGGCATACATTGCTGTGTATTGATTCCTCCTTGATAAGGTTGACAATGTCATCAAAATACACATGTGTAGCCTTTGAATCTCCTTTCCACACCAGCAGCCTGTGCATTATAAACAAACCAATGTGAATATTTACATTGCACAGATCTGAACAAACCCAGAAAATTGAACACAGTGATGATTATAGACAATTACGGAATGTGAATGTTAACGTTAGATGTTTGCAGAGTCACTTACTCATCGCCTCCACTTTTTTGTAAAGCTTGGACCTTTTGTTTGTCTTGTTTGGACATCTTGCTCCACACTTTGAACTTGTTGGTCAAGGATAATTTTTTTGGCTGCTTCGCTGGTGGGTGTTTCTCCACATCTTCAACCATTTCGACTGGATGGGGTTGCTTTTGGCCCGGTAAGTCTGGGTACTGGAAGTCAGGCAAGCGATGTTCTTTGCGATCTTTTTCCTTTATACGCTTGACCCTAGAAGGTGGGCTGATATTGTGTTGCATTGGGCTAGGGGGTTGCTTTTCTGCCACAGCCTGTGTGACAATGTGGACTGACTGGTCATCGTAAAGATCTTGAAGAATTGTTTTATCACATTCCAAGTCGATGACCAGCTGCGTTAGGCGTTTGATTTCTTCATCCTTCTGCTGCATGCACTTCTGTATTTCGGTATTTATGTTGGGTGGGCTGGACTGGTTGAACAATTTATGTTCAAGATCAGCTATGACTCTTGCCCTTAACTCCCATGAAAATTGAAGGTGTTTGTACTTCGCTTCCCATTGCCTTATGACGCCCCAGGCCTTCCGATTTTCTTTGATAAGCATGTCAATCAAATCAGGTTGGTTTGTGTTTGGTATTACAATAGCTGTGTCATAATGTTGGCTGCTAAATGGAATGTGAATGTCCTCATCACTGTCCTGTTGTTCAACCCCATCCCCAGAAAAGTCAGAGTTGCTGCCATTGTGTTGTTCATCCTTGATGTCAAAGGGGTTGGGAGATGTTGTGGCTGGTTCAGAAATATCAGGCTCCACCTTCAATGTTTTATGCTTGAACTTTTGTATTTCTGTTGGGATTGCAAAGAGTTCGCCGGCATTAACCTGACAATGAAAAAAACAGGTTATGTAACGTATATATTTGGGTGGTGTTATAATGTGAATGTTTTGATCAGCAGTTGAAGGCCCTACCTCATTAAAACCCAAATCTGCTAAAGAGGTGGTTTTCATCTTCTTCTGTAAAGCAGTCAGATCCCACTTCACACAGCGTGGAAAAGCATTGGGTTTGTGAGGTTGTAGGATGGTTGTGTGCTCACACAACCAATACTTCAGTAAAACAACAAACACAGTGTTATTTATGAATTGCATAGTAATGTCATGAGTAGATGTGAGTAGATGTGAACATTCACAGTAGTATGTAATGAGTGAATGTGAACATTCACATCACTGGTTCAGATGTGAACAGTCACATCTGTAAAACATAGGTGAAGTGGCAGTGTTGTGAACATTCACAGTAGTATGTTATGAGTGCATGTGAACATTCACATCACTGGTTCAGATGTGAACATTCACATCTGTGAAACATAAGTGAAGTGGCAGTGTTGTGAACATTCACATCTGTGGAACTGTTTTGAACATTCACAGCAGTATAGTATGAGTGAATGTGAACATTCACATCAGTGATTCAGATGTGGACATTCACATCTGTCAAAGGTAATTGCCTATGGACATTCACATCAATGGTACATATATGAATGTTCACAGTTGGCTTAGATGCACAACACTGAAGGACATGTGAATGTTATTATTTGACAACATGGGTACTTACCATCAATAACATGACACAGCCGGTGACTTTTGCTGGATTTTTGTCATTTTGGGAAATAGACGATGTCAACGTTGTTCTAATTTGCTTGGCCCAATCATATTCTCGCATGGTTTCCAATGGGACCATATGTGTGTAGTAGCCCCATCCTATCGTCTCTCCACTTGTTGAGAAAAAAAGCTTTTGGCAAGCATACATGCACACTAGTCGGGCAACTTCTTCGTTGTCAGCTTTCTTTTTGCCTTTCAACGCCTCGGTCAAAAGGGTGCGTATCCATTTTGAAGTCAACCGGCTGACATTTTTGCATATTTTGTTTACAATGCCAGTCTTTGGTTTCGCACCGTACGATATGTCCATCGGCTTGCTGCCACAGTCCACACCGAAAATCAGCTTGATGTCGCTGTTGTGTATGCTCATCTTCTTCTCCCCAATGTAGAACGCATCCTTTGAAGCTTTGTACATTTGTAGTACATGCACAACGACGTCATCATACTTCATGCATTTGTCCAGGTCAATCTGATTGTTTCTTAATGCATCAAGCAAATTCCAAAAAGGTGTTTGTTGAAGGCACCGCAGCTGTGCTTGTGTGAACTTGGTGGTTTTCATGAATTTGACCAGTCCGGTCATATTAGATCTGTAGTTCACATTTCTCATGTCCACATTGGTGCTAGGATTTGTTTTTGGGGTTTCTTCCTTCACATGGTACTCATCTCTCTTCCTCTTTGCGGTTTTCTTGTGTGCAACATCTGCAAAATGGAGCAGTTTAAAAAAATTAAGTCCACGCTCATGTGATTAGCGTAGTGGAACAGATGTGAACATTCACAGCATTTCCACTGATGTGCATGTTCACAGTTGTGTGCGTGGGTGTGAATGCCCAGAGTTTGTGTCTGGTTGTGAACATTCACATCATGTTGATTGTGTCAGCACAAACACAATGTGCATATTGTGTCACTGTGTGTAAAACAATGTATTTTTATACAACCATGAACACCATTGAAGAACATGTACATGTTAACACGAACATATAAAATGACGGATCAACTTATTGGATCACCATTAACAATCAAGAATATGAACAAGGCAAACATTCACAATAGGGGAAAAAAATCTAAATATCCCTAGTCATTGGCCTAATGTTTGCAATCCATGTGAATGTTCACAGCGTAGAATAACAGTAACAATAATATCTGATTGTCCTAAAATCTACTAAAATGTTCAGGCAATGTGAATGTTCACAGCCTAGACCAAAATCACCAACAATATCTGATTGTACTAAAATGTTCAGGCAATGTGATTGTTCACAGTCTAGAACAACAGCACCAATAATATTTGACTCTCCTAAAATGTTTAGGAAATGCCAATGTTCACAGCCTAGAGCGAACGCACCAACAACATCTGATTGATCTAAAATGTTCAGGCAATGTGAATGTTCACAGCCTAGAACAACAGCACGAACAATATCTGACTCTACTAAATTTTCCCGGCAATGTGAATGTTGATAGCATAGAACAACAGGACCAGTAATATCTGACTCTCCTAAAAGTATCAGGCAATGTGAATGTTCACAGCCAATAACAAAAGGACCAATAATATTTGATTCTACTAAAATTTGCAAGCAATGTGAATGTTCACATCTTTCATCAACAATAACAACAACAGAATTGGCCAAATATTTTGCAATCCACAAGAATGTTCACATCATAAAACAACAACACCATAACTACCTGATTACCCAAAATTTTTAACTCAATGTGAATGTTCACATTTTTAATCAACTACAACAAAACAGAATTGGCCAAAACATTTTGAAACCGTGTGAATGTTCACACCATTGAACAACAACCATATAACATCTGCAATAATTTGACTATCAAACCATTTTCAATCAATGTGAATGTTCACATATTGCAATAACAACGACTACAACAAAAACATTTTCGAATCTTCACAGTTGTGAACACAATGTAATGCAACTGTAATGTTTTTTACTTCAAAGATCAATAAGATTAAGGATTATCATGGAGGGGTTCAGAATAAATGTTAGGGTATGAACAATATGGACTCCTATATATTGTACGCATACGAAAAGGGGATATTTGTCAGAGTTCAGAATAATGGTTGTTGATAAACAGGATTAGGGTTTAAATACACGAATGAGTAGAATGCTTACGTTTTGTGCCCATTTCGACGAAAAAGATGTTCGCACGAAGGGACGATGCGACGAACGAACGTATACAGTATTCCGGGCGTATGAACGACGCAGAAGATGTTCACACGATGTGACAATGGAACGAAGACAGTCTTCTCGGCGTAGGGACGAAGGAAAAGATCAATGAGATGATGCGCCGATGCTACGATGGAAGGAATACAGATTTGTGGGAGTTGAGGCGATGTGGAATGTGGGTTTCGATTTCTGGACTGTAAAGGTATTGTGCGTGATTTCCTGCGCAAGAATAGAGAGGGTAAGAGAGACGGTTATGAGATTCAAAGAGAGAGAGAAAGGCGCGTGTTTTGTTAGGGATGTTTTGGTCTTTCTGTATGAAATGGACCTAATGGAATATTAGAAAACACTATGGGTTTTATGGAACAACACTCTTAAATAATGGATTTACTAAAAAAGCCCCCTATTATAATACATTTGAAATATTCTCGTTATTTGTTAGTTTACCTTTAATAATTATTTATTGATTTTATAGTTATATAAGTTGTTTATATTTGTCTTAATCTGACCTCCAAATGCATTGCTTTCGGCCCCCCTTATAATGGGATCCCAAGATCCTGGCTCCGCCCTGAGCGTTCCATCGTATCACCTATCTATTTTATTAATCAATCACTAATTTTAAAGCCTTCTACTATTTTTCATGTTCTAGCATAAAGCTTTCTTCTTTATTTTCTTCACCAATTACAATTTTCTTGCAACACTATCTAATCATACTTCAGAACCACTTAAGCCTTGTTTGGAAAGGTAGATTTTTAGTTAAAAAGTAATTATAAATTGTCAAATCATTCTTTACTTTTTTTTCATATATTTTTTTGTAAAAAATTAGAAAAGTCATTAAAAAAATAAAATCCCAAACACTCCCTTAATCATCTCTCCAAAAATGATATGAATTATAAAAATTTACTTTGAATATTATCTAAAAAATGTGTAATTTTAAAATTAGTAAAATGTAAGTCACATCTACGATAAATGTAGACCATTATTTTTTTTGGATAAATTATAAATACACATCCTAAAATTTACTTAAATTACAGATTGCACTACTCATGCGACATGGAACAGTTCCTAGAAGATTGCCCCACAGCATCTTGGAAGATGTTATTTGCATATTCTCTGGATATTTTGAGCGATCACAGAATTCCTATAGGCGAAGGTGAAACCTGCGGCCGTAGGAAAACTCATGAAAGTTGTGGCTGGCAACAGAAACCAGTGTCTCAGTTGTTTTTTTTGAGTATTCTCTATCCTTCCATCATTTCAACTTTGTCCTTGTTTTCTAGAAAAAAATAATTTTTTAGTGATTCTAATGACATCTTTACCCTTGAAAATCATTTTTTAAGGCTTGAAAATGTTTTATTTTTTTGCTTGAATAATGCTAGGGATTCATGCTTTAGACCTATATTTATATCTACAATGATGTGGTAAAGAAGGTAAACATCATATCATTGAGTGTGTAACTAATCAGAAGTTGACACCTATCGTGCTACCTTATTGTAGGTCAAATTGTGAAATTTTTTTTTGTGAGTCTCGACCATTTTCCTTTTCACTCAGTCCTAACATGTGCCACCAAGAACTGCTCTGCTCCATTCCTAGCCACACAATGTCCAACCTTTCTTATATCTTTTCAACGCTAAAAACAAACCATCCAAGATTGATCCTGATAAACAACTAAGGGGAATATTGAAAATTTAGAATCCAATTATTAATTGTGATTCAATTTGAGCCTTAATTTGATCGTAGTAGACCCATGTACAAATAGACAAGGTTGAGGAGGAGGGTACACCAAATAAATTATGCAAACAATGTAACCATATTCATATTGTGCCAACATTTTTTGAATGACGAATGATGTTGGACGTGATGAAGAAGGGTAGGGGTGTAAATTTGGCCCATCCTGGCCCACCCAGGTCTGGGCTCGGGCTGGCTTATATCGGGTCTCGCAGGCTCCTGTCAAAATTCAGGCCAGCCTGGCCCAGTCCATGGGCTAGAAAATTAGGCCCAAGCCTAGGGGTATTCGGGCTTGGGCTCGAGCTTGGGCCGGGCTTGGGTAAGGCTTGAACACTTTTTAAATATTTTTTTCACCCAAATTTTATTTTTTTCATAAAAAATGACACTGGATCTCAGGCAGATCGGGCTTCGGACCAGGCTTTTAAAATAATGGTCCAGGCCCAAACATAGGGTCCTGAGCTGAACTTGGACCCAGCCCTAACCGGGTCTAATCGAGCCTAGCTCACCTTGAATTACGGGCAAATTTCGAGTTACTCACAAACCGCAAGTTATTTTTACACTCCTAAAAAAGGAATTCACTTTCATTACCAGTTTATCTAATTTCGTTTGTATGGCTGCAATTCTAAATTGATACTTCGTGTTGACGAAATAAAGAAACAAGCAAAGAAGGCGGTGATCCGCATGTCTCGGCTGCGAAAATTGGGCACACCAATAGATGATAATTGTTTGAGCTCATGGTCTATCGGGACTCGGGAGGTTCTATTTACACAATGAATTCTTGAGTACATATTATTTAATTATTAAATTTAAGAGAAACAACAAATAAGTTTTATTTTATTTTTAAGATTGACTCCTATCAACTTTTAATATGGACAACTAAGTTTTCAAAAGATTCATTACTCTATAATATTGTATCTCATTCCAATTTTATCCTTCTTATTCAATATGAAAAATAATTTTATAAATAATTTTAGGGTAAATTACACTGACACCCCCTGAGGTTTAAGTTTATTACAGTCCCCCCTTTTACATTTGAGAAATTATACTAACCCCCCTTGGTAGTCTAATTCTGGGAGCCTCTATTTGCACACACCAATTACACTCTTTGCACACACTTAATGAATTTTTTTTTATTACAATTTTGTCCCTAAATAAAATTACCATTATAGACATCCCACACAATTCACACAACCACACCCTCTCAATACACACACGTTGAAAGCCCAAGCTGTTGCACATGCCAGAGCTCCAAGCTGTCTTCCTCATTTTGCTTGTGCACTGTATGTCTTCCTCAAGCTCAAGATGCGAGTGAAGCCCCTCGTATTAAAATGAAGCCCCTCGTATAAGATTGTCAAGTCAAAATGAATTGACAAATCAAAATGAATGTAAAAATTTTCCAGCGTCGTTCGGAAAACCAGGGTCGAAAATTACACTTAATTTCGGAAGTTTTCCTCCGAATAATGTAAAAATTTTCGGAAATCAACTTCCGAATGGAATGAAAATTTTCGGAAACCAACTTCCGAATGAAGTGAAAATTTTCGGCAATCAACTTCCGAATGGAATGAAAAATTTCGGACACCAACAGTTGAACAGTATCATTAATTTCGGTCTGTTACTTCCGAATGAAGGCACATTTTTTTTTTTTCATTTTATCTTCCAAATGTGTAACTTTCAGATTAAATTTCCAGTTTCAAATAGCCATTCACATGTTTAATATTAGTGAATGTTTAAAAATTTGTAATGTCAATTCACATGTTTAAAAATGTTTAAAAATTTGTAATATCAATTCCGCCATTACAATACCATTCTAAAAATTTGTAATAAGAAAATATCACTTACAAAATCAACGAGCACTGTTACCATTCCATTCAAAAAGTAAAATGTCATTACAATACCATTGTTGTCATTCCATTGTAAGAAGAAAAATGTTAACCACTGTTAGCATTACAACAACATCATCTTACAAAAATCACCAAAACAAATTCATCAACATGCAAATAACATGTCACTAATCAACTGCATGCCTACGCCTAGGCCTACGACTGTATGTCAATGTCGAAGATGGAAAGCAACCTCGTCCTCGCCCACGCCCTCGTCCCCGTTCATGGTCTACATCCAATTGACGACGTCGTCTATTTGAAGCAGTAGGTGGGACACGTTGTTGATATTCAGAATCCATATTATCTGAAAAAAATACCAAGTGTGTGTGTAAATAAACAGATGAGAAGATCATCATTGTAGTTTTCTGTTGAATTTAGCTCAAGCCCAAGTTACTATAGCTTAAGTAATTTCATCATGGTTCCCTAAGAATTTAGGTCAAGCCCAAGTTGCAATAAGTAATTTAAATATAATCTTTATGGTACAAAAACAGCAAAATGGCAAACAAATAAAGAATAAATGGGAAGAACACAGTACAATAATCTTTATAATTAAGTGTTTTAATTAAGAAGAAAAAAAAAAAAAAAACCTGTTCGGAAGTTCAAATCCGAATATATCTATTACGTTCGGAAGTTGTTGTCCGAAATTAAAGTATCCATTCGGAAGTTGAAAACCGAACAAAACCATTATTTTCGGAAGTTGACTGTCGAATTAATGGTTAAATTTCGAAACTTGACTTCCGAAAAATCAAATAAATTTCGGAAAACCAGTTCCGAATGAAGCACAAAATCATTCATTGACGGTGGACTATGTGTTCGATCCGAAAATGGTTCAAACAAACCCCAAATTACAAATGAGATAGAAATGAGGATTTTAAGATCAATAAACTAACCTAAATCTCCAAATGTGAGAGACGGGTATTCAATGGACAGAGAGTTTTCTTCACTGGTAATGGCAATGCTTCAATGAGGAGGTCTTCAATGGAGGTGGGGGACCAATGACACTGTGAGAGTGAGAGATGGGTGTGTGTGTGAGAGACGAGTGCCGCTGCAATGTGTGTGTGTGCGCGCGATGTGTGTGTGTGTGTGCACAATTTGGCTTTGAGGGTATATTTGGAAAACAGGTGTGTGCAGTGAGTAAAACAAATTGGGTTTAACTTTTTTATGTGTGTGAACTGAGAAAGATGTGCACAAAGAGGATTATGTGTGTGCAAATAGAAGCCCCCTCTAATTCTTTAACGGTGTTAATATTTAGGGTAAAATGACATGTTTACCCTTAACTTTTATACATATAAAACATTAAAATAATAGGGATATTTTATTTGTCATCTCAGCACATCTTTTTCCACCTACCACAAGCCTTATTTGGAGGGAAAGGCTTAGAAGCCTCCAGAGAAGAAAAGAGAGAATAGTGTAAAGAGAAGATAAAAAGAGAAGAGTGTAGAGCAAAGACTTAGAGACTCATTGAAGACAAAGATCAAGGTATTCTTTGTGAAGGGGTTTCTCCATGAACGATCGGTGTAAGTAATTTCTTATTTTTTGTAAATAAGTTTGAGTTTTGGTGGAAGTAAAAAATGGGTTTTGTACTCTGTTTTTTTGTACAAATTGAAATTTAGTTTGTATGATTTCGTTTTTCTCCATAATTTTTTGATTGAGATTTGAACATTGTTACCCATGTTCAAAACATGTTGAGTTTTTGTATTTATTTATTTTTTTGATCGGCAAGTTTTTGTATTTATATATGGTGTTTTTGTGATTTGAACTAAGAAGTTGAAGACAAGCAAATGGGTCTATTTATAATTTACCTTTTAGTGTTGTTTTTTTTTTTTTTTGCCTGAAACTTCATTTTGCACAAACCTTATCCATATACCTGTAATGGTGTTTATGTGTTCTTTGTAGGATGGTCATTTGAGTTCTGAACATATTTATTATGATTGTTCCTTTCCTTTTTTTTTTTTTTTTGGGGGGGGGGGGGGTTAAATCACCAATTTTTTTACTTGGGTTAAATTGTGCTTTATGTATGAAGTTTGTAATTTCATTAATGTTGTGACAAAAATACTTGATTTCATAGTCTGTTTGGTTTTGTTCCAAAATCAATTTTCTAATTTTTTTTTAAATAAAAATTAATTTGACAAAAATAAATACGAAAAAGATATATATATTTAAATTTTGAGATTTTTTTTTCTTTCAAAAATGTAAAACTATATGAAATTGATGAGCATTTTTTATTTGTTATTTTATTTCAATAAATTAGTTTTTAGTTTCTTTTCAAAAAAATCATAAATAGATTATGAAAATCAAACCAAACATATTAATGTTGAGGAAACTGATTTTGTACAATATTGGGGGATAAACTTTTTTTTTTTTTTAAATGGCTATTGGGGATAAACTGAGTTCTCATTTTTGTATACATGATTTGTCCATTATTTACTTGTTATATCAGGAAATGGCTACTAAAATGAGGCATGATATAGTGGTTCATTATAAAAGATCTGTTAATCACATTCTAAATATAGACCCAGACAAGTACAACCATATGGATTTAATTGCTGATAGTTGTGAAATTGCATTAGGTAATGTCCCTGCAAGTCATGCGATTGCATTGGATTTATATGGTGTGGTACCAAGGTCAGAAGTTAGGATTGAACTCAAATGTGACCAGGATCTCCTTAGAATGTTTGGATTATATGTAGGAATTAAAGAAATTCCTATTTATTTTGACGTTGCACACAGTTCAGCCCCTATGGGCTTCGAGGAGACCCATGAGACTAATATGCATTTGCAGCATGGAAGCAATAGTAGGTCAACTATGGGTTTTCGATCTAGGCCTAGTATGGTTGATGATTTGTTCAAGGATTTGGATGATTATAGTGATGTGGATTGGAATGAACTGGGTGATGATAACAATATTGACTGTGAAGATGGTGAAGAAGATGAAGCTTATATGGTTTTTGATTCAAATGAAAAAGATGAAGAATGGAATGGTGAAGAAGTTAAAGAAGAAACACATAAGGATGATGGGAACCGTTCTGATCTTGGTGGATTGTTAGATTATGAATCAAATGATGATGAAGGGAACTATTCTAGTGATGACCAGGATGTACAAGCTATAAATGCTGATAGGTTTATGAAGGGAAATATGTTTGAGATTAAAGAAGGGAAAACAATTACATTAGAGAAAGGAATGATGTTTGAAGATATCTCCCACTTTAGGACTGTTTTGAGGGAATATGCCATTGAGAGGGGGTTCACATTGGTGAGATTGAAGAATGAGAGAGTTAGAGTAGCAGCTCATTGTGGTTCTAGGAGATGCAATTGGAGAATCCATGCCTCACTCCTTCTTGATGGATTAACTTTCAAAATTAAGTCATTAGTTCCTGACCATACTTGTGTGAGAGTAGAGAGGAATCTTGAAGCAACATCAACATGGATAGCAGAAAAATTCATAAAAATCCTTAAGGGTAATCCAGGGATGACTCTTGAAGCTATGCACAATGAATTGACTGAAAAGTATGGTGTAGAGGCCTCAAGAATGCAACTTTATAGGGGGAAGGGGAAGGCATTGGAAGCAATTGAGGGTAATCATGCTGCATTATATAGTAAGTTGTCGAAGTATGCAAATGAAATAATGAAGGCTAACCCAGGAAGTTTGGTGAAAATTGAAAAGGATAGACTTGGTCCTAAATTAGATGTAGTTATGTTCAAGAGGATATTCATATCACTTGTAGCAATGCAGAAAGGGTTCAAAGATGGTTGTAGACCTTTTATAGGTGTGGATGGGTGTCATTTGAAAGGTCCTTATGGTGGAGTCTTGCTAGCTGCTGTGGCCTTGGATGGGGATAATGGTCTATTTCTTTTAGCATATGTTGTGGTAGAGTGTGAATGCAAGGAAAGTTGGAGATTCTTCTTGTACCATCTGCGCACCATTATTGATGATGGTCCTCAAAGCAAGCCATGGACTATAATGTCAGATGGCCAAAAGGTAAATTTATGCACTTTGAAATGAAATAATTTAGTTTGTAATTTGTCTAATGAATTTATGCATTTATAATATAACCTTTTGTTCACTTTTATTTTGTATTAGGGCATTGAACCTGCCTTGAAGGAAGTCATGCCTGAAGCAACTCACAGGAGGTGTTGTAGACACTTGTTCAATAATTTTAAATCAAATTTCTTGGTTTAAAGCTTAGGGGATCATTTTGGGTTGCAGCTAGAGCATATACTCAGAAGGATTACAACATAGCTATGAGGCAAATTGAAGAGGTGTCAAGACCATCCTATAAATGGTTAAATGACTTGAAACCAGAAGTTTGGGCTAGACACACCTTTGATCCTAGAGTGAAAAGTGACCATATCACCAGCAACATGGTTGAATCATTTAACAATTGGATTGGGAATGTAAGAGGGAAACTTGTCATTACAATAGTGGAAAGTATTAGGACCAAATTAATGGGAAAATTGCATAAAAGATTTGAGAAAGCTGCTACATGGGAAAATTTGGTGACCCCCACCATTAGGAAGAAGTTAGATAAGGTTGTCTTCAAATCAAGGATGTGTAAGATCACATTTGCAGGTGGAGATGAATATCAAGTGATGGAAGGTGTTACTGTAGACATTGTAAACCTCCTAAGTAGGTCCTTTTGTTGTAGAGTTTGGGACATTAGTGGAGTCTCTTGCAAGCATGCAACTGCTTGTATTTCTCATAGGAGAATGAACATTGAAATATTTTGTGATCAAGCTTATCAGAGGCATAAGTTCTTCGGTGCATATGGGGATATTATTCATCCCATACATGATGAGAGTATGTGGGATGAAGTTCCAGAAGAAGCTTTGAAGCCTCCAATTCTTAAGAGACTGCCTGATAGGCCTCCAAATAGTAGAAGAAGGGAAGTTGGTGAAGCTGCCCCTGGAGCTAGTGATTCTAGAAGGTCATGCACTGTTAAATGTACCATATGCAAAGAAATTGGGCACAACAAAAGGACTTGTCAAAGGGCTCCTGTGAAGAGAAAGGGTAAATCTAGCTCAATTAGTGGTTCAAGTGTTTGTACAGCAGGGCAAACAAGCGGGGTTGCAATGAGCCAAGAAAGTGGAAAAGGTTCAAGCCTAGGAAGGGGAATTTCTATTAGAGAGAGTAATACAGGTGGCAGTTGCACAGGTAATAGTAGAGGTTCAGGTCATAGAATTCCAATTGGAAGAGGTGCAAGTGGTAGAGGTTCTACTTCAACAGTGGTAGGGGGACAACATGTAAGTATCACATACATTCTAAACTTGACTATTGAATGCATTCTCTCTCTCTCTCACACTCATGATTCATGTTTGTAATACGACTACATTAGGTATGCAAAACTATTCAAAAAGACATGAATATTTGACCACAAAAAGTAATAATATCATGCAAGAAACTGTTATTGATTAGCATCTTAAATCATTAGCTCTTATTTCTGTTTTTTTTTATTATTTTTATCTATATATAAAAAGCTCTTTCTCCTCATTATTTATTTTAATTATTCAATTATGTCGAGGGGCCATACATAAAACCAACTTTTCCTGCTCTGATTCAATATTAAATTGAATACTAAAATAGAAAAACAAAGGGTTCAGATGACTAGAAAACCATAATATCACATGTATGGATATGGTTTATGTCCTTCAAATATTTCAGAAAATAACAGAACATATAGTACAGGATTCCATTGGCTATTTTATAGTGTCATTATATTTTTATTTAATGTGATATTGTAGGATGAAGGCAGCCTGGAGTGCAGTCCAGTAAATGGAGTATGTCTTGAGCATGGTATTTGGCTCATGTATTGCTCATTTAATAATTAATTATAAACTTGTTACTCTATTTGTTATTGTATTCTTGTTACAGAACTAATTTCTGTTTATTCTTGTTATTTGTATCAGATGGTTGGAAATTATGCAGCATGCCATATGAGATGGAACAAGAAATGTAATGTTTCAAGACAAATTATATGATATATTTTTGTGTAGGTAATGTGGTATATTTTTGTAAATGGGGATAATATAATATATTTTTGTATATATTCTTGTAAAGGGGAACATGATATATTTCACTAAATTAGGAAGATGTCCCCTTACATGTTTTGTGAAGGGGAATATGATTATGTATGCTCATTTATTTTTTGGCCATACGGGCATTAACTGTTATTAGCACTTTGGGTAATGCACTTTGTGAAAATAGAAGATGAAGATATTGAACTCAGGACTCTCCTCCTCTTTTTATTTATTTATTTATTTTTCAGTTCCTCTGTTTTTCTCAATGAGTTTGATTGACATTCATTTACCTTTTATTAGCAGCTTCCAACTTACAGGTCTCATAGAGGGTAATTTAGTCAATTAAACTTGTTTGGGCTGATGTCATCAAGATTCCTTTGATGGCCTTAATGGCCATATGACGGCAGGGGTGTTTCTGTAATGCAATTGTTAACCTCAAGGGTGGGGATGTAATTTCCCGAATGTGAGGGGGGTATCTGTATTAAACATAAACCTCAGGGGGTGTCAGTATAATTTACCCATAATTTTAACTTAATTAAAATTTAAAATTTTAATTATAAAAATTATTAATATTATATTACAAAAATTATAAACAACAATTGGATCGAAACAAGTATAATATAAAATATTATTCCAAATTATGAATTTTTCTAGTGTAAAAAATCTAAAAGGTTTTCCATTAAAATTACAAAGAGCTATGAAAATAATACTATAAAAAAATTATATATTTCTCAATGCATGAGATAGTTGATAAGTCATATACTTATGGTTTTGTTTATGAAAATTCATTTCATTTGAACAATTAAAAATAATTTAATTATAAAATTTTAAATAAATTAAAATTATTTATGATTTTTTTTTATATTTTAATGAGAAAGATAAAATTAAAATAAAATATACTATTATGAACAGTTGAATTTTTTTTAATAACAATTTATAAAATAAAAATATATGACTTATTTGTTAATATTGAAAATTGATATAACTCAATAGTAGTTATGAAAAAATATAAAATTTATTGATAATTTTTTCATTGTAGTGTATGATTTTTTTTAATATAATATCATAATTTTTAAAATTAAAAAATATTATTTTACTTAAATGGAAAAAATTTGTGAAATTATTGTTCAATTATTTATATTTTGAACAAAATTATTTTGTTCAAATTATTAAGGTTGAACAAATGCTAAATGTTCATACATAAAAAAAATTGAACATTTTGGTTGTGATGCATGCTAATTTATTAGCTTAAGGTTAAAAAGAAAAAGTTAGGGTGTGAATTGAAATATTTTCATAATATAAAAATTATTGTGTACGTGTACTAAGTAATGGTTTGTACTAAGAGGATCGATGATGTGAAAATAGAATTACCCTAGTCAATCCACCTCAAAAATTAAAGAGCACTCAAAATTAGAAGTTTAATTTTAAAATTTTTAGAGCAATTGCTCCAAATACTATTTGATTTTGAGTTTTCAAAAACAATTTTCTAAGTTTTTAATTCGTATTTTTGTATTTTTAATCATTTTTTAAATATTTTAATCATTTTTTTAAAAATAATTTTTAGATCAACTTTAATCTTAATATACTTTAAAAGTAATAAAAAAAAAAAAAAGGAAAACTTATCAGAAAGTCCCATTTACCAAAATGTTAATCTATATGGCTTGGGGGTTGTTGCAGACGTCAACATTGCCGGCTGTTATCAGGTACGCCATTTGTAACTGTGTGTATGTTTGGTGAACGAAATTTTTCATTCATACCAATTGTACTGTATGCGTGACACTGTTCACGTATTTATATGTTATTGCATTTTGAACTAGGTCAGAGTGTCAATGGTAGCCGATGGGGGCAAGTGCATGTGGGGTTGCTGCGTATGTTAGTTTGTTAGTGTTATAATGTTGTTTATCACACCACAGTGTGGGTGTTGTTTATGGGTTACCTTTGTTTTATTAAGCCCAACATCTCTTTTTGTATGCGAAATGTATTCAACTTTTTGTGTTATCGCGTATGTTCTCAGTCAATTGTTATCCACGATGGGGTATTCAATAATAATGTTCGTGTTGGATGGGCCGGTGCATTTCTTATTTAATCCAGCATTCTTTCGATTTCACCTTGTAACCCCCATTTTTTAAATATGCAACGTGTGGTTTGCGGTGTCCATTTTCATGTTTGTAGGCATGGAGGAGAGTCTGATGTTGATGTGTGCTTACGACAACAGGAACGCAGCATACAATTTGTGGAATAATTGCACTTTTGCAAATTTGGTTGGTTTTGTGGGTTCCAAGTTCAATGGGTTGGGCCCTCATAATGTGGGATTGTCTTACAAGATTGTAGGATTCAACAATTTCACATTACAAGACGATGTGGACATGGAAAATCTTGTACGCCTCGCCCGGACGTTCAGTTTGGAACACGTTTGTGTGGTGATTGAACAATGCGGAGGAGCTATCAGTGTTGGTGTGGAATCCGAACAACACCATAAGCAAGACACCACGTCGTACGACTTACTTCTCAATAGTGAATTACAAGTTGATGATGATGTTGATTTGTTGCCTGAGTTCTGTCCGCACCATGACAAGGTACTGATGACTGAATCATGGGCTCAAGGGTTAACCCATATAGGTCAATGTTTTGAGGGGGGTGCTCACGAATTCAGAACAGTTTTCTGCAAGTATGTTGTGGAGTGTGGGTTCAATTTTAGGTACGTCAAGAACGATTCAGTCCGGGTTATAGCGGTGTGCTCTGTGTGGGAGGATAAGGAATGCACATGGTCCGTACATGCTCGTTTGTTGGAAGCAAATCAATTTTTTTACCTCCGTAAATGGAACAACGTTCACAGTTGCGGAGTGTCTGTACGGACATCCAACCACCCGAGGGTTGGATCTGATATGGTTTCTGATATTGTCGCATCTCGTGTTTGGGCCAGACAACTCATACGTCTAACCAATGTTGTGCTTGATTTGAAGGATGATTACAGACTGGATGTCATGGTTAGGCATTGAGAAGGCACAGGGGGAACTATATGGTGCCCATTCCATATCATTTGATCAATTACGTTGGTACCGTGAAGCCGTCATGCAATATAACCCCGGAAGTTATGTTGATATTGATTACGATGAACACAACTACCGTTTTCGCCGATGCTTCATATCATTCAAAGCATGTATTGACGGGTTTCAACATTGTCATCCATTACTTTTTTTAGATGGCACCTTCTTGAAAGGGAGGTTTAAAGGTTTTTTGCTCGCTGCCACTGCAAAGGACGGCAATCAAGATATGACGACCAACCTTACAAACACACTAACATTCATCTTAATTTTGTTTTATTTATCGAACACTTTATAGCTGTTATAGGAACACTTAATTAATTATGTCCAACCTAGCATATGCGATGTTATGTTTCTTTTTCCGTTACACACTGTAACCATGGTACCACCATTACAATAGGGTTGTTCCCGCTTGCTTTCGCCATCGTAGACTCCGAAAACACTATTAACTGGGAGTGGTTCTTGCAACATCTTGCAAATGTGGTACCCGTCGACAAAACACTGATGTTCGTGTTCGATCGGAACTTGGGACTGCTCGAAGCAATGCCAAAATTTTTCCCGATAGCTTACCATGAATATTGCCTCCAACATTTGCAGCGGAATTTGCGTGACAAACTACAGTATGTGAATAGCATGCACCGGATTGGACTGGTCAGAAAATTACGTCGCTATACATACGCACCAACCGTAACGACATTTAATTAAAAGGTAGACAAATTCCAAAAATCTGGCAAAAGCGTTGCTATGAAATTTCTAGCAGATGCGCATCCGCAACATTGGGCAAATGCATTTTTAAAGTACAACACACTCATTTGTATGCATATCACATCATTCTAAATTTTCCAAAAACACACACAACACGTGCACTCATGAGAATACAATTAAAACATCTTTCTTTTGCAGAGATAGACGGTACGGTGAAATGAGCTCCAATGTAGTTGAATCCTTCAACTCCTGGATACGTGAAGCACGCCATCGACCAATCACTAGAATGGTTGACAGCATCAGAGGCCAGATTATGCGGCAGATGGCGAAGCTGAGAGTATCAGCCCAGACATGGACCGGTGCAATTTACCCTAAAATGGAATCCAAACTTGAGACAACATTTACGAAGAGCCGATCATGAAAGGTGAGTCAGGCAAATGACAACGTGTACGAAGTCCATTCTCACCCCTCGGTTATGGTGGACATTGGGAGCCGGACATGTTCATGTTACCAGTGGCAAATAAACGAGATCCCTTGTGCACACGCTAATGTTGCAGTGCGAAAAAAGCGGCCAAAATCTTGATGACATAGTCGTACCTTATTACCATGTGTCCGAATATCGTTTGACATATGCGCCAACCATATATCCAATACCAACAGTGGAGAAACCACCGTTCGACCCTACCGATTACGTCATTTACCCACCGAATGTGAAACGCCCACCAGGGAGGCCAAAAAAGAAGATAATACCGTCTAAGGGTGAACATGTGCAGCAGATACGCTGTGGAAGATGTGGTCGTATCGAAAACCATAATAGGAAGACATGCAAAGAACCTATTTAGTTTTCTACTTAATCACTACAATTAGTTTTCGTTATTAGCTGTTTTAAATAAAAGATGTGTTCCACACACAGTTTTCAAGCATTTTACATTTAATTTTATGGTTTGCAGTTAGTATAATGTTTATCACATACGTTTTTAGAGTTGCATATAATTTCATTTTTGTTATTTCCATTATCCAAACACAAATTCGTACATCGCTGTTGAATTTTGTGTTGTTCGCATTACCACCATGTTGCACCTCGTAACCATCCACATGGACAGGCGAAATCTGTGTGGCAACGTACCCAACCAACATTGACTAACACATGAACGATACATATTCGCAACACAAGTGTGCACTAACAATCCATGTTGTCAACGTTAACGATTTCCACCAACACAACCCATTATTACAGTACAATTTTCGCATAAGGTGCACTTGTCAATCTGGCTAAATGAACTACACGATGCGTACTACATCAGCTACTTGTCATTTTTACTGTACTGTACAATGTTTTTGACACATTTACACTTCTACCCATAAATGCCAAGCGCGCTGTTATTAAGTGCTATACACATTTCATACATCATAACGACACATACCAAAACGTTACATGACACTTTTGCGACACATACCAAGCACACTATCACTCATCCACATTACCATTTTTCCCAGCGGGCACCGGCCAATCCAGCTAAGTGAACTACACATTGCATACTACGACAACTCCTAGTCATTTTTACTGCACACTACCATGTTTGTAACACATTTACACTTCGGGCCATAAACGTCAAACGCGCTGTGACTAAGTGCACTACTCATTTCATACAATGTGAACACACAAAACAAACAGTACGTGAAGCTTATACGACACATCCACAGCATACTGTCACTCATTCTCTTTTGTTTTTTTAAATTATCAACGTGCCACATCATCATTCTCATTCACCTCCCCTCCCATATTTACCAAAAAGAACAACCCTACGCCAACCCCACAATGACAGTCCATAACCCCGCCATGCTCAACCGTCCTTGGTAAAAATGTAATCAGCACAACTTAACATACGTTCGTACTTAGGACCCCCACCTGTGTTGTTTTGCACACATTCACTATGTACTGAACAATTACCCACATAACGAGTACACATTTAAATAAACTAATTATAATATGGTATCAAATTACTTCGGGCAAATACTGGTCAGATGTTCATATCAAATTTCTGAAATTTAACCAACCAAATTAAATAACCCATAAATTGTGATTCACATCATAAACTACTGAGCCAGATAATATAAATGTATTGTTCTAAAACCAAACTAACTTCAGTTTTCCCAAAGCCAACTACCACCACGCAAAGTTTGTCCCAAAACTATATACCCGATCAATCCGTGTCGTTTTTCAGTCCACGCACTGGATCATTGATGAATGCTTTCACCATGGTGGCTCGCAACACACTGCAGTTCCCGCCATGTAATGACCTCCCAACGTCTACATGGTGTACATATTGGCGCATTACCGCACACACAATGACAGCACAGTCAAGCCTGCCCAAAAGCACATAGCGCATTACAAACACCAAAATCCTATATCCAAAGTACTTAACTTTTCACATTACGGGACTTAAATAACAAATAAACGTTACACACTTACGAGTCAGGCCGTTGTTGAGGACAATCCACAACTGATTCAAGCGGGTTGTTAAAGTCCTGGGTATCCACCCAGCAATCCCTCAGCGCCTGCTGCTGAACCTCTGACACAACGTCTTTCTATGAACAAACAACCAAACGTCACCAAACAAAACATAGTTTTGTGAACATTACACACATATCAGACTTACCACAGAGAGTGCCTCGGTGTAGTGCACGTCCACAATGCCACCTCTACTCCTCATCGAGTTGAAATGCTTCCAACTCCCATCTTTCGTGTCATACACGACTAACGTCCAGTGTGATTCTTTACAAATTGGAAAATGAACGTACCGGAACAACTTCGCAGCGTTCAGGTTGTCCATTATGTACTTATCCCTCGAACGTATGTTGGTGTTCTTTATCATGCCCTGTAACGCCACAACAACGAGGTGCAAGTTATGGCAACTGACAACCAACACACCAATTACAAACAATACACTCACCAGACATATACTACTGAAGAAGTAGGACTTTTCTAGAACTTCGACACCCTCGTTTATTCTGTCTTGCTCAGCACTCAACAACACAGTGTACGTATCGATGACCTACAACATTTATATATGTTATATGGACATGTTACAAGGCCATCAATTATGTTATCAACAACACCTTAAACACTGATTTACTAAACGACAACCAGAGTTCACATAAACAAACTAAATTACTAAACAAAAATCATAGTTTACGTAACCAAATCCATCACCACTTACGTTCCCCCGTATTTCAGACTGTCGCACAAGCGCTTTCACATCCGTGAAATACACAGCAGCCCCATGCTCATGACCATCCCATATCACAGCCCTACACACCGTACAAACCAAACACCAAAACATTAATACATATCAGTAGGGATTATCAAAAAAAATCATTTCAAATGTACATACCTATCACCATATACGTTGTACGCATTGCTTATCTTACTCTTCTCCTCAACAGTCATCATTTTCCATACACTCTGTCTGTTATTAATGTCAAACCCTGACTTTTTGTTGAGGCACACAACAACCTCATCCACATCGATCACACCCTTGTCAGCAGCACGCTCCCTACTACACCCCACGTCAGCCATCGTCACACTACCAACCACAACGCCCTTTTTTACCGTCCGCCCACGCAGCTCTTGGTATTCAAACCCTGGCATCTTCAATTCCTTCCTCACTTTACACTTTATGTTCCGCACAAACGAATTTGACCCACAAGTATCACGCCCACCCTCTGCCACGATTGGACTAGTGACAATCACATCAGTCTGTGCCTCCACTATCGGATGCATGATTGTATCCTCATTTGTCTGCTCCGCTATTGGTGTTTCCTCCAAAACCGAGACTTGGTTTCCATTAACTGTATATTGTTTGTGGTTTGCTGCAATGTTTGTCAAATCTATAATGTTGTCCTCTGTAGCCACATTACAACCTGGTCCTGCATCACGAAATGCTTGCGTGACATTGTGAACTTCACGTTCAGCAAATTGTTCCCCATACACTGCCAGCGCCCTCCTAAGTTCAATATTTTCCGTTCTAAGTTTTTTAAGCTCATCATCTTTAACCTGCAGCAAAGTACCAAACCCCCCAACAAGATGCAATGTTTGCGTATCATTCGTCCGCCTCAACTTCTCTACCTCCGCACGTAATTCTGCTATCACAGTGTCTTTCGTGTTGATTTCCATTTCAACTTCGGCTATCGTCTTTGTCTGTGCGCATAGGCCAAGTACACTGTCAACTCTATGACTTTTAAGTTTTTTCTCCGGATCTTTGACTATCGGAGGCATATCCATCGACAACGAACCACATTCGCCATTCCGACCCATCAACTCAACACCCACACGCGTCACGTCAACACCCACATTACCAACCTCAAAATCATCATCCTGTACATTCGCATTGTCTCCGTCAATCACATTTCCTGCTCTTCCAAGACCACCCAGCCGATCTGCTTCTAATATGGCAACCTCATGTTCTCTAGCAGTTAATCGGCCAACTGTGACCTGCACATACCACAACAAAAATAAAAATGACAAATAATTGTCACGCATATCAGATAAATGTATTACACATAGCACGTACGATTTGTAACATGAATTTATAATTATACTGTATGCTGACCTCAAACTCCACATGCCCTGTCAGTTTCACTCCTCGGGCAGCGTTTATTAACTTCGTAATATCCCACTTTAGGAACCTGGGGAATGCACTATCGGAGACTGGCTTTATGATCCTAGTATGTTCACACAACCAGTACTGGAGTCCACGACACACACACCAACAAAAACATGCACATTAAGTCACGTTAGCGCACAATATGAAACAAAATCACTACCATCTGCATATACAAGTCCAAAAAAAACCAAAACATAAAACGTACCATCAACGCAACGACACACCCAGCTACTTTTTCTGGAGTCCAATGATAGTCCCTGATTGAACACATCAGTGAGCTACGGATTGCACCAGTCCAGTCATACGTTCTCATTGCCTCCAAATTATCCACATACCGAATTAATGCCCAGCTGATTGTTTCCTCAGAATTTGAGAAAAATAATTTCTCACAGGTGTATAAGCACAGCAGCTTTGCCGTGTCTTCTACATCTCGATCGGTACTGTCAACAACAGCCTCAACTAGTAGGTTTCGTATCAATTTTAAGGTTATGCGATTGGTGTTACGACACCTCCGCTGAATGAAATTGGACAGTGGCTTAGGTTGTGGGGTCAAATCAAGGAAACTAGTACCACATTGAATACCAAATATTAACCTTATGTCCTCATCCACAACGCTCATGCTATGTCCTCCTATATGGAATACTCCATCACGGGAATTGTAAGCCCAGATAATATTCACCAACAAGTCGTCCCCCTTTCGGAACTTGGTGTGGTTAAGCTGATTGATAAGAATAGCTTTGAACATAAGCCAGAAGGGGGTTTCCCTAAGAAAAATCATGTGCTCGTCCCGCAATTGTAATGTGTTTACTAACTTCACAATCCCAGCAATGTTGGACTTGAAATTTAGCCTTTTACGATTACATTTCGGAGTGACACTTGCACGGTTCACAATTTTGGATTGCTTGAATAGAATACGCCCTTGTATATTCACCCCAATTTTTTTCCCCGATGTCACACCACCCACTACCTGCCATTTACGCTCGCACGAACGCGTCCACGGACTGTTCATCTTCGACACCCCTACAGCACAACAAACAATAGACACATGTGAACAATATAACCAACACCATATGTCCATACATTGCATTACAACAAAACAGTATCACCAACAATATAACCACCACTACACGTTGCATTCAATTTTATTTACAAATAAACACGTACAGGATGAAATAAATCCAAAAGCGGACACAAGTGACGTACGTGACCGTCACGTATAACATTCCATGACACCACGTGCTATCACTCAAATAATAACATTACCTACTAATCACAACACATTAATGTGTTCCACCTTCATTTTCAATTCAATGACATACATTACCAAACATTAACAATAAAATGTACATACCAAACAGGCCCAACAACGCAAACTTTACAATACAATTACATCGTATAAATAATGTAAAAAGTTCACATGCCTGTAAATGACAAATCAAATTCCACGCGTTGCCACACACATTGTAAACCACGAACAACGTAACATCATACCGTACAACACTGCTCACTGCCCCACACCTGACCCCCTCTCTCCTCCATTTTCACAGGCCCACATCGTACGACTAGTTAACAATAAAAAAACATTCAAACCAATCTACAATACACTTAACTCACAACTGTAACACCTACAAACACATTGATGCTTTGGCTGACAACCACACACCTCCATTGTGTCCGTTAGTGCGAGCATATTATGTCTAGCATGTGATGCTACATCCCACCCACCATATGACTAACACAAATGTGCAACAAACTATACAAAATCAACACATCAATAACTCATAAACTATCGAAATCAATGACGTCAAACAAAAATATGACCAAATCCAAAAAAAATTCAAACACTAACAGGGTACGTACCTTCACCAGCCATTGTCGTCTGTTGGGATTGATGCGTTGGACTGACGTGAACAAAGCTTTAATGGCGGAACCACAAAAAGCAACTGAAGACAATAAGTTCGAATTTCCTGTTCCACACTTTGAAACCCCACAACCAAATCTCCAACGTGGGATTTGACTGTTGAAATTTGAAATTTGAAACTGCGTAATCTCACCACTTGATTTTAGGGCTACAGTCGTATCTAAATTTGGGGGTTTCCAAAATGGGGATTTGAACGACGTGAACAGGTCAAATGTGGATGGGTTAGGGCAGATCAGTTCACATCACATATCAGGCCCGTTGTTTGTTATGTCGCATCAACACCCCACCCAAACCATTACACTCAGTGGCATTTTAGTCAGTTTACACACATGAGGACCCCGTGGTTAACAAGAATACATTTAGGACCATCTGGAACATAAGTTCCGAAAATGGGATTTACCAATCAATTTTCCTAAAAAAAATCATACAAAAAATATTTTTAAAAATTATTGAATACAACAAAATACGAAAATATATGAAATTTTTATTTTATTTTTTTTTTTTATATTTGGTGAATATTTTTATATATATATATATATATATATATATTTACAAATATTATATTTTTTAAACGTATTTATTTTAGGTGTATCTAAAAAAAATTACGTAAAATATTAAAAACATTCACTACAAATAAAAATACGAAAAATAAAAAACTCACTTTTTTGAAAAGTGAACTCAATTTTCCAAAACTAAAAATTATAATGCTTTTTGAGTCATAACAACAATAATAATTTAAAAGATCATATTTATCCCGCACCTATCTCTCTATCCCGCACCTATCTCTCTATCAGTCCACCTACCTATCTACCTGCCTATTTATTGTCCATATTACCATTGCCAGCCTCTAAAACTGGCAATTTTTGTTGGCTACTGTCCTCTAAATTTTTCTTGCAACGATAAGTTTTCTAATGAGTTCACAAATGATAGTGAGTTTTTAGGCCAATCCCCAGTGACTTGCTTGTGGCAGTGGTCGACAGCTAACAATAGTCGATAATTGATAATAGTGTGTGATAGTATGACAATACAGGGTTAAAAATATCTTTCAAAATAATAATTTTTATTTCTCACCATATATATTTCGTGAACTGTCCTAAATAATTACTAAACTTAGGCTCCGTTTAGAAAGTGGCTATTTTAGTCAAAAAGTTATTAAAAATTGTCATATCACCTCTCTATTTTTCTACACATCTTTTCGTAAAAAGCTAAAAATTACTAAAATAGCATATTCTCAAACGAGGCCTTAATGCCATATACTCCACACAAATAGACTTACGAGGAGTCGTCCAAAACATTTTTTTTTTCTTTTGTTCAAAAAAGAAAAACATTTTTTTTGTTCTTTCCTTTATTTATTTATTTTTTGTTTTCTTTTTTCCGTATGTTATTTAATAGCTAAATGAGGGCCTCCACCAACACCATGTGATCAATAAACAATTGAAGTTAAAATATTCACATGGTTGGGTTTTTATTGGTACAAATGATATTGTTTTATGTGCAACAAGATTATTAGGGATTTTTAATTTTGGCACAATTAGCCTTTACCAACCAAAAGATTTTTTTTTAAAGAAAAATATTAGCCTCAAGTTAGTACTACTCTATATTCTTTAAGTTTGATAGCAACAATAATATATCGGAAAAAATGTCATCATTATAATACAAGATGATTCCATTCGGCTTTAAGATTATGTCAACTAAAACTATATTAATGCGATTAATTCAGTGGATGTACTAATTGGTTGCAGGAACAAATAAACAAGCGGTACAAATTAAAAACAAAGATGAAGAAATGAATGGTACAAATTAAGAATGATAGTTTATAAGAGCATCTCTAATAGTTTGACATTAAAATTGTCAAAATAATAATGGCCCCATTTGGTAGAGCTGTGGAAAAATGATTATAACTTATACCCTAACAGCTTATAACTTATAACTGTGAACATAAGCTGATTTTTTACTTATAAATTAACTTTCTCCTTCCCATTCAAAGAATAAGTTGATTTTTGACTTGTAAAAAGCTATAAACTGTATTATTAAGCTGAACCAAACACATCAAAATAACTTAAATTAAACTAAAAATTGAAATAAATTAGAAATAAACACTACCAAACAGGGCCACTATAACAGCTGTGTGTTAAAAATGGTGCTATAATGGTCGAATATTTTTTTTTTTTTTTGAACTGAAACGGCTCTCAAGCAACAAGAGAGTCAGCAACAAGCAAGTTCTGCAAATACATTGGAGGATTCCTAATCCAATCTAAAGGGAGAGCATCCTTCAAACTTGAGGAGGCAAGCCAATGGGCCACAGAATTTGCTGTACGAGGCACCCAGGAGAAGGAAATGGAGGAAGCTTGGCCCATGGCCCTAATGTCGGACACATAAGCAAAGCACTCCCAAGGAGGAACCAGCTCAGAAACACATAACTCGATCACTGATTTACAGTCACTTTCCACCTGGACATTTGAGAGTCCAAGAGCCTGGAGAAACAAACACGCTAGACGGATAGCGCGGGCTTCACCTTGAGTGACTGAAGATGTATGGGTTGTGGAGACAACACCATCTATAACTTTACCAGTCCAGTCCCGTAAAACCACTGCCAACGAGGTCTTCTTGCCTGTGGAGGCAAAGCTAGCATCACAATTCGCTTTATACATACCTTGTGGAGGGGAAGTCCATCTGGGGCTAATCGGGGCTGCTGGATTAGCAGATACCAGAGGAGAATCTGACAAAGCCAACGCCGAGCTGCCCTCCCTCCACAGAAAAGAAGCCTGCCTAATAACCTGCCTCGGGTCCACTTCCGATTGATTGAAAACCCATGCATTACGAGCCTTCCAAAGGCTCCACCCAACCGTGGCAGCCTTGCCCAAGCTTTCTTTGCGATGCCGATCATTCTGACAACTCTCGAGAACTGCCTGAGTCCACTGTATAGCAGATGAAGAAAATTTGAGCCCCGATAAATAGCCTAGATCACATCCAAACCACACAGGCCTAGTCCAAGCACACTGAAAGAGAAGATGTTCGATAGACTCTGAACATGAACCACAAATAGGACAAGCAGGGGAAGGAGCACACCGACGGCGATGAAGATTCTCTTTGGTAGCTAAACTGTTAGTACACACCCTCCACCAGAAATTACGGACTTTGGGAGGCACTGGAAGAGACCAGATTAGATTCCAAAATTTTTCAGTGGGCTGGGCTGAACTAGAAGCCCCGAAGGCTGCCCTTGACTGGAGTTCCCGCCGAAGAAACTGGTATCCACTTCTGACTTCAAATTTGCCAGTTTTGGTGTGGTGCCAAACTAAAGTGTCATCTTGGTTCAGTACGGGGATGAGAATGGTTAGGATAGAGTTAGCTTCCTCGTGCCCAACCAACTCTCGCAATTTACCAGAATCCCATTCCGACTGATGTGGTTTTATCACCTCGCTAACCTTCTGAACTTGGCAGCCCCGTGGAGTAGGAGTAATGACTTGATAATTAGGGGACTGAGGAACCCATTTATCTGTCCAGAAAAGAATAGATTTGCCGTTGCCAACTTGCCAACGAAGTCCCTTGGTTAAGAGTTCACGGCCCTGAAGAATGCTAGCCCAAGACCATGACGGCCTTCTACCCCTCGTTCCGGAAAGAAAATCAGAATGAGGATAGTAAAGGCTTTTTAACACCTGAGCACAAAAGGAATGGGGGTGCTTGAGGAGTCGCCAAGCTTGCTTAGCTAAGAGGGACAGATTGAAGGAATGGAAATCTCTGAACCCCATACCACCCTGAGATTTTGTCAAGGCCAAACTAGGCCAGCTGGTCCAGTGAATACCCCTATCCAGTGGATCGCCTCCCCACCAAAAGTTGCTGATGTAGGAGTTTAGTCGCACACAAAATTTCTTTGGAAAAGCAAAGCAGGCCATAGCATATGCCGGAATCGCTTGAATCACAGATTTAATCAGAACTTCCCGCCTGCTTGTGAGAGCAAATTCTGTTTCCAGCCTTGCAGTTTAGTGACTGCCTTCTCAATCAAATAACCAAAAGCTTCGGACTTCGAGCGACCCCAAAACAAAGGGAGGCCCAGGTATTTTGTCCCTCGAGAACTAAGAGACATCCCCAGCAAATCCTTGACTTCGGACTGCACAGAGTCGGGTGTATTTGCTGAGAAGATAATGCCAGACTTCTCAAAATTAATCCACTGACCTGAGGCACGGCTATATACATCCAAAATACCCTTCAGAGCCTGACAATCCCCCCTAGTTGCCTTAGCGAAAAGAAGGGCATCATCCGCGAAAAATAAGTGAGTAATAGTGGGGCACCCCTGCGCATTGTGATTCCCAAAAACACCTTCTCCCGAAGCCCGTTAGACAAGGATAGGGACAAGCCCTCGGCAATGAGGACAAAGAGGTAGGGAGAGAGAGGGTCACCCTGCCGTAAACCCCGTGAGGGAACAACATCCGCTCGTTTGAGACCATTTACAAACACCGAGAAGGAGACCGTGGACACTAACTCCATAACCCAGGTAATCCAACCAGGGGCAAACCCCATCTTCTCCATTAGAGCACGCAAAAAGTCCCATTGAACCCGATCATAGGCTTTATTGAAATCGATTTTCACCGCCATTTCATGCACAGCACTTCTCTTCTTTAGCTTCAGGTGATGAAAAACCTCATGGGCCACAATGATATTGTCTTGAATCAATTTACCAGGAACAAAGGCCGACTGTTGAGGTGAAATGATAGACTGAAGCACGGATTTGAGTCTGTTGGCAAGAATTTTAGACACAATTTTGAGCTTGAAGTTGCACAAGCTGATTGGTCGAAACTGTGAGAGTGTCTCGGGCTTTTGAACCTTGGGAATTAGCACTAAATTGGTGTGATTCCACTCCTTGAGGAGGTGACCAGTGGTAAAAAAAGTTTTGATGGCCTCACAGACATCTGCACCAACAACATCCCAGTATTTGTGATAGAAAACTCCCGAATAGCCATCAGGCCCCGGGGCCTTTAAGGAACCAAGTTGGAAGGCGGCAGATTTGATTTCCGAGTCGGTGACTGGGTTGGTTAACCTCCGGTTCATATCTACGGTGACTAGCTGCCCCACTACTGAAAGAGAAGGAGCCAAATCCCTGGCCTGATCACTCTTGAAGAGGGTAGAAAAATAACTAAACAAATGAGAATTAATATCCGCATCCGAGGTTAGCCACATACCATTACCATCAAGCAACTGTACCAGCTGATTACGCTGTCTGCGTTGGGTGAGTGAGGCATGGAAGAAGGAGGAATTATGATCCCCACACTGGAGCCAACGAATTCTTGACCGCTGATGCAAATACATCTCTTCCCGGAGGAGGATGACTTCTAATTCCGATTGAACTGCTCTTAGGGCCTGATCATTCTCCACCGAAGACAGTTGAGCTTGGAGGTGTGCTAACTGTCCCTTAAGAGTACGAATTATCAACTTGTTATTTCCAAACTCTCTCAAACTCCACTCTTTCAAGCCCCGACAGCAACTAAACAGCTTTTGGTTCAGGCGAAACATAGACGAGCCTGTCTGAGGACACTGCCAACTGGCCAAAATAACATCTCTACACTCCGGTGAAGTGGTCCACATTGACTCGAACTTGAACAATCTGGGAACTTTCCGAGGGGGAATACTGAAATTCAGGACTAAGGGACGATGGTCCGAACCTAAAAAAGTTTCATGGATCACTTGTGCATAAGGGAACAACTCTCTCCACGCCACTGTGGCAACTGCCCGATCAAGCCGTTCACTGACTTTGTCCGAGCCAATTTGATGATTCGACCAGGTAAACACAGACCCGTTGAACTCCAAATCCAGAAAGGCACAGTCCGATAGCACTTGTTGAAACTTTTCGATACGCCTAGGATTTGGCCATGCTCCGCATTCCTTTTCCCATACGGAGCCAATCTCATTAAAGTCACCAATACAAAGCCACGGCCTACTGTTCTCACTAGCAATGGACCGTAAACAATCCCAGAAAACATCACGCAAGTGGGGACGTGAAGGTGCATAAATAAAGGTGGCTAGCCACTCCACACCCGAGCCCGAGATAACACATCTAAGCAAATTAAGATTCTTGAATCTGATATCAACAACTACCTCATTCGACCACCATAAGGCTAGACCCCCTGCCAAACCCGCAGGCTCCACATAGCAACTATTGGGAAAATGCAAGCTACGTCTAATTCTTTCTAATTTCGATCTCCTATTCTTTGTTTCCATTAAGAAAATAATACCTGGGCGATGGGTTGTGCACAACCCTCGGAGGATCTGGACTGTCAGGGGTCGCCCAATCCCCTGACAGTTCCAGCTGATTATTGACATCGGGCTTGTGGCTGTTGAGGGTCAGCCACCACCACCCGTGTACCATCATCCAAGGGACTCTCCAGAGGGTAAGACAAACGAGCTCGAGAGCACATGAGAGACTCATCCAGAAACCCTGAAACATCTTCTTGCACTGCAACATCTACTAATTTCAACTGTGGTGATACCAGAGACTTCAAAGGGGCCTTTGACTTAGGCTGCCGCCCCCTTCTCTTCTGTATCTTGGGGTTGCTGCCTGTTCCAACTGCAAGGGCGGGGGTTAAAGATACCGGAGCACTGAAGAACTCAGAATCCAGTTTAAGGGTTTTGGGGGGGGGTCGGGAGAAGGTCAATCTGATCAGTGGCTTTCCTCTTTAGGGAGAGTCCAGTGAAAGCTGAAGATAACAGGCCTTCAGGAGCATCGGGGCAAAGGGAAATGGTGATGGGCTTAGATGGAGGGCTAGGCTTGTCAAGAGGAATTGTGGAAGGAGTGCAGCTAGGGAAAGGGCCAAGTGGGCTAATTTGAGAGGTGGGGCTATCAGACGGTTCAGTTACATAATAGGCCGGGTGACTTAGGCTTTGGCTTCGCACCCTACTATTGTTGGAGGGTATGGGCTGAGGGGGGATGTTGGGCCTCTGGGGAACCATGGTTAGGATGGGTTTAAGGGGCTGGGCTACAGGAGTAGAGAGCTTCTCATTCAACAAAATCGAAGGGCCCAAAGACATTACCTCTGATCCGCCACCTAGTATAGAAACTGGCAAGACAGGTGTCACCATAGAAAGCTCTGCTGCTGCTGGCTGAAAAAGTGGAGGCAGAGGAGATCGTGGTTCCACTCTGTCTGCAGTACTAGCCTGACCAGTCTCTGAGGGCCCATGCACGCCCCTCCTACTTGCCGGAGTCGGAATCCTTTGCCGGGAGAGGATGGGGCGAAGGCGTTCTTCCAAATCATCTATCTGATCCCGATAATATTCAACCGATAGACCCAGATTGCTGGCCACCCCTGTTCTCAGCTCAGGGCCATAACCAGATAATTTCCCGACCTCACGAGTGACGAACTTGCATGACTTATTGTCATGGCCAATTCTTCCGCAATCATAACAAAAATCAGACAGACGTTCATACTTGAATTCAACCCACAACTCAGTCTTCCCTGTCGAATCTGGTTTTTGCCTTTTAAGTAGAAAGCCTCTAGGGAGGGGAAGTGAGGTATTGACTTCCACTCGGACCCTCAGGAAACTTCTGGCTAATAACAAGCCATCTGTAGGGGCTTCAACTCCAACCAGATTACCAATAGTTTCAGCTATTATATGCCCGTTCCGACGCGTCATTTTCTCCATAGGGAGGCCATGAACCTGGACCCAAAAAGGGGAATAAGTGAAATCCACCTCCGAAATCGCCTTACCAATCTGCAGAGGTTACAGAACCAGAAGATTGCCCATAACTGACCAAGGGGCAGTTCTTAAAATTAGAGCTCTGTCCTCGGTATCCCCAAATTGGAACAAATAAACATTATCAGGCCAGGACGTAATGGAGACCTCTGCTCGTGTTTTCCAAGCCCCCCGCAGAATCCGAGAGACCGCTTGCTTATTCAAAGCTTTTGAGGTAAGAATTTTCCCAATAAGGCAAAGTGAAGAGTTATCCTCACACTCATCAGTGCCCTCGTCAAGCTCCAGTGTGACTAAATCGTGGCCACTAGACTGGTCAGCCGCCATTATAGCTTTCGGACTCACCGGGTTGGGACGTAAACCAAGTCCTGGAAGGAAGCAGTGGGAAATGTGGAAGAGGAGAGAAAGAAAGATGAGGTGGAGATATGGGTTCGGCTAAGGGTGAACGAAGAGGGGAGGGAAAGTCAGAATGGGTGAGGGCTATGAAAGAGGGGAGAAAAAGCTCCGGAGCCCTGGGATAAACCCAGAAAAACCCTAGGGGTGTCCTAGAGAGAGAACCTCTCAGTTAGAGAGAGAAGATGGGTAGGAGATTACCTATAATGGTTGAATATGACAGTTGTGAAATGTGTCAACACAGCCAAAACAAACGGTTTCCTTTTGTCCCTCCCTCTCTTCCCCTTTCCCAGCAAAATTGATAACTTTTTGCAAAACCAAATTCACCATTTTTCTTTTATTTTAAACAGAATTCATCAAATTTTTTAAACGATAATTTTTTTAAACAACATTCAAAGAAGTTTTTATTTTTTATTTATTTTTTTACAGAATCAGTCAACAATAATTAAGCAATTTCAAGCAAATTTGAAACAATTTCAACAAATCTCAAGCAATTTGAAACAAATCTCACACAACTTAAAGAAAACTTTAAGTAATAAATACCTAGATTTGCCATTTATTGTTCATATTTCGAACGATTTCAGCAATCATCTTCTTCGCCTTCGTCTTCTTTCTGCCCATCTTCATCTTCTACATTCTTCTTTGTGCCCAATTTTTTTTTTTTTTAACAGGGTTTGTGAAATTTCAAACAAATCTTTGGTTTTCTTGCTTTAATCTGGAAAGAAAACTATCTAGGGAAGTGGGTTAGTTTTTCTGAGAATGGAAAGTTCTAGAGGCAGGAGAGTGGAGAAGAGAGTGTACGAAGAGAGTTTGGAGGATCAAGATGAATTTCTACTTCTGTATTTCTTGATTATGTTCATGGCATTGAAGAAAGAATTGAAGATAAAATCAAGAGCAAAAATGGAACAAGGGAAGATGAGGGATGAGGGATGAAGATAAGGGATGAGAAATGGAACATGAGTGATCGGTGAAGAGAGAGGGAGAGAGAGAGAGAGAAGATATGGATATGTTTGATTGGGTGGATTAGCGCATGGGATTAAGATTATTAATCCGTAGACCCAATTATCCTATGTTTGTTTTAACATTTTGGTTTAGGATTATTAATCGAACAAATTTGTAGGATTATTAGTAATGGGGTAAGGGTGAGATTATTAATCCAATGGATATTAATCCAATTGGATAGTGAATACTACACTAATTTAATAAGATTATTAATACTTCATTATTAATCTTGTGAATCAAACATGACCTAAGGGACTGTTAATCCCACATCTCACCCTTAAATTATTCTGTGTAACCTCCATTTCTTCTCAATCTGGTTTGTGAGCATAAAATAAACATTTTCCAAATATAAGTGCTTTACATTTTCGTTTTGGACCCTTTTTGTATTTCTTGATCAATGTGGGGGTTAACGTGATCGATTGGGATATGGCATTTTTCGTTTTTTTCTTACGTGGTATCTATTTTAATATATACTAGCATATTATCCGGGGTTATGCACGGATTAAATTTAAAAAAATCATTTATGATTATGTTAAATATATTTTTAAATTGTTAGCATAAAATATATATAATTTTAAAAGAAAATGTTAACATTGCATAATTAAAGTAATAAAAATAAGAATTTATTACATTTATTCGGAATTCACTAAATAATAAAACAAAGTATAACTAAAATCTAAATTGTTGTAGATTTTTCATCAGCATTCCTGTATTATCAACATGATAGTTAGTATTATAATTGATGAACAACACATATATTATGTATTTATAAAATGTTATACTTATATACACACACACACACATATATATTTGCCTTCTAAAAGATATAGACATTCTTCAGACCAATCTATATTTAAAACAAAGGTTACGCAGGGTGCACAATCTAGTTGACTTTGCATTGTTGGTACAGGTATGATAAATGCATAGGCACGATGTTGGCATAACGCAATATACTCTTTAATTGTTCTCACTCTATTATCCTTTAAAATTTTGGAATAATAACATTGTGTTTGGAAATATAAGAATAAGTTTTTTATAATAAATTATATAGTTTCGCACCTTTAATCTTATATTCTTCAAATATAATGGTTGATACCGTAAAATAAACTCTACCCGTTTATTTTGAACAATGAGATTTATTGAACCAGTATTGTCTTTGACCACAATATTAACATTGTATCTAATAAATAAAAAAAAAAACTTGTTAAAAGAAAATATTGTATTTAATAAAAAATTAAAACACTTGTTAAGTTTGAATTATTATTGTACATAGCAATTATTTACCTGAAGAAAATTATTTCGTTATAATATCAATATCATCATGCATGCAATGACGACAAACAAGGTGACCATAATGATATTCAACTTTTTGATAGCAACTTTTGCACAAATCAATCCAAAAGTTTTCAACATCAATTTGTTCGATGTACCCAAGTATTCGAAAATATAAAACCTATAAAATATTTGAAAAAACATATATTAATATCTCTCTATAAACGAATATATATACATATCGTTTAACTTTCATTACTTGGGATGATAACAATTCTTACTTTTGGCATAGGTGTAAAATCACATATTCGAATTCTTTTGGCATTTGATATTACCAATGACTGTAAAATTGTGAATCCATTTTTTCGATTCCAAGATACCAACTTTTGTGATATAAGATTCATGGCAAGCCTAGATAGACATCAATATATAAATAATTGTGAGAATTATATTGTCATATGTAATTGGTTAATATTATACAATCATAGCATACCACACTCGAATATGATTTGTATAACGGAATGAATGATTAGTATATAACTTCCTGTATTTATATGTAGCGAGACATGGACTTAGAAGTTGAGAAAATATAATTTATCAATATCAATATTTGTATATGCATCTATATATTATAAAATTCAATGAAAAATAATCTTACCATAATAATCTTTAACTGTTAATTCAGTGACAAATAAAATATTATCATTTTCTAGAGTATGATATAGTTGCATGCCATCAGTTATTGCAAACACGTCTCATAGAGTTCGTCTTACTAATGTGAAACTATTTTTACAATTAAAAAAAAAAAAAGTTAAATCATTCGTAGAGTATTTCAAATTTGGTAAAGACACAAAAATATATTATGGTATCATACCTTATATCAAATAGTAGAATCTCTCTTTTGTAATTATCATGATTTGCAATATCTTGACATTCAGTTACACTAACAACCAAGCTAATCACATCTGCATAATTTAGCATTAACATATTTATTATTTTGATAGTTTAAATATTTTTCTATTAGTAATAAACTATGCAAGTATGTAATCTAGATAAATATTATTTAGTAAAAATAACGTACCTATTAATTGAACATCTTGATAAAGAAATTGACCAATATCTGATAATTTTTATAATTTTTTAAAGATCCAATTACAATTTTTTGCAAGACAACATATAATCTAATCATCAAAAAATATAGAAATTGTCACAACTTAAACAAAGCAACGAAGTCAATTGGTAATTAAAAAATATAATTATTATTTTTTTTTCAAAAAACGTCGTGAGTTAAAAACCCAATCTTGAATTAAGTTAATTGATAATTAAAAAGAACAACAAAATTTTTTTTTTTTCAAAAAATACAGTGAGTTGTAAAATCCAATTACAAAATACAATCTAATCATCATCATTAATAGTGGGTATTTTATGTAAACCTAATGAATACAATCCAATCACAATCACAAAATACAATCTAATCATCATTAATAGTGGGTATTTTATGTGAATCTAATAAATACAATCTAATTTTTTTTTTCAAAAAACATAAATTAAAAATACAATCACCGTGTGATTGTATTCAAAAAAGATGAATACAATCTTTTTTTTTTCTTTTCAAAAAACACAGATTAAATGGAGTGTAGAAAAACACAATCGTTAAAATAAAATGAAAAAACACCATGTGATCAAAATGAAGTGTAAAAAAAACACAATCACAAATTAAGCTAATTAAAAAAAACAATGAAGTCAATTGATAATTAAAAAATACAAATTTTTTTTTTTTCAACAAGCATAATGAGTTAAAAACTCAATCAGAAATTAAGCTAATTAATAGTTAAAAAGCACAATCATTTTTAAAAAGAAAAACACAGTGAGCTAAAAAATCTAATTACAAAATATAATCTAATTATCATCATCAATAGTGCGTAGTTTATGTGAGCCTAATGAATACAATATAATTTTTTTTTTCAAAAAACATAGATTAAAAATACAATCACCGTATTAAAAAATAAATTAAATCCAATCACAATCACAAAATACAATCCAATCATCATCGATTAAACAAAGTGTAAAAATACAATTACCATATTGAAAAACAATGAAGTCAATTGGTAATTAAAAAATAAATTTAAAAAAAAAAACATACAAATTAAGTTAATTGATAGTTAAAAAGCACAACCTTTTAAATATATATATATATAGTGACTACTTTATGTGAATCTAATAAATACAATATAATTTTGTTTTTCAAAAAACATAGACTAAAAATACAATCACCGTGTGATTGTATTAAAAAAACATGAATACAATCTATTTTTTTTTTTTCAAAAAACACATATTCAATGGAGTGTGAAAAAACATAATCATTTAAAAAAATAAAATCATCCTGTGATCAAAATGGAGTGTAAAAAAACACAATCACATTTTTTGTCACGACCCAAACCCGCCCCTATAGGTTTAATGTCGTAATCGGCCAGTAATCTTTAGATTACCAAAAGCCTCTGTACAGAATAACAGATAATTAAGGGGCTAGCAGAAGCAATTATACAAATACAACGTCCATTGTGCTATGCCGACAAACATGGGACAGAAACGGATAATTTAAAACTTTAATATACATACATGTGACATTATAATTACAGTAGTCTCACGTCACCCATTGATACGGGTAAACAAAAGTGGGTCTAGCCCAAAATACAGACAGTCAGGAACTTGTTCGAGATTCACAAAAAGAAAACAAGATTTTAAACGTAGTTTACAAAACACGATCCCTCAACTTGACATAAACCGGAACCTCCTCGGGAGGCACAAAGGGTGGCCGACAGAAAGGAAATCTAGGCGATCATCACTGAACCTGGCCACGTGCTTGATCATCTACATACATAAATAATACAATGAGCGGGAGCTCAGTGAATAATAACAAGGTAAAAGGTTTAATGAACGTTGTCCATAAAATTACAAAAATTAGAGTTCATAACAGAAACAGATTCAGAATCATATTCACAATCAGAATTTGCAATTAATCATACGTGGTACAATCATTAGCACTAGCAGAAGCAGTTGACCCATAAGGGACGACCATGAAGGCATGTAGTTGACTCACATGCACGGAGACGATACAGTTGGCTCATGAGACATACAGTTGGCTCATAATTGGGACATAACAGAATAGATAACAGATGTTATCTGAAGCTAATGATACCACGAGTACATTCCAGAAACATTGGACAACCATTCATTCATACAAAAAATAATATTTCAGAAAACAGATCATTTTATATCATTTAAAAAATACTTATAAATTGAACATACATTTACAAAGTTATTACTCACAACTGGCTCCAAACGTAGACAGACAAAGCAGACGAATCAAATAGCTTATGGCGCGTGACCTACACATCACAACAGATTCACATATTGAAACACACACTCAGATAGTACTTAACTTATTTCATCTTGGTCCTAGTGTGTTTCTAAATCTTATTCTCATTATTATGTTTGAATTAAGGCTTAAGAATGCCTAGGATGCATTAAGGATGCCAAAATGTGAGTCAAGATACTTAGGCAAGTTTGTTGAAAACATGATCCTCCCTCGAGCATAGCTTTCTTCACTCGAGGGGATGTTCAAAAATGTGAGTGGTTGCTCGAGCGCAACTTTTTTCGCTCGAGCGGTTCATAAACTTTGCAAAAGTACTGGTTGCTTGATAGTCGTTCGAGTGTGTGACTGAGGCCTTCGCTCAAGCTCAACTCTTGTCGCTCGAGCGGTCTGTAAAACTTGTAAACTTCTGGGAGCATGCATTTTATGCTCGAGCCAACTTTTTAGTCGCTCGAGCGGAAGTGCAAAATATAGAGTGGTCGTTCGAGTAGAGAAGTAGAATTTGGAATTTCCAAATTTGCTTCCAAGCTTCAAAACTCAAATAAAAGCAAACAAAATACATCCTTTGGGCCCAAAACTTGAGAAAACAAATCTAAACTTGGAAAACATTGTGAATTCAAGATCATTTCATGAAATCAAGGCTCAAAAGCTTGCCAATTGTGCAAAATTAAACTTGAAACTCATGATATGCACATGTATGTAATTTCTTCAAACTTACACCTTTCAAAACATGCTCAAACAAGGGAAATTGATGGAAAACATGATAAACTCTCAAATCTAAGGTAGAATTGAGGCATGCATGTGAGAATTCTTGGCAATTAAACTCAAAATGTAAGAAAATGTGCATGCATGCATAATATGGCTCAAGTTCATCCATTCTAGCTCAATTCTTGCATTACTCAACTAAATTCTCTTGAATTTATGGTCTAGACATAATAAGTACACAATTCAAGGGTGGAATTCCTACCTCAACTTCTCAATAAAGCTCTAGTTGGTGAATTCTCTATGGTTCCAAGCCAATTTCCTTGAATTCTCTTACAATCCTTGCTTGAACTCAATTCTCTCCTTTACTCTCTCTTTCACATGTTTTGTTGCTCAAGATGAGAGAATGAGAGTGTGTAGTTGAGTGCCTTGAATCATATAAGCCTTATATAGGCTTGATTAATAAAGCTTAATTAACCTTGGCTTAAACTAACCAAAAGAGCATTAATTAGTCTAATTTAATTCGTTTCAAATCGAATTGTAATTTAACATACCATAAAATTCTAAAAAATCCAAATAACACATAAACCAAATCAATTTCATGATCGGATGCCGATAAGGCCGTCAACTCGCAGAACAAAACGGAAACACAAACAGATATTTCTGTAATAAACAAATAGAGACACAAATAATACAACACACATGCAATTAATGTAGAATTTCTTCTTAATTACTCATTAGGCTTCCTTAATCATGGTTCAATAGTTAATCATAGGTAGAGGTTGTTAGATTTTTCCTCATAAAAAGAAAAGAAAAGAAGAAGCAATGAAGTCACTTGATAATTAAAAAATATAATTATTTTTTTTTTAAATCAAAAAGCATAATGAGTTAAAAACCAATCACAAAGTAAGCACAACCATTTTTTATTTTTTTGAAAAATACAATGAGTTAAAAAACCCAATTACAAAAAATTATCTAATCATTATCATTAATAGTGCGTACTTTATGTGAACCTAATTAATACAATCTAACTTTTTTTTTCCCGAAAAACATAGATTAAAAATAAAATATTGAAACATAAACAAAGCTTTAATCACAATCACAAAATACAATCTAATCATCATCAATAATTAATATTTTACGTAAACCTAATGAATTCAATCATTCTTAATCAATTTAAAAATATAATCACTATATTAAAAAAAATAAATGATTTACTTACAGATTTTGAAATGTTTTTCTTCCAAAATTCTATCCCAAAGCTACTGCCATTGTGATAAGAAGGCTCCAAGATTCTGTCTTACTTTATGTGAACTCTCTCTCTCTCCCAAATTTTTTCTTTAGGTTGCTATATGCTATGTAATAATGGGTCCAATTTTTTTTCTTTAGGTTGCTATGTGTTGTGGTAGGATTTAGATTAGTAGGTAGTAATGGGTAATAAATATAATCACTCTATAAAAAAATAAATAATTTACTCACAGACTTTGAAATGTTTTTCTTTCAAAATTCTATCCCAAAGCTGTTGCCACTGTGATAAGAAGGCTTCGAGATTATATCTTACTTTATGTGAACTCTCTCTCTTACCCAAATTTTTTCTTATGCTACGTAATAATGGGCCTAAATTTTTTCTTTAGATTGCTGTGTGCTGTGGTAGGGTTTAGGTTAGTAGGTAGTAATAGGTAATAATGGGTAATAGGGCTTAGGGTAATACGAAAATTTAATGGGTAATAATGGGTAATAGGGTTTAGGGTAATACGAAAATATATATATATTTTTAATCAAAAAATTAAGAAATTATGATTGGAATAATGGAGCTCCCACAAGGTTTATGGGTTAAAAAGACTATTTTCCTTATATAATAGATTAGAGACCGGACACATGCAAAAAAAGTTATCAAAATAATATTGTGAGAAAGATATATGAAAAAAATTAGAATTAAAGAGTAAGATTAGTAATAACTTCAATCAAACTGAAAATATATACAAATATTTTAAAAAGTAGTACAATATTTACAAATATATACACATATTTAAAAATGATATATGATGAATCCATAGAAAATTTAATTTCGATGGCATGAGACTGAGAATATTATTGCAAATCCTGCAAGAAAATACATAAGATATAGACCAAATTTTTATAATTTAA
This sequence comes from Camellia japonica, assembly GCA_030407325.1. NCBI lineage: Eukaryota > Viridiplantae > Streptophyta > Magnoliopsida > Ericales > Theaceae > Camellia > Camellia japonica. Next base: position 75,215,341 of record JAPPVO010000029.1, read on the forward strand.
TTTATTGCGCAAAGATTAAAATAGAAATTTACTTCATTCAAATGAGAAAAAACTATAAAGTGACTAACTTTAATTTTTTGTTTGTGTAATAGATTGATTGTGTTATGTATGAGGACAACGAATATTAATATCATTAATTTTTTTAAAACGAAAATTAAAATTAAAAACTTACATTTTGACATTGAGTCATGTGATTCAAAATTAGATGTCCGATTCAATAATCTATCAAAATTGTTTTGAAACAATTTTTGACACAGATCTATGAAAATATTAAATTACATATTATAAGAAACAAATAGTATATTGATCTTCTTTATGTTGTCACGGTAAAGATATTTTATGATTCTTTAGAGTGAGAAATTGGTATGTGTAATAAATAAATTAAAAAAAAAAAAGAAGGAAAAATAAACAAAACTTTCAGTTTATGAAAAGAAGAAAAACAAATCAAATAATCCACATTTTTATAGACCGACCCCCCCCCCCCTCCCGGAAAAATATAAATTAGTATTAAGACATCAATAAGATAGATCAAAAAAAAAATGTAAAAAAAAAAAATAATTTAACCTGTGCAATGCACATAATTAAGCATATTCTATCCTTTACATATATATATATATATATATATATATATTTCACTACAGGAAATAACACTTCTGTTGACTACAAATTTAGTCAATAGAAGTCTACACTACAAGAAAAATCACCTTTGGCGACTAAATTTTTAGTCGCCAAAGGTCCACTTTTAGTCGCTAAAAGGCGCGTTTTTGGTTTTCCCGACAAAAAATTTTAGTCGCTGATTTTGTCGCCAATAAATGGTCGCGGGAGGTATTGGCGACTAAACCTGTTTTAGTCGGCAAAAATGACATCTTCAGCGACCAATAATTTAGTCGCCATTTGTGTTTTACACTTTTCAAAATCACACATTTACCGACTAATAATTTAGTCGCGAATGCTCAACCAAACGCCGACTAAACCTGTTAGTCGCCAAAATAACAACTTTTGGCGACTAAACTTTTTGTCGCCAAAGGTGTTTCGTAAAAAAAAAAAAATTCCCACTTTTTTTGCTATTTCTGAGTTTCGAACCGCAGCCCTCCAACATTTCACACCCTTAGCCACACACTCCCTCCACTATGCCACCACACATCACATGAATATATATGAAATATATATTATTTATATAGTATATTATCCGGTATTCATAGAAAACAATATTTATAAATAAAATTATTTTTATTAAATATAATTTATGTAAAAAATAAATGATTTATTAAAAAAAAATTTGGCCCACTTTTGGCGACTAAAAATAATTTTTAGTCGCCAATGCTATAAATTTCGGCTACTAATTATTTTTTGTCGCAAAAAAAATAAAGTTCCGTCTAAAAATAAAGTAGTTTTGGCGACTAAATCTGGTTTTAGTCGCCAAAAACGTCCCCTTTTGGCTACTAAACCTGTTTTAGTCGGCAATTGACAGTTTTTAGCTACTAATTATTTTTTTTGTAGCCAAAAACCTGCACATTCAGCGACTAAAATGTGTTTAGTCGGCAAAACAGATATAATCGGCGACTAAATTTATTTTAGTCGCCAAAAACTGTGACTTTAGGCTACTAAACAATCTTCAGTCGCTAAAAACCCTACAATTGGCGACTAAACTGCCTTTTAGTCGGTAAAAATCTTATCTTTGGCGACTAAACTATTTTAGTCGGCAAAAGTACTGAATTTTGGCGACTAATTCCATTTTAGTCGCCAATTGGCCTACTTTCAGCGACGAAAACTGTAATTTTGGTCGCCAAAAGTGATTTCTGTTGTAGTATTTTTAGTTAGCAAAGGTCATTTGTGACTAATGTTTTTAGTCACCACTTTGGTCGCGGATACATGGTCGGTCAAAGTAATTTGCAATTAAAAAATTCTTTAGTCGGGATTTTCTCTCACATTTGCCGACTAAAATTTTGGTCGCTAAATGTATAATTACCGTGACTAAATCATTTTGTAGCTAAAAAACGTTAGTCGCCAAAAGTACTATTTTTCCGACCAAATATGTTAGTCGCCAATTGTATCATTTCCTGACCAAAAATTTTAGTTGCCAAAAGTAATGTTTGCGCGACTAAAACTTAGTCGACAATAAATCTATTCGCGACCAAACACTTTGGTTGCAAAAATAAATAATTTTATCGACTAATTCTTTAGTTGCCAAATGTACCTTTTCGCCTACCAACATTTTGGTCGCCAAATGTGAGTGGTGAAACACCGACTAACAACTTTAGTCGGCAAAAGCATTAGCTATTTTTCCCTACCAATCACTTGGTCACCAAAAGAGAAAAAACCAAACCAATTCTTTTTGTTTATCAAAATTGAAATAAAATATTTAAAGAACCCCATTTGACCTGTATGATATAATAATAATTTATCCAATCCATTCAATATAACCTGTAATTTGCAAGAATCATTCAAACCAACAAAATCAACTGAATCATGAACATCCAACAAAATAAATAAATCATCAAATCCTTAACATGTTTAATTAAAGTCTTGAACTATTTTATGTTTTCATCTAGAAGTAATTCCAAACTACATAATCATCCAATTCAAAATGTCATGTAATCCATATAATCATCAAATCCACATCCATCTAGCATAAAAAATTAAAACATAACAAGTACTTGTTATTGTGTTTTAAATTTTTATCCATACGCATATATCCAAAAATATAACTACTATATTTTATCCAAATATTTTCCATACACATCTATCCAAAAATATATAATCCTTCAGAAAATGAAACAAGTGCCAACTAGTCCTGTACAATTCAACTCGTTGCACAAGTTCATCCATCTGTACAAAAGAAAAAGAAAAAAAAAGTCATGTAATGTTTTTATGAAAATATTTACACATTAAATGATTGTAAAATTGGACCCAAAAAAAAGTCGATGGAAAGTAAAGATAACATGAACAAGAAAGTAAAGATAAAAATTAAAAGGATACTTTTCGCTTTTTTTCCCTAACATTTTTGTCTCTAATTCTCTAACCGTGCTTCCTAGTGACGCACCGCTTGCTCTCACAAGTTTTTTTAATCTAGGCCGAGGTGACCGTGATGATCTTGACGCTATTTGGGGGTTGTCACGACCCAAACCCGCCCCTGTAGGTTTAACACCGTAACCGGCCAGTAATCCGTGGATTACCAAAGGCCTCTGAACAGATTAGCAAATAATAAGGGGTTGTGGAAGCAATAATATGAAATAGACAAAGTCCAATGAGCTGTGATAATGTACATGAGACATAATATTTTAAAACTTAATTATATATATATAAGCATGCTAGTCAAGAACACCAATATGTACAAAATATTTACAAAAGTGAATTTCCCAAGATCTGACTTTACAACAGTTACAGAGACTAGCATGAAATCAAAAACAGCCATGGCATTAGACTTCGATCGGAACCTCCTCGGGAGGCACAATGGTTGGCTGACAAAAACAGTACAGAAGGCCGTCAACTCTGGCCCTGGTCATGTACCGGCTCACCTACATACATAATATAAACTGTGAGCGAAAGCCCAGTGGATAATAACAGAGTAAAGGGGTTATATGAATGATGTCCATCACAAGTTAGATTCCAGTATTTAAATCAGAACACAATCAGATTTCAAAACAGAATAGCTTCAGATATATACTCATGTTCATATTCAGATTTTGCATAAGTTCATACGTGGTACACCCATTAGCTATCAGATCAGATTGGTCCAGAGACCCATATACATAGTTGGTACCAACGACCATAAAGGTCCATATCTTGTGCGCAAGTAGCCATGGTATTGTTACCCCCAGGCAGGGCCACGTGCAGATTGGCCGCAATATTGTTACCCCCGAGCAAGGGCCACGTGAACTAAGGGTGCCACAAATACATTTCAGAAAATTGAACATTCATTCATCATTCGTAAGATAGTATTTCAGAAAACAAATTATACCATATTAGTCAGAAAATACTTAGGGTAAACATAACTTTACAGAGTTATTACTCACAGTGAGCTTGGAGACAGACAGATAGAGCAGATCGATCAGACAGGACGTGGCATGTGACCTACACGACACATAACAGATGCACACTTGAAACACATGTTCTAATTGTACAAAATTTATTTCGTTGGCTCTTAGCGTGTTTCTAATCTCTTATCCTCATTAGAGAGTCTTAAACATGGCCTAGGAATGCCTAGGATGGAATGAGAATACAAAAATGCACTCAGAGACACTTTTCAAAATTTTGCTGAAGCAAGGGTCCCGCTCGAGCGTGGATTTATCCGCTCGAGCGGACATGCAGACAAAAGGGATCCGCTCGAGTGTGTATTCCTCCTCTTGAGCGGACTGTAAACTACAGTAAAAGTACTTGATGCATGAAATTCACGCTCGATGGGCGCTCGATACCCGCTCGAGCGTGAGACACAAGTCCTCGCTCGAGCGTGCATTACCCCGCTCGAGCGGACTGTAAACATGTGAAAAGTATTGGATACACGAAATTCCCGCTCGAGCGTCACTTTTCCCCGCTCGAGTGGACTTCATGAACTCAGCGTGTACGCTCGAGCGTGGAGTTCCCTGCTCGAGTGTGAGTCCAAAATCTGGAATTTCCAGATTTGAACCTCAAGCTCAAAACTCAACTTCAAAGCATCAAATTCGATCCTTTTGGGCTAATTTTCTGGAAACTCTTGTAAACTCATAGTATGACATGTTTTGAAGATTAATTTTGTAAAATCAAGCCCAAAGGTAAGTCAATTGAACACAATTTCAAATAAAATTTCAAGTACGAAACTTAAATGTATCATGCAAGAATCTCCTTGAAACCAAACCCTCCAAAACATGATCAAACTTGACAATTTGATGGACAATAAGATGCATGACCACAATGAGAGTGACATTAACACATGAATGAAAGAAATCTTAGAATTCAAACCCAAAGCATGGAAATTTATGCATGCATGCATGAATTAATCCTCAATTCAACATTTTAACCCCATTCTAGACTTAGATTACTAATGTCTCATGAACTATGCATGAATTAATCTTAAATTCACAATTGAAAGGGAAATCTCCTACTTTAAGTCTTGAATTCCAAGCCTAAAAGCTCAAACTTGCAAAGCCTCTTCAATTCTCATGAGCTCCAAGCCAAATCTCTAGATGAATCCTATTTTCTCCTAGCTCTCTCTCTCTCTAGTCGGTTTTGACAAGGAAAAATGGCTGAGGAAATATGTTTCAAAGTGTAATAAGGTTGGTCTCCAAATCAAGCCACTAAGTGGCATAATGGTAGATAAGTCCAACTAATGTAATTTAGCTTTATTTAATCGAGTTTAATTGCTCTGAACTGAATTTTAATTAAACCTACCATAAAATTCTATAAATCCTAACTAACACGTTACACAAATCAATTTCGGAATCGGGCGCCAATAAGGCTTTCAATTCGCAGTTTAAAGTCAAAGACATGAACAGATCATTATGTCGCAAACAGATAGAAACACATAAATAATGCAATTCAAATGCAAATTAATTCCAGATTCCTTCAAAATTACTGTTAGGCATAATTAATCATGATTTAGCATTAATCGGAGGTCGGGGTTATTACAGGGGTTGTTTCCAATTTTCGCCCTTAAACGTCACGCTTTTGCCTTTTTCCCACATTTTGGTCTCTAATTTTCTAACCATGCTTCCTAGTGACGCGCCTCTTGCTCACACAAGTTTGTTTAATCTAGGCCGAGGTGACTGTGATAATCTCGAGACTATTTGGGAGCTGTTTCCAATTTTCGCCTCCAAACGACTCGTTTTCACATTTTTTCTTCACATTTTTGTCTCTAATTCTCTAATCGTGCTTCCGAGCAAAACGCCGCTTGCTCTCACAAGTTTGTTTAATCGAGGCCAAGGTGATCATGATGATCTTGGGGCTGTTTAGGGGTTGTTTCCAATTTTTGCCCCCAAATGGCCCGTTTTTGCCTTTTTTTTCTTCTTCACATTTTTGTCTCTAATTCTCTAACCGTGCTTCCTAGAAACATGCCACTTGCTTTCAAAAGTTTGTTTAATCTAGGCCAAGGTGACCGTGATGATCTCGGGACTGTTTCTAATTTTTGCCCCTAAACGGCCCGTTTTTGCCTTTTTTTTCAAAATTTTGTCTTTAATTCTCTAATTGTGCTTCCTAGCGACGCGCCGCTTGCTCTCACAAGTTTGTTTAATCTAGGCCGAGGTAACCATGATGATCTTGGGGCTGTTTCCAATTGTCTCCCCCAAACGGTCCGTTTTTGCCTTTTTTCTTTCACATTTTTTGCCTAAATCTCTAACTGTGAGTCCTATCGATGTGCCGTTTGCTGTCACAAGTTGTTTAATTTAGTCCAAGGTGACTGTGATGATCTCGAGGCTGTTTCGGGGTTGTTTCCAATTTTCACCCCCTAAACGGCCCTTTTTTTTTCCCCCTTTTTTCCACATTTTTGTTTCTAATTCTCTAACTGTGCTTCCTAACGACACGCCGCTTGCTCTCACAAGTTTGTTTAATCTGGGCCGAGGTAACCGTGATGATCTCGGGGCTGTTTAGGGGTTGTTTCCAATTTTCTCCACCCAAGAGCCTGTTTTCTCCTTTTTCTCTCATATTCTTTTCTCTAATATTCTCCCTCACACGTTTCTTTGACTTTACTTTGAACATAAATATCATAAAATCGGGTTTCACACACTTACCCAATACCATGACTAAACGGTGGGAAATTTCGTGGCCATCAATAATAAAGTATTATCAAAACAAATTATTATTCTAATTTTGCTCTTATCAAAACAAACCCAAGCCATACCAGCTTGGTGGGTTAGCTGCTGCCACAAGCCATCAATAATAATAGTCCACCTAGGTAAATATGCACATAAGAGTAGAAGAGTTAGTAAGAATAAGAAAAAAGAGCTATCCGCCTTACTAGCCTGTTAAACAAAAATTTGTAATTGATGATTTGAATATAACTAAGCTAATTTCCTAGTCTTCCAAACTTTTACCATTGCTATTGCTTACTGCATATCAAAATGATCAGAAACAACAGAATAGTGAAGTGAGAATAATATTTTAAAATGTCTAATACTTTATAGATCATTATTTATATGCCCTCTCATTTACACTTATTTGTTCACAAGACAAAATAATTCAATAGTAACAATATAAGTTTCATATACAGATCCCATCAAATCATCAATTATAAAGTGTACATGAAAAATTTATTCGTTTACGCACACACACATATATATGAATAAAGGGTACATGAATTAGAGTCATCCAAACATTCCAAAGAGCTAAATTGTACAATTTTATATGTTTTCATTGAATCTGCATCTCCATGCCTTTATAGTGTTACAATCATGGAGTAAACATCAAACCTATGACAAATTGGAAAACTTAAAACCCATTGAACTATAAGAGATTGGTACTATTTATTCGCAGTCTATAATTTATTCACGGTCAACCACCAAAATATTGTTTCAATCATCAAAAAGAAACTATCCATTAGTTCTGAACATCCAAAAACTGTTTATACATTTCAAACATCAAAAAACTATATTTGTGAAGCTTAAAAAACTATACTTAAGTTGAAAAACGTCCAACAAGTTCTAAATCATCCACACACACACACACACAAAAACAAAAAACTATCCTTCAGTTCTAAACTGTCTAAAAGTTCTAAACTATCCAAAAACTATCCATATCTAGGTTTCTAAACATATCCAAAACTATGTAGAAATTATAAATCCATTCATCAAAGTCGCACTTTCTTAAAAAGGGATGTCTTAGAGCTTCCCTTGCTTTGAGCCACTTTGCTCGGTCATATTCACTTTTTTTTTCTTAAAACGATACATTTTCATGTATAAATATAATATTCAATGCAAGATGCATGAGTAATTGGTGTTAGGTTTTTGTTATTGGCAATTCTGTTTAACAAAACTCTTTTCAGTTGTAATTTTATTCGATCTTCTATTTTAGTGAGGCTATGAGTTTTAGATACGAATCCAACCCGAATTGTACCCTTGCAGAGAAGTTTGTGATGTTAATTCTTTCATGGTTGCCACTTCGTTGATTATGTCGGGGATTGAGCTACCCGGTTAGCTTGCGGGGGTCCAGGGGGTAGCGCCCCTTGGCGGGTCCGGGCCAGCGCCTAGGCGGGGTTGAGGGGCAATGCCCCCAAAGTAAAAAGCAAAATTGCAGTCGAAGTTGTTTGTCTGCTCAAGCAGCCGATTATGCGCTCGAGCGGAGACGCAATCCTTTCAGAAGTTTCACTCGCCTGCAAAGTACTGGGAGTTATTTTTTTCCGCTCGAGTGGCCATTCTTGCACGCGAGCGTAGACCATGTTTAGTCACACACATTTTAGTCACTCCGCTCAAGCAGCCATTCTTGCGCTTGAGCAGAGATCGTGGATCTGTTTGCTATAAAAGCTGTGGTTCAGTTAGGTTTTAGGGTACGGCTTCCAGATCTTCTACTTGGGTATTAGAGTTTTCATCTGGAGCTTCTTTGCTTGTTTCCTTTGATATTTGTAGGAGTTTAATCATGAATTGAGTGGATTATATCAAATGGCTTGTTTAGTTTGTTTTATTCATAAAAGAAAGAGTTGTTCTTCAGTGGATTTCGTGAAACTTGAGCCTGAAGCTTTGGTGGATTTTGGAGTGATTCATAATCGTAGATTCGACATCGGCATTGTGGATTCAATGTTGGGCAAGACAATTCCGAGGTGAAGATGGGCCTAGAAGAGACATATAGGGGTCAGTTTGATTCAGGCGTAGATTCACTAGGTTATTGAGAGTACACTTTTGTAATTCCTTTATGTCTTCTTAGTGGATTGTTTTGTGGCTTTTACCTATGGTTTTTTTATCACAATTGGAGGCGCTTCCAATTATGGTTTTTTCATGTAAAATCGTTGTGTCGATTTGTCTTTGATTGTTTGATTCGAACTGCTATTTACTGATTAAAATTGATACATAATCACAAATCAATATCTAGGAGATTTTTAAAATTTTCCATTGGTTTTAATTAACCTAATTCTCATATAATTTCTATAACAATCAAAACTATCCTCCATTGATAGCCTAACACATATATCTCTATACGATAAATCTCCAAGCAACAAATATAATTTCATAATCTCAATATAGGAATGATAATACATATTCAACTCCACTCTCATCATCAATAGATACATTCATATTATCATTTCAAAAGGTCAACATCTTTCCTCTTTTTTCTTAGTTAAAAAACCAATGATTTCACGATTTCCAATAAAATATCCATTCCTTTCAAAAACACATTTAAATGAGAGATTTTCAAGATTTCAACCCAACCTATCAATATACTCATCTCCACAACATTTCCCATGAACCCATTTGAAAACCTCTCATCTATACTTCCAAAATCAAATCCAAATCCAAATCATACCCTAAATCAAACTCATAACTCCCAAATCACCACTCTTTCAAGGAACACATAACAAGGCTAAAAATCATACAACAGGGTTAAAGAAATATCTACCTCAAAATTAGAAAGGAGAGATAAACAAGATCCGAAGTTTGACGAAACTGAAAACTAGAACTTTTCTGATTAGAACGTTCACCTCTATGAGCTCTACACTTTTTCCCAAAGTACTATGGCGGTGAGACCAATGGATTTTAGACAAGAACTAGAGAGAGAGAGAGAGAGAGCGAAGAAATCTAATAAAGAAATCTTTTAGAGAGAGAGAGATCAAAAAGTGAAAGAAAATATATTTTTCTCGTACTGATATACGCACAGACCGCTCAAGCGACCAAAACACCGCTTGAGCATTAGACAAAAAGAACTGCTCGAGTGCACAACGACCCCCTTCTACGATCTACAAAGATACCACTCGAGTGTCAAACAACACACCGCTCGAGCGACTAACCCACGACTCAAGCGAAGAACACTCCACTCCCAAAAGTTCAGATTGTAAAAACAAATACTGGGAAAAACCAAAGACCGCTCGAGTTAAGGAAATACCACTTGAGTGAACCTAGAAAAACCCGGCAGAATTTCTTTTCAAAAACTAACTCCCAATCTATTTCAAATAATCTCACAACCAAAATACCAACTCTCCAAACAACAATATAAGAAAAGGATGGGTATAGACAACCACAATGAGCACTAGGTCTCGAATCAAGGAGTATAAAGGGCCGGGTCTTAACCCAAGCCGCTATACATTCTCACCACACTATTGGTTTTTCCCAGTATTTGTGTTTACAATCTCTTAGTACTGCTAATTAAATATTTATCATATTTATGTAGTCCATGTTCATACAAGCAAAAGGATGTTTATCATATTTATGTATTATATTTAGAAAAACTAAATTAAAACTAGAAAATTTATGCAAAAAAATATAAGAGAATTATGAAGACAATTTTGCGTGTTTTGATTAAAAATTAATTAGAGATATGAAGTCATATCATTTGGTATGAAATGTTTTTATAAAAATCCTATAATGTACATCCTTAATTCATAATTTTCCATGAGTTATACACAATATAAATTAACACCATAGCAAACTCATAATTTTTTTTAGTAGAGAGGTGAGTGCATAGTCTTTCTAAAGGTAAATATTTTAATAAATAATAAAATTAAACAAGATAAAAGGGCCAAATTAAAATAAAATAATCAAAATGGAGAAATGAAAAAAAAAAAAAAAAGAAAGAAGAAGAAGAAGGCAAAAGCATAAATTAAAACAAAAATATTTTGGAGTTCTAATTTGTGAGTTCTAATAATTCTAATGTGTATGTGGAACCCATTTGATGTGATGTTTTGACCACCTTTTTTTTATTTTTTATTTTTTATTTTCCACCTCACTAGAGCTTAATTAGAGCTCTAATTTTAGAAGGATGTATCATTGTTGTAAGGGCAAATTACACAAATAGTCCCTATACTTTGGGGCTTGTGTCACTTTGGTCCCTGACTTTTCAATTGTGACACATTTGATCCTAAATTTTGAATCTTGTTCCAATTAAGGACAATTGAATATATAATTAGATTTTTCAAGGGTAAAATTGTCAATTTGATAAAATATAAACTAATTTGACAAAAATAAATGTCAAACAAATATTTTTGAATTTTTAAAAATTATTTCTACCTACTAAAAATCAAATTATGTAAAATTGATAAATCTTTTAGATATTTATTTATTTATTTTACTGAATTAATTTTTATTATATGCTTGGATGATGATCATGTAAAATTAATTTAAAAAAATTAATCATGTAATTTTTATTAATTTTACATAATTTTATCATTGGTGGATAAAAATAATTTTAAAAAAAAATTAAAAATATTTTTTTGACATTTATTTTTGTCAAATTAGTTTATATTTTATCAAATTGACGATTTTACCCTTGAAAAATCTAATAATATTTTCAATTGTCTTTATTTGGAACAAGATTCAAAATTTATGGTCAAATGTGTTACAATTGAAAAGTCAGGAATCAAAGTGATATAAGCCCCAAACTATAGGGACTATTAGTATAATTTAATTTTTAAATTATATTTGAAAAGTCACAAGCCCATTGTAAAATGAGTCTGAAAATTATATTTAAATTTTAAATTTAATAATGTGATAATTAATTAGAATATTTAAAATAGTATTATCTTTCTTATTTTTTCAATCATTAATTAACCATATCATTTATACATCATTAAATTTAAAAAATGAGTCTATAAATTGATCTTATATATCATTTTCCTTTCTACAGTACCCTTCAAAACAAAAAATAAAAAACAAAAAATAAATTAATAAGAAGAGACACACAAAAGAGCAAAATAGGAAAAAGGGAAGTAAGAGTCATGGTATGAACAGTAAAATCACTGTAGCAAAGGGCTCAATTCTCTTATTATATAGTAGAAAGGGTTAATTACACTAATAGTTCCTATAGTTTGGGACTTGTATCATTATGGTCCCTGACTTTTTAATTGTAACACATTTGATTCTAAATTTTGAATCTTGTTCTAAATAAAGATAATTGAAAATATTATTAGATTTTTCAAGGGTAAAATCGTCAATTTGATAAAATATAAACTAATTTGACAAAAATAAATATCAAAAAAATATTTTTAATTTTTTTTAAAATTATTTTTATCCACCAATGATAAAATTATGTAAAATTAATAAAAATTACATGATTAATTTTTTTAAATTAATTTTACATGATCATCATCCAAGCATATAATAAAAATTAATTCAGTAAAATAAATAAATAAATGTCTAAAAGATTTATTAATTTTACATAATTTGATTTTTAGTAGGTAGAAATAATTTTTAAAAATTCAAAAATATTTGTTTGACATTTATTTTTGTCAAATTAGTTTATATTTTATCAAATTGACAATTTTACCCTTAAAAAGTCTAATTATATATTCAATTGTCCTTAATTGGAACAAAATTTAAAATTCAGAGTCAAATATGTCACAATTAAAAAGTCAGGAACCAAAATGACACAAATTCTAAACTATAAAAACTATTTGTGTAATTTGCCCTCGTAGAAAAAAAAAGAAGTGGCCATGTGATGACGAGGGCAGCTCGCCTTCGCATGGTAATAATAATATCTATTCTATCTATTTGTTTGTCTATACTATACTTATTATATTTATCTTTTACCTATTACTACTAGGTGAAGAATGAATTTGGTGTCTAAGTCTTCATATCATGTTATGTAACAGTTTTATGTAGCCTAAAATAAAAAGTTATCATTCAAAGGCGTGAATAAAATTTGAATTCAAAACCTTGTACTATATTATTCAGTAAATGCCATCTCAAAACCTTATACTATATTATTCAGTAAATGCCATCTCAATTGGTGTAGTCAAATCTTTGCTCTCCTCATGTCACACTAAAAAGTTAAATAAAGAGGTAGGTAAGGTTTGAACCCTTGACCATTGATTTAAGTAGGAAGACGTATACCACTTAAGTTAAGTACGTATTTTAATATCAATTTCATTATTATTTTTTTTATTATTCTTACTTATTTGAACTGCAAACGAATTGTGTGTGTCACCCGCTAGTACTATTATTAAGTGAAGGCTGGACTTGATATCCAAGCCTTCACGTCATGCCACGTGGCAGCTTTATCTAGCCTTAAAATATAAAAATATTATTAAAAGGCGTGAGTGAAGTTTGAATCCAAGATTTTGAATTTTATTAATAACACTCTTACTATTTAGACAACATACATATTATGAAATTAGTTTATTATTATTATTTTTATTCTTACTTGTTTAAATTATACACGTATTACATATGTCACTCTCTAATAATAATAATAATAATAATAATATATAATCTATACTACTATAATATAAGAGGGAGTTTGAGTTGCTGCAGACTCTCAATTGCTATAACAGGTTGGATTATTTTGTAAATTGCAATCCACGGTGAATACACTGTTTGTTTCCTATTTATTTTTATTATCTTTGATTCACTTTGTGTGAACTACAATTGTACACCTCTTTCTTTTTGTCTTCGGAAATGCTTACATGTCAATTTTTTATTTATTTATTTTTTTTATAACTTTTTGGAGATGATTTAGAGAATCTTAGGCATCGTTTGGGAATCTTATTTTTTAATTAAAAATTTAAAAAATTATTAAATTAGCTAAAAAACCAATACCCCATACTAAAAAGTTAAAGATTCTCTTTTCTCTTTATTTTTTGCATATTTTTTCGTAAAAAGCTAAAAAGTCATCTCAAACATGTTATTTTTTTTTAGTTCATATTTTAACCAAATAACTAAAAAATTACTAAATTAAATTATTCCCAAACGAGATCTTAGTGCAAGTCCAACTTCTGTCTAATTAATTGAAATCTAGCCGCGAGAGAAGCAGTGGGGCTCTCTTTCTATGACGACCTCATTCTTCTCTCAAAAATGCACTCTTTTTCTATCATTTCAAAAAGAGAGGTAGCCTTCTTGACCTGCATAGTCCATCTGTCCCACACTAGTGCAAAATTTTCATTTTTGCAGCCTTAGAATAGTCAAGCAATGCCCTATTTTGGGGGGCACAAATTTGTTTTGAAAAGTGCAACGAAGATACCAAAAGTTCTGCAAAGGACACAATTGTGTTTTGTAAAACAAGGGAAAATTACCAAACATAAGGTCTGCAGTATTATAAGGGCTGGTTTGAAGTGTCTTAAAAAAGTGTATTTTTTTATCTTTTTAAATTAAAAAAGTTGAGAAAAAAATATAGAGGTTTAGGTTAACTTTTTGAATTTTTATGAAAAAATATGTATTAAAAAATTGTATAAAAAAATGTGTAAGAGATGAATAGTGATAGGTGGCCCACAGCCGTACAAATCGGAAGGTGTGAATGAGAGTTGGAAATTATTGGCTATTTTTTGTACAAAGCACTGCACGGTTTTGTTTGGTCCGTGGGGGTCATCACGGGTCCCATTTTAATAATCTGAACCGTTCAATGTGTATAACTCGTCGAACACTATGTACTTAACAAAAATCACGTTAATCGGATATCGATAGCTATCTGATCAGATTTATTTATTTTTAATCATTAATTATAACACCATCCATTTGTCGTACATAACTGATCTGATCATATAGTTATCGATATCCGATCAATGTGATTTTTTATAGACATATAGTACTCGACGATTTCTACACATTGAACGGTTCAGATTATCAAAACGGGACCCGTGATGGCCCCATGGGATGAACAGCGGTGTGTGTGCAAACCACACCCAATCATTTACAAAGAATCCACTGTCGCAGCACAGTGGTCACTTCGGTGGTCACTTTTTTTGAAAAAAATTATTTTTTTAATTTTTTTTTGGGTGAATAGTAATACCTTTTTGGATTTTGGAGTAACTTTTTGACTTTTTGACTTATATAGGTTTACCCAAACCAGCCCTAAATGTGTACCTGTGAGTGCTTAGGGGTTAATCATTGCTAATAACAAAAATTGATTATTTGTTTATTTTATTTTTTTTCTTATTGCAAGGCTCTTCCTTTCATGGTTGTCTGAGATTTGTTAGATTTTTCTTACATAGTTGATTCCATTAGATTTTTCTAACATAATTACTTGTATTAATGTTGTGGGTGTTATTGTCATTTTCGATATTATAAATAATTTGTTTCCACGAAAACTCGTTTAAATGTAGATGTAACTCATTAAGTTTAAATTATAAATTTATATAAAAATTCATGGATAAAAAAAAAAGGTATTAAACCCAATCAGTGCAATTATTATGACTACCAACAAGCCTAGTAGCATATTTTTTATTTTCAAAATCGGTTCTTCTAGCATTCATGGTGAATTCGTTTTGGATCCAATTTTTATATTGTTACTGAAGCAATTCCCACTTGGTTTGAATCATGGTGGACTCAATTCGGTCTACAATTTCAGGCTTTAGAATTTGAGTTTGAGTGTGCTCACTGTGTGTCTGTATTTAGTGAATGTTGTGTCCAATCTGCTTTCACGATTGTGACCCATTGTAAGTTTGTAAGTTTTCTTATACTTTGTATTTTGGTTTCTCATTCTAATAGAATTATTTTCTGTTATGCTTTTAATCTTTGATTTGCGTCAAGAAATTAATGATAGTATTCAATATATTTCAAATTTAGAAGAAGAATTATCCAATTTAAGATTATTATTATCTCTTGCATCTGGTCAATCAATTATTAATTATTGTCAAAGAATTGCCACAATCAAAAGAAAAATTAAAGATGAACAAGCTTGTCTAAAAAGACTTCAATTACAATTACAATTTTTAATCTGTATCTAGTCTGTATCATTTAGATTATAATATCTATAATACTTACATGGGCTTCCTATTTGGTATTAGAGCCAAGTTAGCTTTAGAGTTGATTTTATTTATGTCTTTATAACCGGTGTAGCACCCAAGTCGTAGAAGTCTGTAAGCCGTTAGGTCGTTAGGTAGGAGGCCGTCATTGACCGCTTGAGCTTAGGTAGAACCACCTGTTGACAACTACAGTTATAATAGCACGAATATTTAAATCATTCTCTAATCTAATCTCTGGTGAAGGTTCCTTAACGAAACCAGTAATTATTAATCAAAGTGATTTAGAAATAGAAAATATTGAAGAGCGTCTTAAAAATTGAAAATTGCCTACCAAAGATATTGATTGTTTATATAATAAAAAGTTTGAACTCAAACAAACTTATAAAATCAAAACTATTGAACAAATATTACCTGTTACTCAAGATAATCAAAACTTCCAATTACTTGATCGAGATACTATTCTTAAATTTCAAAAGAAATTCTATTTCCTCCATTTAGGCCTTGTTCAAGTTGGTGTCAAACCTATGACCCATCTCCATTTAAACAAATCTGTTTTGTGCACCCTTCGCGATATGCGTCACCATGACTATGATGATTCTCTGTTAGGTGTCATTAAATCTAGTCTTGCTCATGGTGCAATTTACTTTGAATGTTTTTCAAATTTTGAAGTTTCTTTAATCAATCCAACCATCTTGAAAACTCTTAATCTTTATATTCAAACAAAAAGGTATAAAATGGACTCTCCATCTTTTAATATTATGGTCTGCTATCGCGTTTATCTTAAAGCAATGACCACTTCATGTCTTGGATTTAAATATATAGCTCCAAACCCCAAACAATCTACTATTCTATTCCATGCTCATCAAGAAAATTTTGAAGTTATGGTTCCTGAAGTCATAACTTGAGAAGAAGTCCTCCAAGCTGATGCAGAAGATAATGAAGATAAGTGGGTCATTTCTAATGTAGTCCTCGTTCTTACCGCACAATCCCAAACAAATCCAAATTCTATTCTTCAAAACCCAGATGGATCAGTTGTTCTCCATTTCCAACGTTCCAGATTTTTACGAACTCAATCTCAACCATCATCTACACGATATCATACCCCAGCTCAAACTCCTCAATATCCTGCTCGACATTCTATAGATTTACCATTACATTCAACAAGAAGACAACCAAATCAAATCCCACACACAAATTATGCCAATTTTAGTCGTTTTCAAGATATTGACTTTGACATCGATTCTCTCTCAATTAATGTTGTCCAAAACAATTTTACAATTAATCATGATTTACTTTCCCAAGAATATAATGCTCCTTATAATTCTAGAAACAAAATTTATTTTAAACAAATCCATTCTATTGAACAACAACTTATTAGATCTGAATATTTTCTTACTTTACAACAATTAGAACAACATATACCTTTTTTCCATTGATATTTTAATCAATATTGTCCACAACATCAAATAATAGTGTCTCAACATCTCCTCTCCGCACATTTTAATGTTATACAAAAAAATTGGCCTATTCTTAGTGGTGAACCTGTTCAATCCGTACATCCTCCAAGTAAAACCTGCACTCTTCGTGGTGCTGGATTCTCTTTTTATGCTAAACCATACAATAAACCACCCATAGAAGGAACCCAATCCTCCAAAACAACTCCATCTACGAGGTTTGACATAGGACAAGTCTATAAACAATTAAACTATACAAATACATACCTTCAAACAATTGGTAAACAAACAACCTAGATAGAAGAACGAGTTAACAGACTCTATCTTTCCGTCCCTCCGGATCAAACTCGCCAACCTCCTCTTATAAAAAATTTACCCTATCACACTATTGATACATCCATTCCTCCTAATCCATCCACTCCCAAAAGAGAAGGCAAAGACCATGCCCCTCACAGTGGTACCATAAATGTCCTTCAAGATGATGATATATGACACAATTTATATGAACAATTCACAACAAATACTCCTAATCAAATCCAAGAAACTTCTATTGTTGCTACTCAACCACCAGTTCGTAATTATTATCCTCGTCCAACTCTAATAGATCTACAATTAGAGAACGCCATTATGCGACTCCTTTCTCTTATTTCGGAAGTGACCTACGAGAATGGAATCTTGAAGGCAAATCAGATTACCAAATTCTTAATCTCGGCTAACACATGGTTATGGCTGCTAATGCAACCCTTGCCAAACACCCTTCCAATAATAATGATAGTATCATTGCTTGAATGCTTATTTTAGGATTTTCTGGCCAACTTAAAGGTTGGTGGGATAATTGCCTTACCCATGACCAACGTCAAGCAATATTAACCACTGTTAAAAGAGACCACAGTGATATCTCTATTTTGGATCCTACGATATAACAACCGCCATCACTCAACATTTTATTGGAAATACCCAGATTGTTCTTGAACGATCCAAAGAACTCCTCATCAATTTATGTTGTCCAACCCTTACTCATTTTCGTTGGTATAAGGATATTTTCCTCTCCAAACTCTATCAACGACATGATGCAAATCAAGATTTTTGGAAAGAACAATTCATAGCTGGTCTTCCAACATTATTTGCTGAAAAGGTTAAAACTCGTATTCGTGCCAAACACAATGGTCAATTTCCACATAACCAATACACCTTTGGTGAACTTATCTATGAAATCTGTGCAAAAGGTCACTTCCTATGCAATGATATTAAACTCAAAAATCAATTGAAAAAAGAAAGAACTACGGGACGTATAGAACTTGATCAATTTTGTTACCAATTTGGTTACAACTTTATTCTTCGTCTAGTAACTGGCCCTTCCTCTCGACAAATCCCTAGTCGCAAATCCTAAAAATCCATATCCAAAAAATATTATCACAAATTTTCCAATTATAAAAAGAAACCTTATTACAAAAAGAGAAAATTTTCTAGCCCTAAAAATACATCTACATCCAAATCCAAACCCAGTTCCTCTGAGAAATCTGCCACCTGTTGGAAATGTGGCAAACCAGGCCACTTTGCAAACAAATGTCTCACTAAAAAGAAAATTCATGAACTCGATGCCTCTGATGAACTCAAAAGTCAATTAGAATCCATTATTCTTCTTGACAAAGAACCCTAATCTGAATTAGAATACTCTTCTGATAATCCATTTGATAATGATTTCCAATTAGATGAAATTAATAATGATATTATCACCTCTTCTGATAAAGAACCCGAAAATCATCCAAAATCCTCTCATGATTGCCAATGTCAATCAACAACAGATTATTATAAAGCCATTTTACAAATAAATGGTCTTAGTATTAATGTACTCATGGAATAAGAAAAAAATGATTCTTGAATTTATTGATAGTATAGATGATCCCGAGAAAAAACAACAAGCCATGTTTAAATATTCAAACTCAAAACATAGAAATGCTCCAACAATCCATACCACATAAGAATTAAAATATGATACATATGATTTCAAAGATGTCCTTGATTGATTCAACAAAGTTTCTATTCCTTTAAACACACCCACAATTCAAGACTTACAAAATGAAATTCGTAATCTTAAAATTGATATTCAAAATCTCCAATCTAGAGTCTTGGCTCATGAAGAAAATCCTACTGATCAATGATTTTCTTGCCGATACAACATTTCCTTATGAACCACATCTCTAAGAATCATCCAACAAACAACCTGACAAAAAACCCCTTGTTATTAATGATTTTGTCAACTTACTCCTTAACAACATCACATTTCAAAAATGGTATATTGAGATTAAAGTAGTAATTCATGATTTCATCTTAAAAGCAATGGCATTGACAGATTCTGGTGCTGACCTCAATTGTATTCGAGAAGCTCTAGTACCTTTCAAATACTTTGAAAAAACTGGTCAATCGCTCAGTACTGCTAATGGTGGCTCCATGGAAATTAGTTATAAAATATCCCATGCACAAATTTGCAACCAAGGCATATGTCTCAATACAAAATTCCTATTAGTTAAAAATATGTCTTAATTAATTATATTAGGTACCCATTTTCTAACTATGATTGCACCTTTTACTATTACAAACGAAGGCATTTCCACTAGTCTTACCAATTATGATATAGTTTTCAAATTCCTATTTTCCCCCAGGAACATGAAATCAATACTCTCAAAACAAATCTCATTTACAAACAAAAACAAATCTACTTATTACAAAAAGAAATTTCCTACGAAGTGGTTGACCATGAACTACAACAACCTCATGTCCAATCTATTATTCAAAAAATACTATCTTTATTTGAAAAAGATTTACGTTCTGAACTACTTCATGCTTTTTGGCACCGCAAACAGCATATGGTTGATCTCCCATATGAAAAAGATTTCGATGAACGACAAATCCCTACGAAACCTAGACCAATTCATATGGATAAAAAATTAATGGAACATTGCAAATAGGAAATCAATGAGCTCCTCAATAAAAAATTAATCCATCCCAGTAAATCTCCTTGGTATTGTCTTGCTCTCTACGTCAACAAAAATGATGAATTAGAGCGAGGTACACCTAGACTAGTTATCAATTAAAAACCACTTAACAAAGTTTTACAATCGATTAGATATCCAATCCCCAATAAAAAAGATTTATTAAACCGTCTTTATGAAGCCAAAATATTTTCAAAGTTTGATATGAAATCTGGCTTTTGACAAGTCTAAATCTCCGAGAAAGATAGGTATAAAATTGCTTTCACTGTTCTGTTTGGCCATTACGAGTGGAATGTAATGCCTTTTGGCCTAAAAAATGCTACCTTTGAATTTCAAAATATTATGAATGATATTTTTGATCCCTATACTGCATTTACTCTTGTTTACATTGATGATGTCGTAATTTATTCCAATTCTATTTCTCAACACAACAAACATTTATATAAATTCTACAATATTATCAAAAATAATGGTTTAGTCCTTAGTGCTAAGAAAATGCAATTGTTTCAAACATCCATTCGTTTTCTTGATCACATAATTAACAAAGGCACCATCATCCCCATCCAAAGATCTATTGAGTTTGCTAACAAATTTCCATATAAAATTCGTGATAAAACCCAGTTGCAAAGGTTTCTCGGCAGTTTAAACTATATTTCAGAATTTTATGAAGATCTCCATAAAGATACAAAAATCTTATATACTCGTCTCCGCAAAAATCCTTCTCCCTGGACCCATGAACACACCGTGGTTGTCTAATGGATCAAACAACGTACCAAATTTCTACCCTTATTATGCTTGCCAATTCCTACTACTTACAAAATTGTGGAAACAGATGCTAGAGATATCGGTTATGACAACGTTCTCAAACAATTATATAAAGGTAAAGAACAATTAGTTTGATTGACCTCTGCAATATGGAAAGGACCACAAGTACAGTATTCTACTATTCAGAAAGAAATTTTGTCTATTGTTTCTTGTATCAAAAAATTTGAATCTGATTTATTAAATCAATAATTTTTACTACGTATCGATTGCAAAGTCGCAAAAGAAGTTTTAGAGAAGGATGTCAAGAACATTGTTTCTCAACAAGCTTTTGCCCACTAGCAAGCAATCTTATGTGTTTTTGATTTTAAAATTGAATATATTCGCGGTGAATCAACTCTTTCCCTCACTTTCTTACTCGTGAATTTCTGCAAGGAACTCCAGACATCTCCAATTCAAGCTCTCAGCCTCCATCAAAAATAATTTAAATATCAACATATTTTCAACCACTACTGCTGTCGAAAAATCCGTGTTCAAGAATATTTCTGCTAGATGGCCTATCGACTCAATAATCCCTCACAAGCTACTTCCTCTAAAGGAGGACTTAATTCCAGGCAAACCTCTGCTGATCATGGGTATTATACTCATGATATTGCTTATCCTAATACAACCATAACTACCAACCATCAAATCTTCTTCCTCAAAAACCTAGACACTAAATTAGAAACCATCATCTCTCATTACTTTCCCAACAATTGGCATTATCCTCAACATTTTGGCCAATCTCATATTTGTTAGGAAAAAATTCTTGAAGAAACTCGCTCTATCACCGTCGAACACGTCTATTCTAGGGAAGACAAAAGTCTTCTTCAATATTCTAAACTCCACATACTCAAGATCATTTCTCTTGGGGAATGGGGTCATCAAACTATTTTTCGCAAATTTTCTAATCCCAATAGTAAACCCAATCAGTACAATTATTATGGCTACCAACAAGCCTGGTACCAAGTTTTTTATTTCCAAAATCGGTTCTTCCAACATTCTTGGTGGATTCGTTTTGGACCCAATTTTGATATTGTTACTGAAGCAATTTCCACTTGGTTTGAATCATGGTGGACTTAATTCGGCCTACAATTTGAGGCTTTACCAGCCCTTCTTCAAGAATCTTATCATATTTATCGGAAGGAGGCTAATCCTCCTTATCTAGAATTTTTATATTTCACAATAGATTTTAAATTCCCATGGATCATGGCCTGGAAATATACTATTCGACTACTTGGCAATACCATTATCTTGCTCGCCAAATTGCAACTAAATGGTGGAAAAATTACAAGATTCCATCCGAACAATACCCTAATCAATTGTTTTCCTTTTACAAAGATTGCAAGAGAAAAATCTGCTATTAATACTGCCCCTTCAGTAATGTCTTCCAGTCCAAAGTCCAATAAGTTTTTTGACTATAATGCTTTTAAGTCTGAATTAAAACAAAAATTAAAAAAAAAAAATATCCCTCAATTTCAAAATCTGAATTTGAACACATATACAAGAAAGCCATCAAAATGAAAATGATTCTCATGGCCAATGCGGAGTCCCTTTCTGACTTTAAAGATGATATTGTATTGGAAACCATTCCTCCAATTCTCACTCAATCCAAGCAACCGACAATTTCCTCACCCAAAATATCTTCTCCCATTAACTCTACAACATCATCACCAAAGATTCCCACTCAACACCTTGATGATGATTATTCTGACACGTGTCAAGGTGTAGACCTTAACAATTTGTGATCTATGCAAACCCTATGTGATTCTAGTAATTTTAATAAAGATGATTCCCTCTGCATCAAAAGACACTCTCCACTGACAAAAACAAATGAAAGCCGACTCAATGCAAGCCAACTCATAAATAAAGTATAGCAATCCAATCAATATTGCTTTCAAGAACAATAATATTCACAAAGGACAAAACTCCACCGACAAAGTAATTCTCAAAGGCAATTCTCAAAGGACAAAGATGCTCAAAGGACAAAGCAAAAGGCAAGCAAAAGCATATTCTTCCCCGACTCCAATTCATTTCAATTACGAGCTTCTACCTCTATAAAGGCCAACCATTCTTCCGAAGAAGACAGGCTTTTCTCAATATCAAAGACTATTGTGTAATATCATAGTGTAACTATAGTGTGAGAAAATTTGAGTGTATTTAGAATTTGAGTTTCAGTGTGCTCATTGTGTGTTTGTATTTAGTGAATGTTGTGTCTAATCTGCTTCCACGATTGTGACCCCTTGTAAGTTCGTAAGTTTTTTTTTTTTTTTTTACTTTGTATTTTGGTTTCTCATTCTAATATAATTATTTTATGTTATCATTTTCGATATTATAAATAATCTGTTTCCACGATAACTCGTTTAAATGTAGATGTAACTCATTAAGTTTGAAGATTGTGTTTAAATTATAATTTATATAAAACTTCATGGATAGAAAAAAAAAAATTTTTGAGATACAAACTCACGATATAAAAACAACTTAAAAAAAAAAGTATTAAACAAAATTTATTTTCTCGAAAAACAAAGAATATAGATGAAACACTTAATAAATTTTAAGAAAAATTCTTTAAAAACATTTTGAAACTCTATACAAAGATTCTTCAAAGCACTTTAAAATGTTGAAAAAACTCAATAAAAATTCGTTTTTCATAAATTTTACTAATTTTTGTTCTTATAAATATTTTTTAATTTGATGTTATATGAATACAAACAATTTAAAATTTTTATTATAAAATAAATATAAAAAAAAAGGCAAAAAAACAAAAACGAAAGATAGAATAGGAGACGTGGCCATGTGGGGCCATCACATGGAGGGCACTTGGAAACTTGTTGCCAACCCACTTGTAGTTAAGCACCAAGGATCCTCTAGAGTGTTTTTTTCCTAAAGTTTCTTAAAGGGGTGTATTGTGTGGTGGAGATTTAATGCTGAAAAATTGATGTGACTTGTCATTAAATCTCAACCACATAATGCACTACTCTAGAAAATTTTAGGAAAAAAAACCTCTAGAGGATCCTTACTCGTAGTTAAGCGGGTAGAGATAGATGGATAGATAGAAGATTCCCCCTTTAGTGCTTTTCCTTGTGTTCATCCATTAAACTGTGGGTCTGTGACCATTGAAATGGACCAAACCAGACCCCATCAGATATTCTTTGTGAATATTATTGTCCTTTAATTCTAAGGTCTGTTTCCATTTTCTTGCCTTATTCTTGTTGAATGTCTGCTTTTGTGTTTTTTATTTTTGTTTTCATTTTTTTTTTGGGTCTATGAATATATGTCCTGTTATTCACGTCAACAACGCCGATATTCTCTTTCATTCAGTTTCTTTACATAATTTATGAGAACGACTGCTTTATTTTGGGGGGTTTTTTTTTTTCGCCGGACATGGATTTGTGGGTTTCGCAATAAATTTTATGAACTTTAATAATTAAAGTGTTAAGCGTACACGTGATTGTGTGGGTAAGGCGCACGGTCACGGGTTTGACTCCCTGGGATTAACTTGGGATTTAAAGGGGGAGCCATGGTGGTGGGATGCTGTGACTGCTCTCTCCGAGGATTAGTCGGATGGGTCTAAAACCAGAGCTCGGATACCTCGGACATCAAAAAAAAAAAAAAAAAAAAGGTGTAATTTCCCCTTTTAATAAAGGCGGGAGGAAATTGAGTTGCTGATGTATTCATTTGTTTTTTAATCTTCCAATATCCTCATAACATAAATTTTTTTAGGGGGGCATTCAAGAAGGAAACATTCTAGCCCCTTGAAGCTAATTTCTTGCTGCCAATTTCTTTTTGAAACATTAGCTTTGGGTATTGCCATCATTTTAACTCAATTATTTTCTGCACTGTACTTGACTATTATTTAGGCATTTTTTTGATCAACAACAAAGAACCCTTTAT
The DNA here is from genome assembly GCA_030407325.1 of Camellia japonica. Taxonomy (NCBI): domain Eukaryota; kingdom Viridiplantae; phylum Streptophyta; class Magnoliopsida; order Ericales; family Theaceae; genus Camellia; species Camellia japonica. The sequence continues at coordinate 75,240,270 of JAPPVO010000029.1, forward strand.
TAATAATGATGGAGAACCTTACGCAAAGGAAGAAAATATCAACAAAAAAAGGGGAGGGATGATGCAAAAGCCATCACATGGCAGCACCAAACCAAAACCTGTTGGTGAGAGACCAACAGATACGAACAAAACAGCATCAGATACACACAAGACAGCATAAACCCAAGACCAACAGAGTCAGCAATACAACATCAGATACACACAAGACAACATCAACCCCGGTCTCTTTTAATCCACCCAAAATACCAAACCAGCATCCACTACATACTAAACCCCATCAGATACAGAACCAGCAGCAATGGAGAACACCTAATGCTAGCAGAGGCCACAAACATCAACAGATATACAAAAACAGCAGCAACAGAGAAACAGATTACCAGAGACACCTAATACTAACAGCAGCCCAAGTAAACCTATTAACCTCTGCCTTAGACCACCCAAAATACCAAACCAGACCCCATCAGATACAAACCAAACAGTAGCCCTCTGATTCTAGCAGACCCTGAAGCACCCTCGGATTATATCAGACCATACCCCCAGATAAACCAGTCCAGAATCCAACTCTGTAGGCTAAAAGTTGATCAAATCCATGGCAATCCTCAACTGCATTCCTTAATCTGAGGCAAATTGATGATTAAATCCAAGACAGAGTACGTGTTCCCTTTTAAAGAAGCTTTAACCCATAAAGCAAATCTAATCTTTATCAGCTCACCTAACTCAGATGCACAAGGTTGCACTCCATTAAAAATACATTCATTCCTTAACTTCCAAATGGACCAAAGTACAATACAGGGCAAGGCTCTCCACAATCTCCTAACTAGTTTCTTATAATTCCACCTTATCCACCACTGAAATAAGCCATCAATAGTCCTTGGCACCACCCATAAACACCCCCACCAAAGCGTTACATCAGACCACACCTGCCATGAAAAGGACAGTGTAATAAGACATGAATAGCAGATTCATTTTCAACTTTGCAAAAAGCACATAAAACAGAAGCAGTACTGTTCAGAACACCTATATGTTGTAAGAAGACCCCTGTTTTCACTCTATTCCTCCAGGCCAAAACCCAAAAAATTGGACTTTGGGGGGAATGTCATTATTCCACACAAACTTACAAATTTGGAGAGAAGGGCTCAAGAGGGAATCACTAAACCGATATATATCTAAGACCTTAAACTTGTCACCATTAGACCCATTCCAAACAGGGCAGTCTTCCTCATCCAGTCTTAGAGGAGGGGTCACCAATAGCACTGCAGCCAACCTATTAGCCTCTGCCTTTTCCCAATCATATAATGACCTACGGAAACAAAAATTCCACTCCCCGGAGCTGGATTTCCTCTCAAAAAAAAATAAGACAGTGTGCCTTCCTTTGCAGTTGTCAAACTAAATAATCTAGGAAATTCATCTTTAAAACAACTGCCTCCAACCCACTTATCATACCAAAACTTGATTCTACTCCCATTGCCCGCCTTTATCTGATACTTCTCCACAAAGAACTCCACAAGAGGTTGATTCTGACTAGCAACTGCAAGAACATCTCCCCATATTTTAGAAAATCTAGATGATGAGTTTATAGGTGGGAGCCAATGAACCTCCTCAATCATATACTTGCTGCACAACATTCTTCTCCAAAGAGCATTTACTTCACTTCCAAATTTCCACCACCATTTAAGAAGTAAACTTGCATTGACATACTTAAGTCTTCTAATATGCCCACCTTGATTCAGACTTTTAGAAACTTCAGTCCATTTCACCAAATGAACCTTCCTCTTCAAATCATTCCCATCCCAAAGAAAAGAAGCTTCAAGCCTTTCAATCTCTCTAACCACTCCACAAGGCATTCTAAACAAAGATAGATAGTAAATAGGAAGGTTAGATAAAATGGACTTAATCAAAGTTAATCTACCTGTAGAGGAAAGAAGCCTTCTCTTCCACCCAGTCAACGTAAACTTTATTGTATCTAGAACTGGCTTCCATATAGATTTCCTTCCTGGATTAGCTCCCAAAGGCAAACCCAAAAATTTAAGTGGCAGTCCATGGAACTTGCAATTCAAGATATCAGCATAAGACACCAATTTTTCAGACTTATACTGAAGGCCCATGGTCTAGGATATTAAAATTGAAGGAATTGATATATATATATCATATGTTGGTGCATAAGAAAAGGCCCATGGCCTGGGATATTAAACTTGAAGGAATTGAAGTATATATATATATATATAATATGCTGCTACATAAGGAAATATAAGTGTGAACAATTATATATAGAAATCATTTAGATTATAATGGTAACCCCCCAAAAAACAAACAAACATGGTGATGCCTTTCAGTTTTATATTATTGCATATATGGGATCCTTTACATTTGATTACAATTCGTTTTAATTTTGGACCAAGGTTGGACCTAAATTCATATGCTGCAACAGAAGGAAGTAGCCATTCATTGTATTAGAGCATGTTAAAATCTGTGTGTATATATTTTTATGTATGTAGTTGTTATATATGATACTTTGAAATTGGTGGTTTTGAATATAGAAGAAAATCAATGGATTTGATTCTTTGGCTAATATTTTTTCCTTTCAACTGACCAGTGTAAATATTTATATTTATTAGACATTTATTGTTATTTTTTTCTTTTCTTTACTTTCAGAGAGAAGACAATCCTTCCTTGCTAGGAGCTTCAAATTCTCTTTTGCACTTCCTATCATGTTGAAAAAAGGTACATATACAAAATCACCTATTGTCACGACCCCATTCTGCCCCTAGTAGAATGGTGCCATGATGGCCAGTAATTCAAGATTACCAAAGGCCACTTACAAGAGTTCACACATGAATCAGAGTAAACATAGGGGCCTACAAATGCGGAAGCAATAAATAAAACTGAGTAGTCCATAAGAGCAGTGCTTAGGTTAAATGGAATGACATACATCTTATAATAGCTTAGGTACAACAAAATAGAGTATAAAAATTTCATCTTGACCAAAAGGCTTCTCGGCCATCAAATACAAAATACAGTGAAATAACTAAGAAGCATGATCTTCAAGATGTTGCAAAACAAAAGTCCAAAAAGCACATCGGCAAAACAAGTCTAGGCGTCGCCGCCGCTCTGCTCATCACCTACATATATATAGAGAGGGTGAGCTTGGATACTCAGTGAATGGCATAAGTAATAAAGGGTTTACATGAATGATATCCGAGATCTTTAATAAACAATACTGGGAACAAATCGAGTTCATCTATCAAATCTTCAAGCTTCAAGGGATGCTTACTAACATCAATATAATACAAGAGATGACATTCCGGACAAACAGACCCACGCGGTAAAACCGTCAGTGGCAAGGCAAGGCAAGAGAGATCTCTAAACAATGGTGTCGTTGCATTATAGTCCCCGGACACTAAGGACTTGTGCTACAAATGCTTATAGTCCCCTAGCACATACGGACTTCCAAACTTTGTGCTACAAATGCTTATAGTCCCCTAGCACATACGGACTTCCCGAGAATGTCATCAAACAAGGTATGGTACTTATGCAAGTAGGAATAATCATTCATGCTTGTAAATAGTTCCCAAACAAGGCAAAACAAGGTTTTATCAAAGCTTTATAACATATCTTTATTAAAATACCACTCACTTATCTCTTCAAACGTCGGGGTCAAGGCAAGTCCAAGTCCTACAAACACACGGCAGAAACCTGTTGGATGTACTCTCAACAACTCCATATGAATGCAAATGATCTCGGCATTCTCTAAGAACTAAGTCAAATCAAAACAAACACTGTCTCCCATCTCGGGGAAACATGCTGGGCACCAACCAAGTCTTGGCCGAGGTCCCACACCCCCTCGCCGAGGTGTGGTCCCGAAGGCCACTTTCAAAGAAATGAGGTCGGGAAAAATCTGGGTTTTCCCTCTGCTCAAGAACATGAAGAACATGAACATGAAGATCATGAAGGAGATGAATGCAAGGATCACAACTTATCATTATAAAATCTGAGATTTCATGCTATGAGTTTAAAAACATGGACCTGGGTACCCGTACTCGAGGATCTTACGAAAACAACACAAAAACATGGATTTTAATGCAAGCTTTCGGATCAAACAAAGCTTTTCTTCAAGAACTCATGAACACTAACTTTCTCTTTCTAAAACCAATCTTGAAATCAATGCATGGCATGCAAAACATATTCGATCATGCAATGCAACTAGATGATCAATAAGAACAACAAGAGTCGATCAAGATTCGAACCTCAAAATGCAAATCAAACGGTTTGAAATCCACGAATCAAGCTTGCTACCTACTCTCTCACTCTAAAACTCTTCCTTCTCCTTCTAGAGCCTCTCTCTCTTCTCCAAAACAAGAATGTAACAAATGATGGGTTTCTCTCTCTCTGCCGGCTGATTTAGCACTCAGCTCGGACACGTGGCAACGGTTGATAGGCTCTACCTGAAAAGGTGACTGATTGAAAAGACAAGACTATGACAAAGCGTGTTCAACAAGCTAGACGGTAAGGGACTCCGGCAAGTAATGACATCGGCCAACGACAAGATTTCGGCAAGCAAGGGACAATGACCTCGGCTAGAAAGGTCAACACTTGGCCCAGCTGTGCCACACCTCGGCCTAGATGTGCCACACCTCGGTCTAGGTCGTACCAGTCTAGGGCAAGATCACTTGGGTTCAAGGGCAACATCTCGGCCCAGATAGTACACATCTCGGCCTTGGTGATAAACACCTCGGCCTAGATAATGGTATCTCGGCCAATATGTCAGGATGCGGGTAGAGGTCAACCAAAGAAATCCCAAGATGGTCCTAAGCGTAAGAGTATAAAAAGGGTGACCTAGGCTCAAGATGACCTCGGCTGAAACACACACACACCAAAGGAACATAGCATTCAAGTAACACTTATGCAAGACAAGTCAAGATTTAAAATGCAAGCTTAACAGAGCAAATCAAATAAAATGCACATGAGTACAAGTAGGGCGGTGTGAGGGTCATTACACCCAACCCCCCTTAAAGAAGTTTGGTCCCCAAACTTGAGTTACCTTGATCTGAAAACAGCTCGGGATATCGAACTTTCATCTCTTCTTCTATTTCCCATGTGGCATCCTTGCCGTAATGTTCCTTCCATTCAATTTTCACCATTGATATAGATTTGTTCCTCAACTGCTTCACTTGTCGGTCAAGAATTCTCATCGGCTTCTCCTCATAGCCCAAATCTTCATTCATCACAATCCCGGAATAGTCAATTACATGCAGTGGATCCCGAATATACTTCCTCAACATCGAGATATGGAACACATTGTGCACTTGACTAAATTCTGGTGGTAAAGCAAGTCTGTAAGCAGTCGTGTTAATCTTTTCAAGAATTTCAAATGGTCCGATGTAACGAGGTGCTAACTTACCCTTCTTCCCAAATCTGGAGACTCCTTTCATTGGCGAAATCTTCAGGAATACATGGTCCCCAACTTCAAATTCCAATTCTCTTCTTCTCTGGTCGGCATAGCTCTTCTGCCGACTCTGGGCAGTTCTGATCCTCTGTCGAATAAGCTTAATCTTCTCGGTTGTCACTTGAATCAGTTCGGGGCCGATCAAAACTTTATCTCCCACTTCAGTCCAACATATCGGCGATCTGCACTTCCTTCCATACAAAGCTTCGTACGGTGCCATGCCAATGCTAGCTTGGTAACTGTTGTTGTAAGCGAATTCCACTAACGGTAAATGTGTTCCCCAACTTCCCTGAAAATCTAGTGCACATAGCCTGAGCATATCTTCAAGTGTCTGAATCGTCCTTTCTGTTTGCCCATCGGTTTGCGGGTGAAAAGCGGTGCTAAACCTCAACTCGGTTCCCAAGGCTGTTTGTAGGCTCTGCCAAAATCTGGAAACAAACTTCGGATCTCGGTCCGAAACAATAGACATCGGCACACCATGAAGTCTCACAATCTCATTCATATACAGTACAGCTAATCGGTCAGCATTGAATGTAGTCTGAACGGGCAAGAAGTGTGCTGACTTAGTCAATCTGTCAATTATGACCCAAATCGAATCCATTCCTTTCTGCGTCCTCGGCAACCCAATCACAAAATCCATGGAGATATGTTCCCATTTCCATTCAGGGATTGACAAAGGTTGAAGGAGTCCTGCTGGTCTCTGATGTTCTGCCTTCACTTGTTGACAATGCAAGCATTGGGATACGAACTCGGCTATCTCTTTCTTCATGTTCGGCCACCAAAAAGTCTGCTTTACATCGTGATACATCTTAGTGTTTCCTGGATGGACAGCAATTCTGGAACCATGAGATCCTTGCAGAATCTTTCCTTTCAATTCGGAGACGTCGGCCACGCACAACCTTCCCTTAAACTTAAGCACCCCATTCTCAAAGGTGTAACCTAACCTCGGCCTGATGTCAATCTCGTCGGCTACCTTCTTCAGGAACTTGTCCTCCATTTGCCTTGCTTTTACTTCTTCAATGATGGTCGGCTCTACTGAGATCATGGCTAAACACGCCAAACTTCCCATTGTCTTCCTGCTTAGTGCATCGGCTACCGAGTTGGCTTTGCCTGGGTGGTACTGAATCTGCATGTCGTAGTCCTTCAATAATTCCAGCCATCTTCTCTGCCTCAAATTTAGTTCCTTCTGAGTGAACAAATACTTCAAACTCTTGTGATCCGTGAAAACTTGGCAAGAAGCTCCATACAAGTAGTGACGCCAAATCTTCAAAGCAAATACCACGGCTGCTAGCTCTAAATCATGGGTAGGATAATTCTTCTCGTGAGGTTTCAACTGGCGAGATGCATAGGCTATGACCTTACCTCCTTGCATTAATACACATCCCAAACCTTTATGTGAAGCATCGCTATAAATCTGAAATTCCTCATTACCCGATGGAAGTACAAGGACTGGTGCTGTAACTAACCTCGTCTTCAACTCCTGAAAGGCTGATTCTCTATCTTCGGTCCATTCGTATGTCACTCCTTTCTGAGTCAACTGTGTCAATGGCACTGCAATCTTTGAGAAGTCCTTTACAAACTTTCTGTAGTAACCTGCCAAACCCAGAAAACTACGAACCTCGGACACGTTGGTCGGCGTTGGCCAATTTACCACGGCTTCAATCTTGCTGGGATCAACAGAGATACCCTCTTCATTAATCACATGCCCCAAAAATGAAATGCTGGAAAGCCAAAACTCACACTTACTCAACTTAGCATACAATTTCCTGTCCCTCAAGGCCTGTAGGGCAAGTCTCAGATGACTCTCATGCTCAATTGTACTCTTGGAGTAGATCAATATGTCGTCAATAAAAACAACCACGAATTCATCTAAGTACGGTTTGAAGACTCTGTTCATTAAGTCCATGAATGCTGCCGGCGCATTAGTCACCCCAAAAGGCATTACTAGAAATTCATAGTGACCATACCTTGTCCGAAAAGCAGTCTTCTCAATATCCTCGGCTTTAACCTTCAACTGGTGGTAGCCCGACCTAAGGTCAATCTTAGAAAAGACTCGTGCTCCTTGTAGTTGATCTAACAAATCATCAATCCTAGGCAATGGGTACTTATTCTTAATGGTTACCTTGTTAAGTTCTCTGTAGTCAATGCAAAGACGAAGTGTGCCATCATTTTTCTTAACAAACAAGACTGGTGCTCCCCACGGTGAAGTGCTCGGCCTAACAAAACCCTTATCCAACAATTCTTGTAGTTGCACCTTCAATTCCTTAAGTTCGGCTGGGGCCATCCTATAGGGTGTTTTGGAGATCGGCTGTGTTCCCGACATGATGTCCACAGTAAATTCTATTTCTCTATCGACTAAGTGGCCAGGCAATTCATTTGGAAAGACGTCGGGGAATTCATCAACAACTGGGATGTCGGCTAAGTTAACATTCCATTCTGATCGCTCAGTATACTACACAAGTAGCCATGGCACCCTTTCTGAATTAGCTTATAGGCCTTAATGGACGAAATCAGGTAAGGTGGGGACACACCCTCTTACCCTAGAAAATAACCTCGGCTTGGTTTGGGGGTCTCAACGTGACAATCTTCGAAACACAATTAATAGATGCATGATTCGTCACTAACCAGTCCATTCCTAATATGACATCAAAGTGGGTCATGTTTAACGGCATCAAATCAACTAATAATTCTACACCCTCAATCACAATAACACACGCCCTATAGATAGATGCAACAATCATAGTTCTCCCAGATGGAGCAGATACATATAACACATAGTCAAGGGGTTCTTGTTCTCTATTTAACTTCTCGGCAAACCTAGCAGATACGAATGAATGCGTAGAACCCGAATCAATCAATATGTATGCATCTTGAGAGCAGATTGGGAGTATACCTGACACTACTGTCTCAGCATTCTGGGTGTCTCCTGGCACTAGCGCGAAAACTCTGCCCTGCCTCATCTGTGTCCTTCCGATGTTGCTCCCCTGTGCAGAGCCCGAGGTGCTCCCATTTTTCTTACCATCATCAATCTTTGACTTCGGACAGTCTCTCACACGATGACCCATTTCTCCACACTCAAAACAGGCGCCTGACGCCCAACGACAAACCCCGGAATGCGACTTTCCGCAACTTGCACACATCGGCTTAGTACTACCTTCCTGGTTCGAGTTGCTGGAGCTGCCCACATTCGCTTTCTTCTTCGCGTTAAACGGAACTCGACGGTTATCATATTCTGTCTCTTCCTCTGATTCTCTCCTGTATTCTGATATCGATTCAAATTAGCTTCTGCAAGAATAGCCTTGTCCAAGACCCCGGCGTAAGTCGGCATGTTGAGCATGTTGACTCTATCCTGTATCGGTCCACGCAGTCCGCTTTCAAACTTCCTAGCTTTCCTATACTCATCACTGACCATATGAGGCGCATACCTCGCCAATTCGGTGAAGGCACGGTCGTATTCTGCCACTGTCTTGTTTCCCTGTGTCAAGGTCTGGAACTCTGTGGTTTTGCGATCTCGAACACTAAGGGGAAAATGCTTGTTGTAAAACAATTCCAAAAATTTGGCCCAAGTTAAATCAGGATTTCCTTCTCGAGTCATCATCCACCATCTTCTAGCATCGTCGTCTAACGTGAACGCGGCCAATGCCACCTTCTGAGCATCTGTGCTGGGAAAGATCTCGAATAGCTTCTCCATTCCTAAGACCCACGCTTCGGCTTTCATCGGTTCTATGCCTCCTTGGAATCTTGGCGGGTTCATCTTCTTGAACTCCTTAATCAAAGTCATAGTTCCATCCCCATACAAGGCTGGCTGTGGAGGTACTTGAGGTACTGGAGGAGGTGGAGGCGGAACTGCATGTCGGCCGTTCGTCTGTTCGGCCTGGGTAGTTGTAGCACTAGCATTCTGCTGCCTCATTTGTCTCAATTCCCGAGCTAAACCTTCAACTAGTCTTTCTAGTCGGTCCAGTCTGTCTTCTGATTGAACTCGGCCAACTGGTGGTCTTCCTCTCCTCATAGTGCTATGAGTATGCAGAAATGCAATTTTAAAACAAAATGCGCAATAGTGTATATATGCAAGCAACAAGCAGTTATGCCGAGATGATGCACATATTGTCAAGTAGCAGGCAACATGGTGCGATCCTAACATCATTCTATGGGATGTCCTAGGCTCTTTAGGACTCAAAGTGTGTGAATAACGTACTATAAGGAACTTGTGCTCTGATACCAATCTGTCACGACCCCATTCTGCCCCTAGTAGAATGGTGCCATGATGGCCAGTAATTCAAGATTACCAAAGGCCACTTACAAGAGTTCACACATGAATCAGAGTAAACATAGGGGCCTACAAATGCGGAAGCAATAAATAAAACTGAGTAGTCCATAAGAGCAGTGCTTAGGTTAAATGAATGACATACATCTTATAATAGCTTAGGTACAACAAAATAGAGTATAAAAATTTCATCTTGACCAAAAGGCTTCTCGGCCATCAAATACAAAATACAGTGAAATAACTAAGAAGCATGATCTTCAAGATGTTGCAAAACAAAAGTCCAAAAAGCACATCGGCAAAACAAGTCTAGGCGTCGCCGCCGCTCTGCTCATCACCTACATATATATAGAGAGGGTGAGCTTGGATACTCAGTGAATGGCATAAGTAATAAAGGGTTTACATGAATGATATCCGAGATCTTTAATAAACAATACTAGGAACAAATCGAGTTCATCTATCAAATCCTTCAAGCTTCAAGGGATGCTTACTAACATCAATATAATACAAGAGATGACATTCCGGACAAACAGACCCACGCGGTAAAACCGTCAGTGGCAAGGCAAGGCAAGAGAGATCTCTAAACAATGGTGTCGTTGCATTATAGTCCCCGGACACTAAGGACTTGTGCTACAAATGCTTATAGTCCCCTAGCACATACGGACTTCCAAACTTTGTGCTACAAATGCTTATAGTCCCCTAGCACATACGGACTTCCCGAGAATGTCATCAAACAAGGTATGGTACTTATGCAAGTAGGAATAATCATTCATGCTTGTAAATAGTTCCCAAACAAGGCAAAACAAGGTTTTATCAAAGCTTTATAACATATCTTTATTAAAATACCACTCACTTATCTCTTCAAACGTCGGGGTCAAGGCAAGTCCAAGTCCTACAAACACACGGCAGAAACCTGTTGGATGTACTCTCAACAACTCCATATGAATGCAAATGATCTCGGCATTCTCTAAGAACTAAGTCAAATCAAAACAAACACTGTCTCCCATCTCGGGGAAACATGCTGGGCACCAACCAAGTCTTGGCCGAGGTCCCACACCCCCTCGCCGAGGTGTGGTCCCGAAGGCCACTTTCAAAGAAATGAGGTCGGGAAAAATCTGGGTTTTCCCTCTGCTCAAGAACATGAAGAACATGAACATGAAGATCATGAAGGAGATGAATGCAAGGATCACAACTTATCATTATAAAATCTGAGATTTCATGCTATGAGTTTAAAAACATGGACCTGGGTACCCGTACTCGAGGATCTTACGAAAACAACACAAAAACATGGATTTTAATGCAAGCTTTCGGATCAAACAAAGCTTTTCTTCAAGAACTCATGAACACTAACTTTCTCTTTCTAAAACCAATCTTTAAATCAATGCATGGCATGCAAAACATATTCGATCATGCAATGCAACTAGATGATCAATAAGAACAACAAGAGTCGATCAAGATTCGAACCTCAAAATGCAAATCAAATGGTTTGAAATCCACGAATCAAGCTTGCTACCTACTCTCTCACTCTAAAACTCTTCCTTCTCCTTCTAGAGCCTCTCTCTCTTCTCCAAAACAAGAATGTAACAAATGATGGGTTTCTCTCTCTCTGCCGGCTGATTTAGCACTCAGCTCGGACACGTGGCAACGGTTGATAGGCTCTACCTGAAAAGGTGACTGATTGAAAAGACAAGACTATGACAAAGCGTGTTCAACAAGCTAGACGGTAAGGGACTCCGGCAAGTAATGACATCGGCCAACGACAAGATTTCGGCAAGCAAGGGACAATGACCTCGGCTAGAAAGGTCAACACTTGGCCCAGCTGTGCCACACCTCGGCCTAGATGTGCCACACCTCGGTCTAGGTCGTACCAGTCTAGGGCAAGATCACTTGGGTTCAAGGGCAACATCTCGGCCCAGATAGTACACATCTCGGCCTTGGTGATAAACACCTCGGCCTAGATAATGGTATCTCGGCCAATATGTCAGGATGCGGGTAGAGGTCAACCAAAGAAATCCCAAGATGGTCCTAAGTAAGAGTATAAAAAGGGTGACCTAGGCTCAAGATGACCTCGGCTGAAACACACACACACCAAAGGAACATAGCATTCAAGTAACACTTATGCAAGACAAGTCAAGATTTAAAATGCAAGCTTAACAGAGCAAATCAAATAAAATGCACATGAGTACAAGTAGGGCGGTGTGAGGGTCATTACACCCAACCCCCCTTAAAGAAGTTTGGTCCCCAAACTTGAGTTACCTTGATCTGAAAACAGCTCGGGATATCGAACTTTCATCTCTTCTTCTATTTCCCATGTGGCATCCTTGCCGTAATGTTCCTTCCATTCAATTTTCACCATTGATATAGATTTGTTCCTCAACTGCTTCACTTGTCGGTCAAGAATTCTCATCGGCTTCTCCTCATAGCCCAAATCTTCATTCATCACAATCCCGGAATAGTCAATTACATGCAGTGGATCCCGAATATACTTCCTCAACATCGAGATATGGAACACATTGTGCACTTGACTAAATTCTGGTGGTAAAGCAAGTCTGTAAGCAGTCGTGTTAATCTTTTCAAGAATTTCAAATGGTCCGATGTAACGAGGTGCTAACTTACCCTTCTTCCCAAATCTGGAGACTCCTTTCATTGGCGAAATCTTCAGGAATACATGGTCCCCAACTTCAAATTCCAATTCTCTTCTTCTCTGGTCGGCATAGCTCTTCTGCCGACTCTGGGCAGTTCTGATCCTCTGTCGAATAAGCTTAATCTTCTCGGTTGTCACTTGAATCAGTTCGGGGCCGATCAAAACTTTATCTCCCACTTCAGTCCAACATATCGGCGATCTGCACTTCCTTCCATACAAAGCTTCGTACGGTGCCATGCCAATGCTAGCTTGGTAACTGTTGTTGTAAGCGAATTCCACTAACGGTAAATGTGTTCCCCAACTTCCCTGAAAATCTAGTGCACATAGCCTGAGCATATCTTCAAGTGTCTGAATCGTCCTTTCTGTTTGCCCATCGGTTTGCGGGTGAAAAGCGGTGCTAAACCTCAACTCGGTTCCCAAGGCTGTTTGTAGGCTCTGCCAAAATCTGGAAACAAACTTCGGATCTCGGTCCGAAACAATAGACATCGGCACACCATGAAGTCTCACAATCTCATTCATATACAGTACAGCTAATCGGTCAGCATTGAATGTAGTCTGAACGGGCAAGAAGTGTGCTGACTTAGTCAATCTGTCAATTATGACCCAAATCGAATCCATTCCTTTCTGCGTCCTCGGCAACCCAATCACAAAATCCATAGAGATATGTTCCCATTTCCATTCAGGGATTGACAAGGGTTGAAGGAGTCCTGCTGGTCTCTGATGTTCTGCTTTTACTTGTTGACAATGCAAGCATTGGGATACGAACTCGGCTATCTCTTTCTTCATGTTCGGCCACCAAAAAGTCTGCTTTACATCGTGATACATCTTAGTGTTTCCTGGATGGACAGCAATTCTGGAACCATGAGATCCTTGCAGAATCTTTCCTTTCAATTCGGAGACGTCGGCCACGCACAACCTTCCCTTAAACTTAAGCACCCCATTCTCAAAGGTGTAACCTAACCTCGGCCTGATGTCAATCTCGTCGGCTACCTTCTTCAGGAACTTGTCCTCCATTTGCCTTGCTTTTACTTCTTCAATGATGGTCGGCTCTACCGAGATCATGGCTAAACACGCCAAACTTCCCATTGTCTTCCTGCTTAGTGCATCGGCTACCGAGTTGGCTTTGCCTGGGTGGTACTGAATCTGCATGTCGTAGTCCTTCAATAATTCCAGCCATCTTCTCTGCCTCAAATTTAGTTCCTTCTGAGTGAACAAATACTTCAAACTCTTGTGATCCGTGAAAACTTGGCAAGAAGCTCCATACAAGTAGTGACGCCAAATCTTCAAAGCAAATACCACGGCTGCTAGCTCTAAATCATGGGTAGGATAATTCTTCTCGTGAGGTTTCAACTGGCGAGATGCATAGGCTATGACCTTACCTCCTTGCATTAATACACATCCCAAACCTTTATGTGAAGCATCGCTATAAATCTGAAATTCCTCATTACCCGATGGAAGTACAAGGACTGGTGCTGTAACTAACCTCGTCTTCAACTCCTGAAAGGCTGATTCTCTATCTTCGGTCCATTCGTACGTCACTCCTTTCTGAGTCAACTGTGTCAATGGCACTGCAATCTTTGAGAAGTCCTTTACAAACTTTCTGTAGTAACCTGCCAAACCCAGAAAACTACGAACCTCGGACACGTTGGTCGGCGTTGGCCAATTCACCACGGCTTCAATCTTGCTGGGATCAACAGAGATACCCTCTTCATTAATCACATGCCCCAAAAATGAAATGCTGGAAAGCCAAAACTCACACTTACTCAACTTAGCATACAATTTCCTGTCCCTCAAGGCCTGTAGGGCAAGTCTCAGATGACTCTCATGCTCAATTGTACTCTTGGAGTAGATCAATATGTCGTCAATAAAAACAACCACGAATTCATCTAAGTACGGTTTGAAGACTCTGTTCATTAAGTCCATGAATGCTGCCGGCGCATTAGTCACCCCAAAAGGCATTACTAGAAATTCATAGTGACCATACCTTGTCCGAAAAGCAGTCTTCTCAATATCCTCGGCTTTAACCTTCAACTGGTGGTAGCCCGACCTAAGGTCAATCTTAGAAAAGACTCGTGCTCCTTGTAGTTGATCTAACAAATCATCAATCCTAGGCAATGGGTACTTATTCTTAATGGTTACCTTGTTAAGTTCTCTGTAGTCAATGCAAAGACGAAGTGTGCCATCATTTTTCTTAACAAACAAGACTGGTGCTCCCCACGGTGAAGTGCTCGGCCTAACAAAACCCTTATCCAACAATTCTTGTAGTTGCACCTTCAATTCCTTAAGTTCGGCTGGGGCCATCCTATAGGGTGTTTTGGAGATCGGCTGTGTTCCCGACATGATGTCCACAGTAAATTCTATTTCTCTATCGACTAAGTGGCCAGGCAATTCATTTGGAAAGACGTCGGGGAATTCATCAACAACTGGGATGTCGGCTAAGTTAACATTCCCATTCTGATCGCTCAGTATACTACACAAGTAGCCATGGCACCCTTTCTGAATTAGCTTATAGGCCTTAATGGACGAAATCAGGTAAGGTGGGGACACCACCCTCTTACCCTAGAAAATAACCTCGGCTTGGTTTGGGGGTCTCAACGTGACATTCTTCGAAACACAATTAATAGATGCATGATTCGTCACTAACCAGTCCATTCCTAATATGACATCAAAGTGGGTCATGTTTAACGGCATCAAATCAACTAAGAATTCTACACCCTCAATCACAATAACACACGCCCTATAGATAGATGCAACAATCATAGTTCTCCCAGATGGAGTAGATACATATAACACATAGTCAAGGGGTTCTTGTTCTCTATTTAACTTCTCGGCAAACCTAGCAGATACGAATGAATGCGTAGAACCCGAATCAATCAATATGTATGCATCTTGAGAGCAGATTGGGAGTATACCTGACACTACTGTCTCAGCATTCTGGGTGTCTCCTGGCACTAGCGCGAAAACTCTGCCCTGCCTCATCTGTGTCCTTCCGATGTTGCTCCCCTGTGCAGAGCCCGAGGTGCTCCCATTTTTCTTACCATCATCAATCTTTGACTTCGGACAGTCTCTCACACGATGACCCATTTCTCCACACTCAAAACAGGCGCCTGACGCCCAACGACAAACCCCGGAATGCGACTTTCCGCAACTTGCACACATCGGCTTAGTACTACCTTCCTGGTTCGAGTTGCTGGAGCTGCCCACATTCGCTTTCTTCTTCGCGTTAAACGGAACTCGACGGTTATCATAATTCTGTCTCTTCCTCTGATTCTCTCCTGTATTCTGATATCGATTCAAATTAGCTTCTGCAAGAATAGCCTTGTCCAAGACCCCGGCGTAAGTCGGCATGTTGAGCATGTTGACTCTATCCTGTATCGGTCCACGCAGTCCGCTTTCAAACTTCCTAGCTTTCCTATACTCATCACTGACCATATGAGGCGCATACCTCGCCAATTCGGTGAAGGCACGGTCGTATTCTGCCACTGTCTTGTTTCCCTGTGTCAAGGTCTGGAACTCTGTGGTTTTGCGATCTCGAACACTAAGGGGAAAATGCTTGTTGTAAAACAATTCCAAAAATTTGGCCCAAGTTAAATCAGGATTTCCTTCTCGAGTCATCATCCACCATCTTCTAGCATCGTCGTCTAACGTGAACGCGGCCAATGCCACCTTCTGAGCATCTGTGCTGGGAAAGATCTCGAATAGCTTCTCCATTCCTAAGACCCACGCTTCGGCTTTCATCGGTTCTATGCCTCCTTGGAATCTTGGCGGGTTCATCTTCTTGAACTCCTTAATCAAAGTCATAGTTCCATCCCCATACAAGGCTGGCTGTGGAGGTACTTGAGGTACTGGAGGAGGTGGAGGCGGAACTGCATGTCGGCCGTTCGTCTGTTCGGCCTGGGTAGTTGTAGCACTAGCATTCTGCTGCCTCATTTGTCTCAATTCCCGAGCTAAACCTTCAACTAGTCTTTCTAGTCGGTCCAGTCTGTCTTCTGATTGAACTCGGCCAACTGGTGGTCTTCCTCTCCTCATAGTGCTATGAGTATGCAGAAATGCAATTTTAAAACAAAATGCGCAATAGTGTATATATGCAAGCAACAAGCAGTTATGCCGAGATGATGCACATATTGTCAAGTAGCAGGCAACATGGTGCGATCCTAACATCATTCTATGGGATGTCCTAGGCTCTTTAGGACTCAAAGTGTGTGAATAACGTACTATAAGGAACTTGTGCTCTGATACCAATCTGTCACGACCCCATTCTGCCCCTAGTAGAATGGTGCCATGATGGCCAGTAATTCAAGATTACCAAAGGCCACTTACAAGAGTTCACACATGAATCAGAGTAAACATAGGGGGCCTACAAATGCGGAAGCAATAAATAAAACTGAGTAGTCCATAAGAGCAGTGCTTAGGTTAAATGGAATGACATACATCTTATAATAGCTTAGGTACAACAAAATAGAGTATAAAAATTTCATCTTGACCAAAAGGCTTCTCGGCCATCAAATACAAAATACAGTGAAATAACTAAGAAGCATGATCTTCAAGATGTTGCAAAACAAAAGTCCAAAAAGCACATCGGCAAAACAAGTCTAGGCGTCGCCGCCGCTCTGCTCATCACCTACATATATATAGAGAGGGTGAGCTTGGATACTCAGTGAATGGCATAAGTAATAAAGGGTTTACATGAATGATATCCGAGATCTTTAATAAACAATACTAGGAACAAATCGAGTTCATCTATCAAATCCTTCAAGCTTCAAGGGATGCTTACTAACATCAATATAATACAAGAGATGACATTCCGGACAAACAGACCCACGCGGTAAAACCGTCAGTGGCAAGGCAAGGCAAGAGAGATCTCTAAACAATGGTGTCGTTGCATTATAGTCCCCGGACACTAAGGACTTGTGCTACAAATGCTTATAGTCCCCTAGCACATACGGACTTCCAAACTTTGTGCTACAAATGCTTATAGTCCCCTAGCACATACGGACTTCCCGAGAATGTCATCAAACAAGGTATGGTACTTATGGCAAGTAGGAATAATCATTCATGCTTGTAAATAGTTCCCAAACAAGGCAAAACAAGGTTTTATCAAAGCTTTATAACATATCTTTATTAAAATACCACTCACTTATCTCTTCAAACGTCGGGGTCAAGGCAAGTCCAAGTCCTACAAACACACGGCAGAAACCTGTTGGATGTACTCTCAACAACTCCATATGAATGCAAATGATCTCGGCATTCTCTAAGAACTAAGTCAAATCAAAACAAACACTGTCTCCCATCTCGGGGAAACATGCTGGGCACCAACCAAGTCTTGGCCGAGGTCCCACACCCCCCTCGCCGAGGTGTGGTCCCGAAGGCCACTTTCAAAGAAATGAGGTCGGGAAAAATCTGGGTTTTCCCTCTGCTCAAGAACATGAAGAACATGAACATGAAGATCATGAAGGAGATGAATGCAAGGATCACAACTTATCATTATAAAATCTGAGATTTCATGCTATGAGTTTAAAAACATGGACCTGGGTACCCGTACTCGAGGATCTTACGAAAACAGACACAAAAACATGGATTTTAATGCAAGCTTTCGGATCAAACAAAGCTTTTCTTCAAGAACTCATGAACACTAACTTTCTCTTTCTAAAACCAATCTTGAAATCAATGCATGGCATGCAAAACATATTCGATCATGCAATGCAACTAGATGATCAATAAGAACAACAAGAGTCGATCAAGATTCGAACCTCAAAATGCAAATCAAACGGTTTGAAATCCACGAATCAAGCTTGCTACCTACTCTCTCACTCTAAAACTCTTCCTTCTCCTTCTAGAGCCTCTCTCTCTTCTCCAAAACAAGAATGTAACAAATGATGGGTTTCTCTCTCTCTGCCGGCTGATTTAGCACTCAGCTCGGACACGTGGCAACGGTTGATAGGCTCTACCTGAAAAGGTGACTGATTGAAAAGACAAGACTATGACAAAGCGTGTTCAACAAGCTAGACGGTAAGGGACTCCGGCAAGTAATGACATCGGCCAACGACAAGATTTCGGCAAGCAAGGGACAATGACCTCGGCTAGAAAGGTCAACACTTGGCCCAGCTGTGCCACACCTCGGCCTAGATGTGCCACACCTCGGTCTAGGTCGTACCAGTCTAGGGCAAGATCACTTGGGTTCAAGGGCAACATCTCGGCCCAGATAGTACACATCTCGGCCTTGGTGATAAACACCTCGGCCTAGATAATGGTATCTCGGCCAATATGTCAGGATGCGGGTAGAGGTCAACCAAAGAAATCCCAAGATGGTCCTAAGCGTAAGAGTATAAAAAGGGTGACCTAGGCTCAAGATGACCTCGGCTGAAACACACACACACCAAAGGAACATAGCATTCAAGTAACACTTATGCAAGACAAGTCAAGATTTAAAATGCAAGCTTAACAGAGCAAATCAAATAAAATGCACATGAGTACAAGTAGGGCGGTGTGAGGGTCATTACACCCAACCCCCCTTAAAGAAGTTTGGTCCCCAAACTTGAGTTACCTTGATCTGAAAACAGCTCGGGATATCGAACTTTCATCTCTTCTTCTATTTCCCATGTGGCATCCTTGCCGTAATGTTCCTTCCATTCAATTTTCACCATTGATATAGATTTGTTCCTCAACTGCTTCACTTGTCGGTCAAGAATTCTCATCGGCTTCTCCTCATAGCCCAAATCTTCATTCATCACAATCCCGGAATAGTCAATTACATGCAGTGGATCCCGAATATACTTCCTCAACATCGAGATATGGAACACATTGTGCACTTGACTAAATTCTGGTGGTAAAGCAAGTCT
The DNA here is from genome assembly GCA_030407325.1 of Camellia japonica. Lineage (NCBI taxonomy): Eukaryota > Viridiplantae > Streptophyta > Magnoliopsida > Ericales > Theaceae > Camellia > Camellia japonica. The sequence goes on from JAPPVO010000029.1 coordinate 75,259,457, forward strand.
GTAAGCAGTCGTGTTAATCTTTTCAAGAATTTCAAATGGTCCGATGTAACGAGGTGCTAACTTACCCTTCTTCCCAAATCTGGAGACTCCTTTCATTGGCGAAATCTTCAGGAATACATGGTCCCCAACTTCAAATTCCAATTCTCTTCTTCTCTGGTCGGCATAGCTCTTCTGCCGACTCTGGGCAGTTCTGATCCTCTGTCGAATAAGCTTAATCTTCTCGGTTGTCACTTGAATCAGTTCGGGGCCGATCAAAACTTTATCTCCCACTTCAGTCCAACATATCGGCGATCTGCACTTCCTTCCATACAAAGCTTCGTACGGTGCCATGCCAATGCTAGCTTGGTAACTGTTGTTGTAAGCGAATTCCACTAACGGTAAATGTGTTCCCCAACTTCCCTGATAACTCGTTTAAATGTAGATGTAACTCATTAAGTTTGAAGATTGTGTTTAAATTATAATTTATATAAAACTTCATGGATAGAAAAAAAAAAATTTTGAGATACAAACTCACGATATAAAAACAACTTAAAAAAAAAAGTATTAAACAAAATTTATTTTCTCGAAAAACAAAGAATATAGATGAAACACTTAATAAATTTTAAGAAAAATTCTTGAAAAACATTTTGAAACTCTATACAAAGATTCTTCAAAGCACTTTAAAATGTTGAAAAAACTCAATAAAAATTCGTTTTTCATAAATTTTACTAATTTTTGTTCTTATAAATATTTTTTAATTTGATGTTATATGAATACAAACAATTTAAAATTTTTATTATAAAATAAATATAAAAAAAAAGGCAAAAAAACAAAAACGAAAGATAGAATAGGAGACGTGGCCATGTGGGGCCATCACATGGAGGGCACTTGGAAACTTGTTGCCAACCCACTTGTAGTTAAGCACCAAGGATCCTCTAGAGTGTTTTTTTCTTAAAATTTCTGAAAGGGGTGTATTGTGTGGTGGAGATTTAATGCTGAAAAATTGATGTGACTTGTCATTAAATCTCAACCACATAATGCACTACTCTAGAAAATTTTAAGAAAAAAAACCTCTAGAGGATCCTTACTCGTAGTTAAGCGGGTAGAGATAGATGGATAGATAGAAGATTCCCCCTTTAGTGCTTTTCCTTGTGTTCATCCATTAAACTGTGGGTCTGTGACCATTGAAATGGACCAAACCAGACCCCATCAGATATTCTTTGTGAATATTATTGTCCTTTAATTCTAAGGTTTGTTTCCATTTTCTTGCCTTATTCTTGTTGAATATCTGCTTTTGTGTTTTTTATTTTTGTTTTCATTATTTTTTTTGGGTCTATGAATATATGTCCTGTTATTCACGTCAACAACGCCGATATTCTCTTTCATTCAGTTTCTTTACATAATTTATGAGAACGACTGCTTTATTTTGGGGTGTTTTTTTTTTTTCGCCGGACATGGATTTGTGGGTTTCGCAATAAATTTTATGAACTTTAATAATTAAAGTGTTAAGCGTACACGTGATTGTGTGGGTAAGGCGCACGGTCACGGGTTTGACTCCTGGGATTAACTTGGGATTTAAAGGGGGAGCCATGGTGGTGGGATGCTGTGACTGCTCTCTCCGAGGATTAGTCGGATGGGTCTAAAACCAGAGCCCGGATACCTCGGACATCCAAAAAAAAAAAAAAAAAAAGGTGTAATTTCCCCTTTTAATAAAGGCGGGAGGAAATTGAGTTGCTGATGTATTCATTTGTTTTTTAATCTTCCAATATCCTCATAACATAAATTTTTTTAGGGGGGCATTCAAGAAGGAAACATTCTAGCCCCTTGAAGCTAATTTCTTGCTGCCAATTTCTTTTTGAAACATTAGCTTTGGGTATTGCCATCATTTTAACTCAATTATTTTCTGCACTGTACTTGACTATTATTTAGGCATTTTTTTGATCAACAACAAAGAACCCTTTATTAATAATGATGGAGAACCTTACGCAAAGGAAGAAAATATCAACAAAAAAAGGGGAGGGATGATGCAAAAGCCATCACATGGCAGCACCAAACCAAAACCTGTTGGTGAGAGACCAACAGATACGAACAAAACAGCATCAGATACACACAAGACAGCATAAACCCAAGACCAACAGAGTCAGCAATACAACATCAGATACACACAAGACAACATCAACCCCGGTCTCTTTTAATCCACCCAAAATACCAAACCAGCATCCACTACATACTAAACCCCATCAGATACAGAACCAGCAGCAATGGAGAACACCTAATGCTAGCAGAGGCCACAAACATCAACAGATATACAAAAACAGCAGCAACAGAGAAACAGATTACCAGAGACACCTAATACTAACAGCAGCCCAAGTAAACCTATTAACCTCTGCCTTAGACCACCCAAAATACCAAACCAGACCCCATCAGATACAAACCAAACAGTAGCCCTCTGATTCTAGCAGACCCTGAAGCACCCTCGGATTATATCAGACCATACCCCCAGATAAACCAGTCCAGAATCCAACTCTGTAGGCTAAAAGTTGATCAAATCCATGGCAATCCTCAACTGCATTCCTTAATCTGAGGCAAATTGATGATTAAATCCAAGACAGAGTACGTGTTCCCTTTTAAAGAAGCTTTAACCCATAAAGCAAATCTAATCTTTATCAGCTCACCTAACTCAGATGCACAAGGTTGCACTCCATTAAAAATACATTCATTCCTTAACTTCCAAATGGACCAAAGTACAATACAGGGCAAGGCTCTCCACAATCTCCTAACTAGTTTCTTATAATTCCACCTTATCCACCACTGAAATAAGCCATCAATAGTCCTTGGCACCACCCATAAACACCCCCACCAAAGCGTTACATCAGACCACACCTGCCATGAAAAGGACAGTGTAATAAGACATGAATAGCAGATTCATTTTCAACTTTGCAAAAAGCACATAAAACAGAAGCAGTACTGTTCAGAACACCTATATGTTGTAAGAAGACCCCTGTTTTCACTCTATTCCTCCAGGCCAACCACCCAAAAAATTGGACTTTGGGGGGAATGTCATTATTCTACACAAACTTACAAATTTGGAGAAAAGGGCTCAAGAGGGAATCACTAAACCGATATATATCTAAGACCTTAAACTTGTCACCATTAGACCCATTCCAAACAGGGCAGTCTTCCTCATCCAGTCTTAGAGCCTCAATAGCACTGCAGCCAACCTATTAGCCTCTGCCTTTTCCCAATCATATAATGACCTACGGAAACAAAAATTCCACTCCCCGGAGCTGGATTTCTTCTCAAAAAAAATAAGACAGTGTGCCTTCCTTTCAGTTGTCAAACTAAATAATCTAGGAAATTCATCTTTAAAACAATTGCCTCCAACCCACTTATCATACCAAAACTTGATTCTACTCCCATTGCCCGCCTTTATCTGATACTTCTCCACAAAGAACTCCACAAGAGGTTGATTCTGACTAGCAACTGCAAGAACATCTCCCCAGATTTTAGAAAATCTAGATGATGAGTTTATAGGTGGGAGCCAATGAACCTCTTCAATCATATACTTGCTGCACAACATTCTTCTCCAGAGAGCATTTACTTCACTTCCAAATTTCCACCACCATTTAAGAAGTAAACTTGCATTGACATCCTTAAGTCTTCTAATTCCCAGCCCACCTCGATTCAGACTTTTAGAAACTTCAGTCCATTTCACCAAATGAACCTTCCTCTTCAAATCATTCCCATCCCAAAGAAAAGAAGCTTCAAGCCTTTCAATCTCTCTAACCACTCCACAAGGCATTCTAAACAAAGATAGATAGTAAATAGGAAGGTTAGATAAAACAGACTTAATCAAAGTTAATCTACTTGTAAAGGAAAGAAGCCTTCTCTTCCACCCAGTCAGCCTAGACTTTATTGTATCCAGAACTGGCTTCCATATAGATTTCCTTCCTGGATTAGCTCCCAAAGGCAAACCCAAAAATTTAAGTGGCAGTCCATGGAACTTGCAATTCAAGATATCAGCATAAGACACCAATTTTTCAGACTTATACTGAAGGCCCATGGTCTAGGATACTAAAATTGAAGGAATTGATATATATATATATATATCATATGTTGGTGCACAAGAAAGGCCCATGGCCTGGGATATTAAACTTGAAGGAATTGAAGTATATATATATATAATATGCTGCTACATAAGGAAATATAAGTGTGAACAATTATATATAGAAATCATTTAGATTATAATGGTAACCCCCCAAAAAACAAACAAACATGGTGATGCCTTTCAGTTTTATATTATTGCATATATGGGATCCTTTACATTTGATTACAATTCGTTTTAATTTTGGACCAAGGTTGGACCTAAATTCATATGCTGCAACAGAAGGAAGTAGCCATTCATTGTATTAGAGCATGTTAAAATCTGTGTGTATATATTTTTATGTATGTAGTTGTTATATATGATACTTTGAAATTGGTGGTTTTGAATATAGAAGAAAATCTATGGATTTGGTTCTTTGGCTAATATTTTTTCCTTTCAACTGACCAGTGTAAATATTTATATTTATTAGACATTTATTGTTATTTTTTTTCTTTTCTTTACTTTCACAGAGAAGACAATCCTTCCTTGCAAGGAGCTTCAATTCTCTTTTGCACTTCCTATCATGTTGAAAAAAGGTACATATACAAAATCACCTATCATAGTATCATCTACCTTTTTTAAACCTCATCACACAACAACTAAGTATTACATTTTCTTGCTTTAATTTGCTTTTAATTTTTGTAAATGATCAAACTTTTAAACATTGAGAATGGAAAGAACTTCTTTCTCTTTAGAATTCTTGTAGAATTGACCTAATTTTTTTAACAAAACTGCTTCTTAATTCTTTATATGTTATAAATGTTTTGATTTTGCTGATGTTAAACCTAGAAGCACTTCTTACTTTCTTTAATTTTCAATTCTTAATTTTCTCCTTCCCCCTAAAAAAAAAAAAAAAAAAAAAAAAAAGAAGCAACAATTTATAAATATATGCAAATATAGGGTGATAATTAAGCATTATTAGTTGCTTTTTTTTAGGGGTATGCTTATCTAGATTAATCTTAGTTCACTTTCCAGTTGAGGAGTTACATGGATTATGCTTCATTTGTCTCCCCCCCTCTCTCTCTAGTGCCACATTTACAATTAACTTTTCAAAAATATATGAAATGTTAGTCACTGGAATATTGAGGATCGTGACACATTTTTCAAGTTTTGTGTTGACTGCATTCTATTTTTACTTCACAATTAGGTAAAAATAGTAAGTTCTTGAAGCGAGAAGGAAAAAGAAAAAAAAAAAAAAAACCCACACTCACGTGAGAGAAAGGTTCATAGAAATGGAACAATAAAAAGATTATTTGATCTTTTGTATCAAACATATTAATCAAATCTTTCCAAAAGTTGGCCAAATTTATAGAAAGATGGAGTGCTACAATTATTTGTTGTTGTAAGATCTCACCAGATGTGAACTTCATTGAATGAAACTGTCCTGTTTGTTTGAGAGAAGAGAAAAGAGAGATGCCTCGTATTTGTTCATGAAAGGATTATTCTGTTTTATGGTCTATTCGGAAGGTTCCAAATGGCTATGTTTTAAAAAATGATGAACTCAATTGGTGGGATATTGGTTCACTTGATCAAGTAAGAGTTAATTTTTTGAGTTAACACAATTAATCATTAAAAAAAAATTCTCCATTATAGTAGGTCAATTGGTGGTGTTATTGATCTGATTGGGTGTTTTATTGGTTTTCAAAGTGGAATGTGCAGAGTTTTATTTTTTATGCACTTCTGATTCAGCTCTTTTAGGTTGTATCATGCTAAACTTTAACATGTTTGATAAATTGCCTAAAATGAGTGGAGAAAAGAGTGAGAGATTACATTGTACAAACAAAAACATTGTTTCTATTATTGGCTCTTCTACACCTAGATGGTTTCAATGGTGCAAAGGTGGATTTGTTACCTTGGGTTGCCATATAAGCCATTCCATGTGCCACAGGATATTACGTAATATTATTAAGAAGGTCGAGTTTTATGTACCTTCTAGAATTAGAACTTAGATCTCACTTTGAGCTTCTTGCAATTGACAAGCACTTGAGTCTCCTTGTTCCTTATGTAGTTGTTCTTCAAGCTAAATGCCATGCAAATTTTATGAAGTACCTAAAGACACAAGCCGATGCTTTGTGTTGGAACACCTTGAGGGTGGTTTGTTTTCTTTTGCTGAAGTGTCTATTTTTGTTTTACGATTCATCTTTTTTTGGTATTTTCTGTTAGGTTCAGAAATTTTGCTTTGTTCAACAATCATTCTTTGATATGTGATCATTTTGTATGAATTCAATTTGTTATTAGAGAAATAGTTTACTCTATTCTAACTTTAGTTTAGCTTATTGATTATATGCAATACCTAATAGTTTTTTATGTTATTTGATTCCTTATCTTGCTACCCTTGTGTTTTCAAGATTTTGAACTTTCTTTTTTTTAGTGCTTGATTAAAGGTTTTTTTATTAGAGATTTGTGGATGGAAAAGGGAAAAAAAAAAAAAAAAAAGGAAAAAGTGAAAAAAACTACTTTTATTTCATACTTTTTCTATATATTTTTCTTTCTTTTCACAAATGCCATTTAGATGGAAATAAATTTCAAATCAAGTAATTTGTGATTGCTTTAGCTATGGGCATGGGCTATTGTGCAAATCACGGTGCCTCGCAACTAATATAATATAAGGCAATTGAAGCCTTTTGAACAGTGAAATCACTGTTCATTAGTGGCTTCTATTTTGTCATTTTTGTCAATAATGCCCTCAGTGTTTGAGCTTTGAATACATTTAAGGTGAGTATATTTTGGACAATTAACCTATCTAAGCCCTCAAACGTAATATGTGATGTGAAATTTTAAATGTAATTACTTTTTGGCCCTTCTATTTTGTTGATATTCATTCACTATTTTCGAGGTCCTTTTTTGAAAATTTGAAACCAACTCATTCTGTCGCCTAGATGCTATATAGGCCACTATTATACTTCATTTCCTTTGTATTCGGAAAATCCATCAATTGAAAAAATTTATACAGGAAAAAAAACACTGCAATATTAATGTGGTAATTTTATTATTTAAATAAAAAACATTGACATGGTATTTTGTTCTAATATGTGAAATTTATATTGAGTCATATTCATTATTTATCATATAAATTTTGTATATTTTTAATTTTTAATATCGTTACTCTTTCTATTATTAATAATGTTAGGTGTATAAAATTAAAATATAATATATATATATATATATATATATCTATAATATGAAAAAAAGGTTTTGAAAATGTATACAAATATCTCAGAGATACATTTAATTTGGACAGCTGAGATGATTTGTTTTTATTCTTTAAAGGCTGAGATGCTTCGTGACATTTTCACATTCCCGCCCAAAAACAATCCCTCTCTCGCTCTCTCTGCAGCGTCCCACCCCCCCGCCCACCCACCCATGAACGACAAACCCAAACATTATTTGCACTTCTCTTTCTCTCTCTCTCTCTCTCTCCAACTTCTCAGATCTCTCTCTCTCTCTTCCTCTCCCTCTTCCTCTCCCTCCCCCTCCTTTCCACTACCGCTCCGCTTCCATCATTGCGCCGCCTCCGAACTCCACCGACAGCAACTCTTCATCTTTTCTCCCTCCCAGATCGAACCCCACGTCTTTGAAACCCCACTGAATTTTCTTTGAATCTCATACATCTTCTCTTTCGATTTGTTTATCCATTCCTCTCTAGGTTTTTAATTCCTCATTTCGATCCATACCCACTTTTCCTTTCTTTTAGATCTTCTCTCTCTAGCGATGTCTCTCTCTAAAATTTTGGCGGAGGAGTCTCTTCCGGTTGGGTACCGATTTTGCCCTACTGATGAAGAACTCATCAATCACTATCTGAAGTTGAAGATCAACGGCGATGAGAAGCAAGTCAGTGTTATTCGAGAGATCGATGTCTGCAAATGCGAACCCTGGGATTTGCCTGGTAAAATTACCCACATAAAAAATTAAAAAAATTAAAATTTTGGGTTTTTTGCTTTGATTATTGATATATACTTGATTAAAAAGCCCTAATTTTGGGTTTGCTTTGATCTATTTTTATGCAGATAAATCAGCGATAAAGACGACCGACGAAGAGTGGTTCTTTTTCTGTCCTAAAGATCGCAAGTATCAGAATGGGCAGCGATTGAACAGAGCGACTCTGGCTGGGTACTGGAAGGCCACGGGTAAGGATAGGTCTATCAGGTCTCTAAGGGGAACCACTGTGATTGGCATGAAAAAGAGAACTGTCCTTTTGTGTTTAATGCTTTTATGATTTTTGCACAATCTGTATACAACTTCTATATGTATTACATTTCCCTTACTGTAAATTTCCATTTGATAACTATTTGTTTATGGACATGTTTGAATTATTTATTGCTTCACTTTTAATTACTATATTTTGCAGCCCAAATCAGTGCATATTTAGTTATTTCAATATATATAGATATTGTTTAATTATGTTCACCGTCTAAATTCATTTCATTAGATGTTGTAATAAAAATAAAAATAATAGTTAATAACTATTACAATTACTATATTATTGTAGTTGTTGTTTATATCATTATCACTGTCATTTCATTTCATTGGTGGGGACACATTGCAGTATTTTGATGGATATGGATATCATGGAACATCATTTGAGCAAACATATCGATGTTACCCTGCATCTTTTATTGATAAGGTTGGAAAGCTTTCGTCAACATGATAATTGTTTTGTTTTGTTTGATTCACTTAATTAATTTGATTTTATTCATTATACTATTTCAGTTTTATGTTTTGTCATCTTTTCTATGACCTCAACCAAATTCATGGCACTCTTTAATCAAATGTAAATGTAAATGAATTCTGGAAAATTAACAATTAAGATGATACCATATGTGCTCTTTCATTTCCCTTGAAGGCCTTCATGTCTTTCTTTACTCATTTTCGTGTCCACCCACATCAAAAAAAAAAAAAGGAGATGGAAAATAAAAAATATAAAAGGAAAACAGTGGAAAGGGGGAAAAAGACTGTAATTGTATGTTGTCTTTTACTTATTCATATTCGAATTTCTAATTTATTTGTTTCTTTTCAATCCTGCAGCCACAGATTGAAAATGGTGATAAAAGTAAGTTATCAAACTCTAAACACTTGTGTGTGCATGTATTAGCCTTCTAAATGTCTTAATTTTTTTATTTTATTTTTATTTATTTATTTATCTTTTCACTATGTTGTTGCAGTTATAATGCCTCCCTCAGCCCTTGACCTTCTTGGTTAGTTGATTTATTTGAAATTTTTTATGGTGGCTTATTATCTGTTGTGGTTAATTCAAATTTTTTCCTATTATCATCTAAAATGCTAATATAAGACTCTATTCTGCAGCATCTCTTCATATTGATTATCCTATGTTGTTTGAACTTGGCAATGCTGCTACTGAGCGCATTTCTCATTGTGGATTTCTTGAGTTCATTGCAGAAGAAGGCATGATATATATGCCTTACTGGGTAGGCAACCAGTAGTGTTTTTGTATACAAGTTTTGTGGTTTTGGTGTATTTTGCTGTGTACCAGTGTCATTGAGGAGTCTTTGTTTGCATTTATTCTCCATTGATGCACCCTATGTATTGCTTCATTGTAGATGATGGAGAATCTGCTCTTACAAGGAGACATTGTGTGAGTGAAAAATATGACTCTCCCAAAAGGGACATATGTTAAACTGCAACCCCATACAAAAGACTTCTTGGATGTATCCAATCGAAAGGCCATGTGAGTTTATGATCTTTTTGCTTTGATTTTGTTGTTAGTAGAATGATATTTCCTGGCCCTAGCATCATTTGGCCTTCGTGCAATTTGATTGTCATCTTGACCAGTAAAAGAACATATATAACTCTGTAAATCTATATAATAAGGAAGAAAGGTTTTTGAATTTATCCTAGGGACAATTGTCCTACTAGGACATTTTAACAGTCATGATTCGATTGTGTATTTAGATAGACGGATTAGATAGACGGAATTTTGGTTTTTTATGTAAATGTTACATGTCAATACTTCATTCTCTTTTTATAAAATATTAACAAACTTTTATAAAGGAATTTTTTTTTGTTTTGCCAAGTTTTATAAAGGAAGTTTAAGTTCAATATTCTTAAAAACTATTAGGGTTGGCAGTCATGTTTTAAAATGTAAAAATATTTTATATAATTTTAAAAAAAAATTCACCAACAAAAAAATCCAAGTTAAATGTAAAAAAATTAACCCTTAAAAACATATTGGATAAGGCAACCTTACTGCTTGCCAAATTGGTGCAGAATATTGTTTTCAAGCATAATTCTCTTCTAAATTAGTAATAATTTTTTGATAATGGAAATGGTATAAATCTAGAATTTTTAACCTGCAAAATATTTCAAAATTTTAGTGTACAATATAAATTTAAAATTAATAAAATGTAAGTTACACAATAATGATGTTATTATTTTGAAAACAATGGGTGATCCAATTTTCAATGGAATTGGTATGGGAAGTATGGATCATGGAAATTGATTTAAATTAATAAAATGTAAGTTACACCATAATGATATTATTTTGAAAACAATGGGTGATCCAATTTTCAATGGAATTGGTATGGGAAGTATGGATCATGGAAATTGATTTAAAATTAATAAAATGTAAGTTACACCATAATGATATTATTTTGAAAACAATGGGTGATCCAATTTTCAATGGAATTGGTATGGGAAGTATGGATCATGGAAATTGAACACGGATTGTGGAAAAAAATACATAGAAGGATATCAGATAAATGAGGAAGGAACCTTTTTTGACCATTGAATTATGACCATCCATTTTTGCCAATTAAATAGTAAACAACAAAAAACATATTTGGATAAATTATACTTTACTCATTTATGTTTAATCATTTTTTTATTTTAATTTTTTAGATTTTAAGTTTTTTTTTAATTTAATCTTAAAAATAATTTTTGTTAAAAATTTGACAGAAAATGCTATAATAACCATTACATAATGTAAATATTACCCTAGGAAGTTGCATCACGCAACAGGTAAGACTCGAATCCAAACATCACCCCTGACAAGGGAGCACCTCATCTACTGGCCCAATCCTTGGTCTTACTCTGGTACATACTTTATAGAGTCAAATTTGAGAAAGTAAAGAGTTAGTATTGTAACTTCATTGTCCTGACTATGGCATGAAAAACTCCCTTTCCCTTTCAATAGTTTAGCAAACTCCTAAACAGCCTTGCTAAGTTGGAACAATTAGAAATTCCAATTCATAGTCAAATATGAAGCATGGCATGAATCTCTCGCTATTACAAATCCAGCAAGTTTGGGTTAAAATTAGACTGTCTTTTTGGAGTTGTTTTCAAGAATTTAGTGGTTCCTCTTGCACTGGATATTTTATATCACTGCTGCAAAAAACCACTTTTTCCATTTTCGAAAACATCCTTCCCTTTGTTTACTATTTCTCTTTAGCTTATATACAGATTTTAATGGTTTGGGTGTTTTGACATCGGCACTCTCTCCCTCACTCTCTCTATACAGTGTTTTGACATCCTCTCATTGGTCTTGGGTGTTCTTCAATTTGAAGAGAGATAGAAAAATAGAGTGAGAGAGTGAGTGAGTTTTGAAACTGTATTTCTTTTTAGCTTATACACTGAGATCTTAATGGTTTGGGTGGGTGTTTTGACATCGGCTCTCTCTCCCTCGCTCTCTCTGTACAGTGTTTTGACATCCTCTCATTGGTGTTGGGTGTTTTTCAATTTAAAGAGAAAAATAGAAAAACAAAGTGAGAGAGTGACTTAGTTTTGACACTGTATTTCTATATTAAATATATTTTTATTATTACATTTTAATTTTAAATTTAAATAGTGTTACGATTATAATTATATTATAATTCTAACATTATTTACAATGTGCCTTCAGACACGGGCATATGCTAGTATATATATATTGTGCGGCTAAAATTTGTCTTGAGTACAATATATCATTACTCAAGGTCAATGCTCCTTCTCCAATAAATAGGCCCAGTTTGAAAAGTGATTTTTTAGTATTTTGTTTTTTTGGCTCAAATTTACAAAAAGATAAAACAAATTAAAATAGTTAATAAAAAAAAATATTACATTAAATTCATAATCATTTTACTTTTTCTCTCACAAACATCACATCTAATTATAAAAAAATTCAACTATCTTTCAAAATATAAAAAATTTAACTTACTAAAATAGTCAAAAATTAAAATAACCTACTAACATAGCCAACTTCCCAAATGATGCAATAGACAACCAAGCGTATTTGAAGGTTTAAAACCTCTGCTAAAAAAAAAAAGGTGGTTTTAAACCTAGATTAGTTTGCATGTTAATTTACATATTCATCTACCTTTTAATTTTATAATTTCTTTCCCCTTATAAGTGGCTATTTTAATAATTTTTTTGTTTTTTGTTTTTTGGCTAAAATTTGAGGTAGAAAAATCAATATATTTGGAAAATAGTTTTTAGCTTTTTACTAAAAAAACACATATAGGGGTGTTTGGGAAGTTGGTAAAAAGTTAACTTTTTGGTTTTTTGACTTTTTTGGTGGACTTTTTTGAGGCTTTTCTGGGAGAACTTGGTAAAAAGCCAAAAAATTAACTTTTTAGCAAGTTCCCAAATTGCTCCATAGGAAATAGAAGTTTGGATTTGTCAAAGTAGAAAATCTCAACTTTACAAGTGAAATTGGTGCATTATGAGATTAATTTGTACTCATCTTAGTGAATTGAACTGTTCATTTTAGATGACAAGTTGAGAAAAATATGTATACGAAAATTGAATTAATCAGGCATAGCTAATCACATAATTAAATCACATATATTTTATAACAAATAGATGGACTCAATGTTTTGAAAACCAGATCGATGAGCGAACCGAAAAAGGGACCGAGTGAACGGGTCACCGATTTAACCATTGGGTCAAAGCGATCGAACCTTCACGTTATAATTAATATTATATAACTAAAAATATAACTATAAATTATAAATAAATAAAAATATATATAAATATTCAAATAAAAATAAAAATTGTTGCATAGTATTTATTAATAATATTTAATAAAGTCATAATTGATAAAAAAAAAAAAAAAAAAAGTCACTAGTTTTAAAGAAATTAAAATTTTCAAGCATTCCTTCCAAACAAATTGATTGAATGCTAGATTTAATTTTGGAGGGAAATAAAACTTTCAACTCTCCCTCCAATCAATATGTTTTAAATAATTTGATTGAATCTCACATAGAATTTTGTAGGTTTTTTTTGAAAAATCTTTTCATATAAATAGGAATAAACTTTCATAATCTTCTCAAGCTTCTAATGAGACTTCTCCTTATGAGAGGAGACTCTTGAAATAAGAATTTTTAGTCAAAATTTTGAAATATATATATATATATATATATAAGAAAGAAAGAAAAGAAGAAAAAAAAAAAAAAAGGTTAAAAGGAAAAATAAATAAATACATAAAAAAATCGAGCCAACTCTCAAAATCAGGTTCGGGTCACCGGTTTTGCCGGTTCGACCGTCGGGTCTTCCGGTTTTCTATTTTTACACCGGTTTTAGGGGGTTTGCCGGACCGGAACAAGGCCCGGTTCCCGATCTAATCGGTCCGACCGGCCGGTCCGGTTCGGGTTTCAAAACATTGGATGGACTATTTTTAAAACATATATTGTCGTATAGATAAAAATGATCTAATGGTATATGACAATTGGTATTTGATCTTAATTTTTCGCATTAATAATTTTCTTAGTTAATTGTATGAGATGAACGATTTAAATTAGCAAAATGAGTCGAAATTAGTCTCGTAATGAGTCGATTTCACCGTAAAGTTTTTCACCTTTGGCAAATCTAAACTTATTTAGTTTTTTGTTAAAATCATTACATCCCAAATGAGGCCTATAAAATTAGCCAGTGAAATTAATTACTTGAAGATCTTAGACTTTGATTCCGCATAAGAAAAAAATATATAGAAAGATTCAAATTTCATTCATTTTTTTTTAAAATTTTTTTTATAGCAATTTTTATTATCTATGAATTCATCCACAAGATTTAAAATCTTCATTACTATACTTTTGCTTTTATTGACACAAGGATTTAATAACTATATTTTGAAAGTAATTTTGTATGGTCATCATCTTAATATAAATTTCTTGCATCATGGGTATGGTAAATCATGTTCGCAAGTGGCCGTGTGAACAATGAGGGCGGCTGGCCTTCACATGGCAATCTGACATGAACAGTTGAGAGTAGGCCATCAAATTACATGAATATAATAAATACAGTGTATATATATATATAAATATATGAATATATATCCTCATAGCGACTAGCAAGTATAGCAAGATGAGAGTGTAGCAGCAATATTATACATTGTTGTTCTTGCAGCCTATCCCTCCATCTCCTTCAATGTGAGACGTGCCAGCGAGGAACATGCCACCGACGGCCCATACAGAGACTTCATAGGGGAACTGCGAGAAATCGTGTCACGGGGAACCCGTACAGTAGATGGTCTACCAGTGCTGAAACCCGAAAGTGAAGTGAAGTGAAGAAGGTTGGGAACCGATTCGTTCTGGTCCCTCTCATCAATGGCGATGGCGACACAGTCACCTTGGCAATAGATGTGGTAAACCTTTATGTGGTGGCTTTTAGTGGTGCATATAACAAATCCTACTTTTTCAAGGACGCTACGAAACTTCAACTCGAAAATTTATTCGTCGACACCAAACAAACCAAGTTAAGCTACACCAGCAACTATGACAGCCTTGAGAAGCAGTCAAAGATGAGGGACCTCCCTCTGGACCAACTCCCCTGGATGGCGCCATCAAAAGGTTGTGGTACGGTAAGAGCGTAGCAGAACCGCTCCTTGTGGTCATTCAGATGGTCTCGGAAGTGGCAAGGTTCAAACGCAAGTCCGCAAAAGCATAACCGGTAAAAACACTTTTACACCAAAAGGTTTGATAGTGAGCATGGAGAACGAATGGTCGGCTATGTCCAAGCAGGTTCAGCTTTCGAAAGATGGAGAAGACTTCATTAAGAGCGTTCAGCTTCAAGATGACAATTACAAGCCCCTCATAGTAAACGACTTTAGTACACTCAGTCGCTATACTATGGTAGCGATTCTTCTCGACCAAAGCAGCAGGAGCAATATTGCTCTAGCCGAAGACTTCGTCAACAACGAATTGTTCGACTCTGAAACTGTTCTAACTGCCTAAACCCCACATCTCACCCTTAAATTATTCTGTGAACTGGTTTCAGAACATAAAATAAACAGTTACCAATCATCTTCCTTCACAGATAAGTCTGCTTTGCATTTTCGTTTTGGACTCTTTTGTATTTCTTGATCAATGTGGGGATGATCCATTGGATCATGGCTTTCTTCTTCTTCTCCTAGTTTTTTTTTTTTTTTCCCTCTTATATTGTATCTATTCTAGTATATACTAAATGTGAAAAAAGTTATTACAATAATATTGAAAGAAAGATATATTTAAAAAAAATAGAATTAAAGGGTAAGATTAGCAGTAACTTCAATCAAACATAAAGTATATACAAATATTTTAAAAAGCTGTGCCATATTTACAAAATATATACACATATTAAAAAAAATGATATATGATGAATCTGTAGAAAATCTAATTTTTGTGGTATGAGACTGAGAATATAATTGAAAATCTTATATAAGATGCAGACCAAATTAGTATTATTTAATTTAGTATTATTTTTGTTTATGTTTTTTTTAAGTAAAAATTAAAAATTAAAAATTTACATTTTGACATGAAGTCATGTGGTCCAAAATCAGATGTCCAGTTCAATAATCTATTAAAATTGTTTTGATACAATTTTTTGACATAGATTTGTAAAAATATTAAACTATATATAATAAGAAATAAATAGTGAAATGACCTTCCTCATGTTGTCAAAGGTATTTTATAATTGGACATGGCTCTCTCCGCCGAAGAGGGGTGTTAGGCATTGATGGACTCTAATTTGAATCCATGTCGATAATTTAAATCATTCAATATGTATAATTTGTCAAGTACACAGTTCCTGTAAAAAATTATATTGATTGAATATCGATAACCACTTGATTTGATTATACTTATGTTGCAATTTAGTTTGAAAGTGTGATCTGATCAAGTAGTTATCAATATTCAATAAATATAATTTTTTATAGAAATAATTTTTGCGCTAAAATAATGTACACATGGGTGTCAAATCTTGTACTCATACTAATATACTTGTCTACTAACCCGTTTTGTCTCTTGGCATCTCGGGTGTGTTCTGTTTGAGTGCAACCGAGCTTCTTTTGCAGGATTAATTAGGACTACAGTAGTGACAAGAAATAACTACGATCATACGACATATCTTTTAGACTTCTTTTGTTTTCTGAAGTTTAGGATTAATATTAATTAATTAATTTATTTATTTTTATGACCTTAGTATTTTGACAATTTCGCATTATGGGTTATTTTTTAACTTTACATTATTTAAGTTGTTTTAACTAGTTATTGCTACTTTAATGTTAGAGGTATTGGATAATTATGAATCTATGATGGATAGTTTGGTTGGCATTTAATAATTTTTTTTTCATCCCTTGTATTTTATTTTATTTTTTTAGCATTGAAATTTACTTAAACCTTATGGTGACGAGAACATTTAGATTTTTGTTTCACCCCTAAGATTTAGATGATGGAATATTGGTTGGGATTTAGGTCTAATTTAATATTTAATTATCTAAATTTTGGGATGTGACAAGAGCAATGCAAGTTTCCTAAAATGTTAGGGGGTTTGGATTATATGCACTGGCGTTGGGATAAATGTCCAACCGCCTGAGCTGGTGCTTACACTGGACACTACCACAAACCAACAATTGTACTCAAGGCAGTTGCTTCATACGACTTGTGGATTTGGCATGCTTTCTTTGGCATGCCTGGCTCGCTAAATGATATTAATATTCTTGACAGGTCACTTTTATTTTCTAAATTAACTAGAGGATGTGCCCTTGCTGCCAACTATACCATCAATAATCATGCATACACCATGGGATATTATCTTGCTGATGGTATCTATCCTTATTGGGCAACGATTGTGAAAACAATATCTCAACCTCAAGGTTTAAAGAGACAACTATTTGCAAGAATGCAAGAGGCATATCGAAAGGATGTCGAAAGGGCATTTGGAATGCTCCAAGCACGTTTTAATATTGTTAGAGTTTCGACGAGAGATTTGAGTGATGATGATCTGTACTATATCATGAAAACGTGCATTATTTTGCACAGTATGATCATTGAAAATGAGTGTAATATTCCAGAAAATGAACGCAATTCAGCACTACTAGAACCTGATACCGCTAATACCCCATGTGAAGTGTCACGCGATCCAAATCAGGAGTATGCTAAATTTATGTTGAATTGCCAGAGAATTAGATCTACTGAAGCCCATAATGCAATTCGTAATAATCTAATTGAACACTTGTGGTCTCGATCTGGAGAGTTAGTTTTAAATTTTTATTTTATCTTTTTAATGACACTTATATATAATGTCTTTTTGTTTTAATAAAATTGTCTTCATTTGAAACGTTATTGCCTTCATTTCAATAATATATTTATTTGTTCAATTTGTGAATTCCAATGACATAAGAGCATCGTTGGATTAAATAATTCAATGGTTCAGATGAACCCTCTGGAATCATCTGATCCCGTCTCCCAAGTCAGCTCTCTCTCTTTCTATTTATCTCTTTTCTTTCTCATTCTATCTATCTCTTTTCTTTCTCCATTACAGAGTAGCTTGTTGTTGCCTCTGTCTCCCTCACTCTCATGGTCTTCATCTCTCTCCGTCTCTTTCACCGTCTCCGTCTCTTCCTTTTATACTCTTTCCCTTGTTTCTCAGCTTCTTGATCACCACAACCACAAGACACCACCACCACCACAACCAGCAAACCACCACCACATCCACCGTTGATCTCCAACCCTCAAACCCTAAATTCTTTCTCCAACCCTCTTCTCCACCACAACCCCCTATCTCTCAACTCTCTATTTCTTCTACCCTTATCACCGATCACCGGTAATCTCTCCTCTCTCTCCTCTCTCTCTCTCTCTCTCTCTCTCTATTTTGACCCCGGAATGTTCAAATCAATGAAGATCAGAGAGAGAGAGAGAGAGAGAGATCAATGAGCCTCAATGAACTTCAACTTCGTATCGCAGATCACGAACTTCGAATCACAAATTACCCCCTCTTCGGATTTCAGAAACNTGAGTTTTACACACATCTGCGAACGAGTCCATAAACTTGGGGATATCGGGTCTTTCTGAAACTATGATGAAAAACTACCTAGCAAAAGCAAGAAAGAAAAAAAACAAAATCAAAAATCGGACAGCAGTTTGGCCATAATTTTCAACAATCACAATACGCTGACTGAACTGTGATCCCCACTAAACTTTGTTCTCAAAACTGACTGCTTATTTGTACCACTGATATGGACCACCCTATACAGTTTCATTGTAAAAGCACATACCATGTAAAAGAACGAAAACACCCCTATGAGGGAGGGAGGGTTACCCTGTCCCAGATTTTGACAGGATCTAGGTTGCACTATTTCAAGCAAATGGTTTCATAACATCCTGTACGGGTGGCATCCTGTCCTAATTTGGAATAGTCACTAGAGCGTACTATATGCATTAGGTCAAATAGTCACAAAGGGTACCTCAGCAAGACTACCTAATATACCTCTCACACCTAACACCGATAAATGAAATTTTGGGCCAACTTTGAGCCCAAATTTAGGTAGGGCCCACACGTCTTTTGGGATGGGTCCAAAGAGGTGACGTGTTCCTTGTCGCCTGGCAAGTCACACGGTGAAGACGGTTCGGCAAAACCATTTATGAGTGAATGGGAAATTGACATCATTTTCGGATTCGTGAAATGGACAATTAAACAATAAAATGTGGGTTTCCTTGTAAGGCTTGTCCCACATTAAAACTTTAAGTGAGCTTATGTGGGTATATAAGCTCTAGGTGGGAATACTTGGGTTTGGCCCCAAGAACAACCCATGTTTGTAGAAGGAAGGAGTTATGGACAAAGTGAACCTTGGCTCAAACCACCACACACACGTGCACGCGCTGCTGCTACCACCATCCGTTCGACCGGCCATGCCGGGCGCGGGTGTGGGTTATGGGTCAGGTCGGTCCTAACTTTAATTTTTAAACAAAATTTATTTTAAATTTTTCCAAAAATACTTGTGAAAAAATTAATTTTTCTGAATGAAATTAATTCAAATTTGAATTTAATTTCTGTCCTAAATTCTTTCCTCCTTCGGTCCAGTTATAGGAAGTCCAGCAGGTTAAAAAAAAACCAAACAGATTCAGTTTTTTTCCAGGACAGATTCAAACTGCCCAGCAATTTCTAAACAGATATGAAATTGCTGCATTTATCTATTCGAAATTTGAATTGTATCTGTTGCACCTGTTCATTCAAAAACCTACTATTCGGTTTGAATTTCAGACCTGTTCGGGTCTATATATACCTGGCCATTTCCAGCAGTCAAGTGATTCCGAAAATCATCTTCTTGCATTCCTTTTGCTCTCTTGCATAGATATATTCTTCATATTATTTTAGGAAAAAATTTAGAGAGTAAAGAACACAGGTTTTTGTTCGCCATACAAATTATTTGGAGTACTACTACAATTTGTGAAGATCATTGTATCCTAGGAGATAGACGCCATTAGTCTGTAAGCACGGAAGTGGGGTGAATTTGTCTTAAGGACAGAGTGTCACACACTCGACTTGATCTTTTTGTACTTTTACATTTCGGTAAAATAAATTCTGTAAATAATTTATTTTTTTGTTTGATTTGTTTCAAGTTATTTATTTTACATAAAAGATTGTTCTAACATTTTTTACACAAAAAGAAGTTTTTCCTTTCTTTTTCATGCTAGCCCCTTCTTTGGTTCTTGTTAGAGAGAGTGTGTTGTCATTGTCAAAGTTTGTCAAAGCTATTCAAAAGATGTCTAGACGGTTTCAACCGTCATATCTTGGGAGACAGATGCCGGCGTACCTCCAGCACCCATCGAGAAGACAACAAATCTGTTTTAAAGAAATTGTGGTTACACAGGCTTCGGTTTGCATCTCTTATTTTATTTCAGTTTATCATTTTATTCTAGCATGTGTTTGTTTTATATTTTCATTCATCAATTTGTAATATCTGGGTTTCAATCATTCTTGTATTTTTAGTTCTATAGTTTATTCTGTAATTCATTCTTTAATATAAAAATAAACCAAATTGTTTTGTCATTTCTATTTAGTTTATTTTATATTATTATTATTATTATTATTATTATGAAAAAATATCAACAATGTTCTCTTACTTTATTCTTAAGATAGGACTGGTGATGTAACAACCACCACCAATGAAGTAGTCAGAAATTTTATGTAGAGGGGTCATCGCACAAGTTATCATCAATAATGTAAAGTTTTTGGTTATAAGCTACTTATCAAAATCAACTTCCACATAATGTACTTGAATTTATGTATTTATAATTAAATCAGAAAAAATTATTAAACTTATCAAATTACATGTAAAAGTAAAAATTTAAGACATAAATACTAGGGTACTTACGTGTAGATCCTAATAAGTGGACTTATTGTCTAATAGGTCCTACGAAAAAAAATTGTCATAAAAAAGTCACTAATTATAAGTTTTAGCGACAATTTATAAAAATCATAACAAAAAAAAGTTACTAATTGTCAATTTTTAACGACACATGTAAAAATTGTCACAAAAAAATTATTTTTAGCAACAATTGTACTAAAACTTATTTTCAATAGGACTTGATGAGAATTAAGTCTAACTATTAGGACCTATTGATAGTTTACCCTAAATATACTATTATTTTAACAAAAATCAAGCAAAATCTACACTTTTTACAAGTCTTAAACGTGTTTTCATTTTTGAAAATCACTACATGATAACCTTCATTATTTATGTAATACATTTTCTTTTTCAATATATGTAACCAAAAATAATAAATAAATAATTAAAAAAAACTCCAAAAAGCTCCAAACAAAATGCAAATGATTCTTCAAATATTAATATATGAAAAATTTGATTACATTTATACCTTCAATAAATATTAACCGTTGGTTAAATTGAATATGTTTCTAAATGTAAGATATTCAATTTCCATAAATCAATTTATAAGACACAAAATATTTACTTTTATGTGTTTTCTTTTATTCCATTGGGATCAAATTGTGAAACTGTTAGTAAAATTTTTGTTAACTCCCAATCGACAGGAATTGAACAATAACTCAAACTAAACAATCGACCAGAGAAATCAAGCGACTGTATTTTTGATTCAATGCCTTAAAAGTATATGGACTTCTTTGGAAAAAAATTTCAATCAACAACAATAGTAACTAGATAAACAAAGACAATTTTAGATGAAACTATCTATGTTTACATGAGTCACAAGTTACAAAGAAACTACTCCTAATTTAAGAGAAATTACTCCTCAGATAAAAGCTAAGTGTGGTTGTGTTGTTTGACGTCCCCTGCTTGATCTCCCTTAACCTATGAATAGGCTCAGGCCCACAATTGTTAAAACTGCCCAAGGTAGTTTTCTTCCACTCATGCACATTGCTATAAAAGGAGGTGGAAGTTGAAGTTGAAGTTGAAGTTGAAGTTGAAGTTGAAGTTGGTGCCACATCCCTTACAAAATGCTACAAACTGCCACATGTTCACAACTTCCTTTAACTACTTGATGCTTTCCATGGCTCCTGCACAAATAATAATAATAATAACAATAATAGATCAAAATCAATAGGCCACAATAAATGAGATTAGATTTAGCCATGATTGACAAAAAATAATTTATGGTGCAAACAGAAACCCATAAATTTTATTTTTACATTTCGTGATTCCATTTGTTCACTTCATAATAACTTAAAAAATTTAAAGAAAATCTATGTGTACTTTAAAAATAAAAATAAAAATCAGCATTAGGTGGTGTCACTTGATACCACTAGTAACCCTGTGGCTACACCCATCTCCATCACCCTTATACCATTACTACCTACTACCTACCATCATTTACAACCATCGTCACATGATCACTACCATTGTGGTTATCATTACCATTCTATTGGTACCTACACAACTATAGCCACTAAAATTTATAAATGCAAGATAATTTTCAATATATATATAGTTTGTGATGTATGTAACAACTTAAGTCAGATAAGTAACATCTAAATATGAAGAGAGTTAAAAAAAAACTTGAACAAATTTAATAAAAAAACTCACTAGAGATTGGTAATATGTGAAGCCACATTTTGCAGACTTTATATGGGGGTGTGCAGTGTAATTTGATATGGAATAAAACATTGTTGTGGTGTAGTGAGTTTAGGAATACTCTCTCTTGTTCATGTAGACCTTATTATCTTTTTCTCTCTTCCCTCTTATTAACTGTCACTTTTGCTTTCATAGTGTTCCCAGGGGCCTTCCAGGGGGCCATTTTATACTACTGGGCCTTACCTTCGTTCTTGGGCCCTGATGAAGCCCACGGGTTATACGGCCCCTAACGGCCATCTAACTTGGTCTTACTCGGCGATGGTTCTTATTGGATCTGGCATGGGCCGATTTGAGTTCAGCCATTTGCAATGTTCACGAGTCCATTCTATGGCCGATTTGTGCACACCCCCCTTGCCACTTTGGTCAGCCTGAAGGCTTCCCATATCCTCATTACTCGGCCTCCACAATTGTCCCCGAACAGCCGATTAATATTTGTTTAGTCGGCGTGGGCAACAACCATATTTGGCTTATTAGACCTCAAAAATAAAAAAATACGGCGCACGCTCGCCATTTAGTACTGATACGTCAGGACACACGATATAAAGTCAACATTGCTTCCCGCCCCTTCATATTTGACACTTATTTAATGTGATTTAAAATATTGTTTTGAATATTGGCTCTCTGGATCTCTTCACACCGTTCTTCCTCCATCCAGACTTCTGCGATTTCAACCTTGCTTCTCATCGACTTTTTTTCATTTTGACGTGTAAGTCCTCTCTCTCCCTCTTTTGTTCGCATTCCAGTTTCCTTGTACGTCTTTTGTTTTGTTATTTAGTTGTTTGGTTCTATTTCGTCTTAAATGGCGACTCACTTGAAAGCCCTTCTCTCCGAGGATCGATTCGCCACCTTCTGTCACCACTTTTCAGTTTCAAACAATGTAGAGTTGTCATTAGTTGCAAATAATGTGGTTGACATAGAGAGGGCTGACGCTAACACCATCATCTTTCCTCTTCTGTCAAACATTGAGGGTGGAGTCCGTTTCCCCCTTCATCCTTTCCTTAGGACTGCTTTGCGCTACTGGGCCTAATTCCTTCTCAATCCAATGTGAATTTTTACTGTATAATTATGAGTATAGTAAAGTTGAACCGCCTGCTTGGGCTGGACCTGGGAATTCCAGCCATTCGGCACTACTATGTTCTGGCGAAATCAACTACTCGCTAGGGCCGTTACTTCCTTAGAGCCAAGGACATAGATCACCATTTAGTGACTATGCTTGCCAACTTTGGTAAATGGGTTGATGACGTTATGGTTAACGTATGAGGCAACTGGGAATTCGGCAAGGGAGAGGGCCGTCTAGACCTTGTACCAAGATGGAAAGGCGAGCCAGGTGGCTGCATATTCTGGTTTAAATGATTCGGCTCTTGAGTTCTTTACACTGACCAATCTGCTGCTGTGTAGGTAATGATTTGAAAAGAGGCCTCACGTCAGCGGATAAAGCCATTCTTGCTCAAGTAAAAATGGTCCTTAACTACAAAGCGCGAGCAAACCTTTAAGGCCAAGGCCGCGCGGCTCATATTCTACTGAAGTACGATCTGACCTACTCAACATTTTCGGTGGCTGACCATATCCCTGTGATGAGGGAAGAACCACTTCTTATGGCACTCATATTCCCTAGCTCCAAGAGCTTGAGGGACATTGGCCTAGAGGGGTCGGACGTCGAGGAGGCCGTACCAGAGGGCCATTTAGAAGAAGAGAATTCGGACGCCGAAGGGGCTGTGTCAGAGGGCCCTTCGAAACAAGTACTTAATAGAGAAATTGAGTCGGCCTTTGAGCAACTCCTAGAAGGTAGCAACCCTCCCTCTATTTCTAGCCGAGTAGCTGCTTCTCTAGAAGACGACATTTTTACCGAGCTAGGAGATTTGCCTGGGGCCGACACTGAAGAAATGGGTAGAGAATCCCTTGCACAGTTCACCAAGAGAAGAAACGTCGAAAAAATGGTGGTGAGGAAGAGGGCCAGCGTTACTGGTGGAGGCCTAACTCCCTCTCTAGCAACCCCCCTCCAACAATTGCTGAAACTCGCGAACTGATTGTCACCGAATCGGTTCTTGAGCGACAGTAAGCGGAAGATTCAGGTTTCGAACAAATTTTCCAGAAAAACCTATCGACAAACGGCAAAGGGTTGAGGCGTCCTCACAGGATTTGACCGAGCCATTTATTATCCAGCCAAGGATGAAGAATGCGCCAGTTATGATCGGTGGTTTGGCTATCAAAGATCCTGCTGTGACTTTAAGCGTGGCCTCGGTGGTTTCTCTGCCAATAGATAAAGCCACCTTCCGCTTTGAGCCCGACATGGTTTCGATTGCTTTAGTGGCTCAATCGGCTATATTGGTGAGTAATGTTGGTAGCATGAGCTTAACCTCTTGTTTGTTTATGCCGACTAAAATTCCTTTACTTTATGATGCTTATTAGGCAACGGGAAGGATAGCCGAACTAGGCCGTCGTCACTACGACGTTACATAAAGACTTGGCGTAATAGAAGGCCAATTGGAGGATGAAAGGAACAAGGCTGCAGCCGCGATAGCTGATTTAATGGCGGCCACGGAAAGGGTTAAGGCCGAGGCCAAAAGGGCCAAAGATGAGAAGGCAAAGGCCGCTATCGAATAGGTGAAAGAATAGCATGCCGACCTCCTTTGGCAAGCCGCCGAAGAGAGGGTGACCCTTATAGATAGTGAGCTAAAGTCGGCCAAAGTAGAAAATGCCAAATTGATAGCTGATTTGGAGGAGGCAAAGATGGCTCAAGAGAGTGCAGAGGCAGATGCAGCCAAAGCATTCGACGCAGGCGAGCTTAAGGCCAAAGAATTGTACGCAGATGAAGCGTTGAAATTTGAAAATCGAGGCTTTAAGCACGGTTGGCTCAAGGCTCTAGCGGCTGCCAAAGTGACTCTTGACTAGTCGATTCCATATGAGCAGTTGGAATTTGAACCTCTAGAATCGAACCCAGAGGATTTTGAAGATAGTTGAAGATAGGTTGTTTATTTTTGCTATATTTCTTTTAGTATTAGTGATGTTTTGTATTAGGGCAATTTTCATTGATAAAGTGATGCTTGTTTTGTATAAAGTGTTAGCTAAAAGAATGTGATGCTTGCTTTATATAACGTGTTAGCTAAAAGAATGTGATGCTTGTTTTATATAAAGTGTTAGCTAAAAGAAGTACAAAGCAACAAAAAAGCTTTCTCAAATAGTCCAAAGGTCAAGTGGGGCAGTGAATGAATTCGGTTAATGATGGATGGACCGAATTGATTAACTCATTTGCCTTTGCCCTAGTTGAGCATGAGTCCATCGCTGAATACATAACAACCTCATGGTCAAGTGGGAAAGTGAATAAATTTGGCTAATGATGGATGAGCTAAATCGATTAACACATCTGCCCTTGCCCCAGTTAAGCATAAGTCCACCGCCGAATACATAATAACCACATGGTCAAGTGGGGCAGTGGATGAATTCAGCTAATGATGGATGAGCCGAATCGATTAACACATCTGCCCTTGGTCGTTGAGCATAAGTCAACTGCCGAATACGTAACAACCTCATGGTCAAGTGGGGCAGTGGATGAATTCGGCTAATGATGGATGAGCCGAATCGATTAACACATTTACCCTTGCCCTAGTTGAGCATGAGTCCACCGCCGAATACATAACAACCTCATGGTCAAGTGGGGCAGCGATAAATTCGGCTAATGATGGATGAGCTGAATCGATTAACATATCTGCCCTTGCCCCAGTTAAGCATGAGTCCACAGCCGAATACATAACAACCTCATGGTCAAGTGGGGCAGTGGATGAATTCGGCTAATGATGGATAAGCTGAATCGATTAACACATCTGCTCTTACCCGTTGAGCATGAGTCCACCCCTGAATACATAACAACCTCATGGTCAGTGGGGCAATGGATGAATTCGACTAATGATGGAAGATCTGAATCGATTAACACATCTGTCCTTGCCCCAGTTGAGCATGAGTCCATCATCGAATGTGTTCTGAATAACGATGGCGGTAGCCACGGGCGCATCGTAAGTGTTATATTTCATAATTAATGAATGAGGGTCATTAAATATGTTTGTGCAACTCACAAAAGGGGTTATCTAGCCACGCGGTGAGTAGCAAACAAAATGGAAAAGGCGAGAACATCTGTGCAGTAACCGGCAATAACCAGGTTGGGCGTATGTCTAGCAGATTATTCTTCAACAGTAAAGGTGAGGGAAATAGTTTGGTTGAACTGAATGCGGAGATGGATCGTGGAATAGGTGGCGTAACTTCTCGGAGGAACGGGAAAGGCGACATTCACCCCGACGATGAAGCAGGTCCCCAAGGAGGAGTGAGGTAGAGAAATCGCCCTAAAAAAGGTAGCGCCAGGGTTGCAGATGCATAGGTCTCCGTGCGACAAGAGTCGGGTAGGCTACCACGCCCTCTGAGTTTTGCTGTCTTTATTGGCAACAAGCCCATGACAAAAACGGACTCGATCGTACATGATCTAAATATGGCAGTGGATTTTACTCGATAGATATTTTCACTCGAAGTACAGCAATCTATGACTGGGCAGAGTGACTACGAAGTTTTCAGAGATGGTATTCATGGGTCTATCAAAGGATTGTACTGTGCATATGAGACCGGCATGCGCCTTCGGGCCACCTAGAAAGAGATTGTACAAATGGATGGGCGGATTTGGGAGTTGGAATGTCGGGCAGAGAAGGTGGAGGCCGAAGTGCGTAAAGCCAAGGCCGCTGAGAAGCAGCCCGTGAGTTCGGTGAATACGGCTGTGACCGATAGAGTGAACCAACGGCTGATTGATCATACTATAGCCGATCGGGATACGGCTGCCGTGTTTGCCAAAGAAGCGATACGATCCTGGGTTGATGAGCAAGGTTCCTTTGATGGACAAAAAGTCGGCATTGAAAAGACCAAAGAGAAGCTGGCTGATAATGTTTACCGATGCGAGAACCGTGGTTTTAAACACGGATGGCTCAAGGCTCTTCAGGCTGCTAGTATTGACCCGACGTCACCGTTGTACAAAACGTGTAAGTTTCCATTCGAGGCTTATGACACTGAGAAAACTGATAATGAAGAGGAAACGGATGAGGGGCAGGCCGCGGCTACCCTTCAGAGAGCCTGAATAACTTAAGAGATTTGTAGTTTGTAACAAATGTTGTTATTTATTTTTATAATAAATTCCTTACAATTTCTTTCGTGTCCATTGTGTTTGTATATTTTGTGTGATATGCTATGTGCCATTGTGAAGAATTTTTTACTTCAATTTGGAGAAGTCAAATCCGAATTCAAAGGCCTAGTCGGCCGATCGTGGCGACCACAAAGGGCGCTCCGAATTCGGAGTCTTGTAATGGCCAATTGTGCCAAGTACAAAGGGTGCTCCGAATCCGGAGGCTTATTTGGCTGATCGTGTCTTGCACAAAGGGCACTTCCAATTTGGAATCTTGTAATGGCCAATTGTGCTATGCACAAAGGGAGCTCAAAATCCGGAGGCTTATTCGGCCGATCATGTCTAGTACGAAGGGCGCTCCGAATTCAGAGTCTTGTAATGGCCAATTATGCCAAGAACAAAGGGCGCTTTGAATCCGGAGGCTTATTCGGCTGATCATGTCTAGCACAAAGGGCGCTCCGAATTCGAAGTCTTCTAATGGCCAATTGTGCCAAGCACTAAGGGTGTTCCAAATCCAAAGGCTTATTCAGCCGATCGTGTCTAGCACGAAGAGCGCTCCGAATTCAGAGTCTTGTAATGGCCAATTGTGTCATGCACAAAGGGTGTTCCAAATCCAGAGGCTTGTAGACGTCCCCGAATGCCCCGGGAGGGTTAAGTCCCGTTCCGTTCGTATTGGGGTCACTACAGTTCAAGGACTCAAATGTCACAGTTCTTAATCTTGAACCAAAGAGTCCAAATCCGGCAAATCGATTTTGAAAACAGATTTTTTTGAAAAGAAGTGCCAAACATGGACTGCTTTGCCAGATACAGAGTCGCCACCTAAATGTTTTTTAATGGAAAATTTAAATGACTCGGTGCCAAAGGCCACGTGTCCGTCATCACCAAAGTTGCCTCGGCTCGGGAACTTGGGTACGATTGGGGAAGGTCACTTCGTAAGCACCCCCGCTCGCCGATCAAAGATCGGCCTCTACTAACCATGATATCTGATTTTGAAAACATTGTATGTTCTTATTCCGGTTATTAGCCTAGGTTACTATGTGATGCGCATAGCAGACAAGTATAGACTGAGTCGCCTGAATTGGAACAAAACATTTTATGTTTGTTTATGAAAGATGGTTTGCTACCCGCAGGTAGGCTTAAAATGCAGATTTTGCCACCCTCAGGTGGGCTTAAAAAGATGGTTTTGCCACTATCTAGTGGGCTTTAAAACAAACATTTGATGAATTATTCCAATCCAAATAACCCAACCTCCACCCACAGGCATTCAAGCAGTTATATCACATAAGCAAATAGCCTCATGGTAAGCATGCTATCATGGCAGTCACTCACACGCATGCAAGGATGCTAAAGCATAAAACTCACCGAGTACTCCAAGCCAAAACAGAAACTCATTAGAAATCATGCATGATCCTAAATATACAGGATTGCCTAATGCAACACATGCAAAAATGCAACTATAGCAGGCTCGGCTATCCTAAACATGGCATATGGAATGCTACAGCTATCATGTATTCAACTTGGAATTGAAATACAAATGCAGTTAGTATGATGCGCCGAGCCTGGTGCATGTAAAACAGATGAATGAATGCAAACATGCTATCATACTGTATGCTAATTGAAATATGCCCTAATCTAACCATCATAAGCAGGTAAATAAAAGGGAAGAAAGACGTGGGATGGAAGACATACATCACACTCACCCACACTTATTTCAATTTTGCCCTCGCACAGAGGGTCCGAATAAATACAGTCCCGAATAAAAGAATAGTACAGTCCAAATAATACAGTCCAAATATGTACAAATTCCTAATTAATTAACAAATTAACTAAGAAAGCTTGTAAAACTGGCATGCAAGCCAGGGACTGCCTTGATTCCGCTCCGGGTGATGAATGATGCATGTTCGGGTTGCCTTTGTGCGGAAATCCATGACGATGCCCCAATTAGCCTCTGTTTGCACCTTTTCTTGAAATGCGTGCCAAGCTCTGAAAAGTTGATGATTCTTCATTTTTGCTGCAACAGAGAGCAGGAAAGGGCATGGCAATGTATTTTCACAAATGTATGCATGTCTCGATCCTCGTGCCACCAATCACGCATATCGATGCATGATGGCCGAGGAGTCGATTTGCACAATTCAATATGGAATGAATGCACATGAAAACATAACAAAACCTAACTCCATCATGGATGATCCGGAGTGTCGGTGACTAGGGAATTGAGACACGTTCCGTCACTCGGAGTACGGAACGTACCTCGTTTCCCGTGCCGGGGCTAACTCCTATCCCGAACACGATGCAATATGCATGATATGCATGAAATGCAACTAAGATACAACCTAACATGCGAAAGGCTATGAAATGGCATACACGATGCACGAGGTAATATGACATACACAATGCACTAACACACAACCTAGCATGCGCAATGCTATGAAATGGGACGACATACACAATGCATAATGGACTTACACCAACATGAGTGGACCTCAGCCACACACACATAAGAGGCCATCAGATGAAAACAAGACAGCTCGAAATGCGTGCACGCGTGCACGCAAACTGAGGACCGACCCTCAGGCACCGAAATGCCACTCTAACAAGACATGGCAAAACACAAAAAATGGCATACTATCATGCAAAAATCAGAGGTAATAAATGATGCAAAACAGCCCCGAAACCCGGTGAAATGAAACCCGATGCATGGAACGAGTCCCGAAACACGGATTTTGGCGCATGAAATGGCCTATAGCTATACAATGCAAACATAATTTGAACGTTAAATGAAAAGACAGAAGCAAGGCAGACCCGAGACAAGTATTTTTACAGTTTAGAGTGAGGCCAAACAGTGGGCCCAAGTAGGGCTAAATTAGCATACAAAAATGGCTCCGCAAGGGAGGCAATGAAGCAAGTGGTAGATGTAAAGCCCAAACAGAAAAAGACCCTTCTAAAATGTTGAAGAGGGGCCTAAAATATGACCACTTACAGTTTATGGAAACCCCCAAAACAAAATACAAATATGCTCAAAATGTCATGCAAGATAGGGCCCGAAAGAGGTTATAACACAAAGTATACAAATCATGCTTCAAACAGGAAAAGACCCTTAATAAAACATGACAAGGGGGGCAAAATATGGCTACTTTCAGTTCGGACCAAGGTCCAAAAACAGAAGCTCAATAGGCTAATAAATCATGCAAAAATGGGGACCAAAGAGGGGTACAATGGCAAGTGATATATGGAGGTCCCAAACAGTGGTGAGCCCTTCTTCAATGTTGAATAAGGTCTCAAAATAGGCCTATCTACAGTTTACCTCATGCCCCAAAACAGATTACACGTAGGCTAAAAATATCATGCAAAATATGGCACAAAGAGGGCTAAAGAGGCAAGTACCAAAAGGGGGTCTCAAACAGTGAGAGACCCTTAATGAAAGATGAAATAGAGCTCCAAAAAATGCTACTTTCAGTTTTGGTCGGAGCTCAAATGTATAATCAAGAAGGGCTAAGATATAGACCAAGAAAAGAGCAAAAAAGGGAAAAACGAGACTCACCCTTGAAGAACCAAACTTTAGCAGCCTCTTGATCCAAAATACAGCACTTCTAGCCTTTGAGAAGGTCCTCCAAGCCGCTGGAATGGAGTGGTGGTGGTGGTGCTAGGTGGTGGTGAAGAAATGGTGTAGGACTTTTAGGGTTTTGGTGCTTGAAATATAGAGAGAGGGAGATTGTGTATATGAGACTCAAACCAAAGTCTTCTAACCCAGAAAAAATGCAGCTAGAGCTCTGGTTTTATAGACAAAAAGGGATGGAAAAGAGGGGGAAAAAAGGGGGGGAAATTCGGATTCAAAATTCCCCCCAAAATGGCCAAAAGGTGAGCTAAAGGGGCATGTGATAGCTGCGGGTCCCAAATAGCTGAGAGCCCTTCAACAAAGTTGAATAGAGGCTCAAAATAAGACACTTTCTAGTTTACATCAAGCCACGAAAATAAATACAAGTAGGCCTAAACTATCGTGCAAGAAAAGGGAAAAATGGAGGGGTAAAGAAGCAAGTGATAGATGGAGATGTCAAACATCAAGAGGTCCTTAATCAAACATGAAAAGGAGTTCAAAATATGACTATCTCAAGTTTGGGTCAGAGCCCAAAAATGCAGAATGAAGGTTCGGGAGCCAAAATACGCAGTTCGGGCCCCCGAAAGTGGGCTGTTAGGCACCGGAAGTGGTGTCCGACCACGAAGTTGGTCTCTCGGACCACAGTGTCCCTCAAAAGGGAGGAAATAAGGTGTGTGCCAAAAACTGGAGCAAACGGAGGTGGTTAAGCGGTCTCGAACCGAGGCACACGGCCGTCGGCTCCGAAAAACCGAAAATCGGGCCCCAAACGGGAAAAATGGCCTACGACCACGAAACGTAGCCTACGGCCACTGAGAGATGATCTACGAGACCTCTCCCTTCCTTTGGGAAGAGAAAACAGAGAAAACAGGGCCTGGTTCGCAAACCGAGGCAAAGCATAAAAGAGTCCGGAAGTCCGGAGGCAAGGCTCGCAGCCGGGACTCCGCAACCTCAGAACGAGCACAATATGCAACATCACCAAGCGCTCAATCGGTGACATCTGAGTCTTAAGGTCGGTCAAAAATGGGGTGTCTACAGAGGCTTATTCAGCCGATCGTGTCTAGCACGAAGGGCGCTCTGAATTCGGAGTCATGTAATGGCCAATTGTGCCATGCACAAAGGGTGCTCCAAATCCGGAGACTTATTCAGCCGATCGTGTCTAGCACGAAGGGCGCTCTGAATTTGGAGTCTTGTAATTGCCTGTTATGCCATGCACAAAGGGCGCTCCGAATCTGGAGGCTTAGTCATTCAATCATTAGAGTAAGATCCAAGCAAATATGGGCTATGAAGAAGATTCATTGATGAATTGCGTGGATACATTCACAAAAAAGAAGAGGATAATTACATAACTAGTTTTCATGCCATTTAATGGTAAAATTTGCATAGGTGAGTCTGTAGACACCCCAATTTCAATCGCTCATAAGACTTAGGCGCTTTATTCTAAGCACTCGATGATGAAGGTTACATTATGTAAGAGGTTTGAATTCTCAACAAAGAAATCTGATTTCAAGCTCTAAAACAATCCCAACCTGCCATACCCACTGTATTTCTACCCCGGAAACTCAGTTTTGAACATTGTACTAACATGCATTGAACCTGGAAGTGAGAAACAGTGAAATTACATTGAGGCCCGGCCATGCCTCAGTGACGGTCGGCCGTGGATACCAATGCCTGGCTGGGCATCTTGACTTTTCTGAGCAAAATTGTACAGCAACCTGCCAGCTATCTAGTTTGTAGATATTTTGATCTGCAGCTCGAGTTCTGTATATTTTGAGAATTACTTCCCATTTGATGCTTCTCTCCTTTTAGAGGACTTAACATCACCATGGGCAAATAGACTAATGAATGGCAATGACCAAACAAATTGGTTTAAAATTGGATCAACACACATAAACAAAATGGCTTAAATTGCTTAAGCTTGGCCGGGCGTTATGCCAAGTTAATCGAGTCAAGAATGGTCATATGCTAATTCATGGCATTTTGATAATTCTTGAAGCGTCTCTACCACCCTCTTTGAGTTCACTCCATGATAAGAGGGAGGGGTGGTCATGTTCATTTCATTTATCGATTCTTGTCCAAATTGAATTCGAAATCATCAACCAATCAATTTGCCCATTGATGGATTTGGAAACAATTCTACTCTTCTCTCGAGGCATTCCCATGACAGAGAGTATGAGAAGGACAAACAGAGTCCAGAACACTCTGTTTGCACTGTCTTCACTTCAGGGCACCAAATGGAATTTTGCATGAGATTGAGGCACGACTGGCCTTCTGTAGGCCCAGTCGGGTGTCAGTGAGGCCTGGCCAGGTATCAATGTTTGGTAAGGCAGTGTGTTGTGCAGAAGCAGAGGGCAGTGGCTGAAGATGAAACAGAATAGTCTGGGCAGACAGAGCAGTTTCTGGACGTTGCACATGTGAGCATTGTGCATCCTTGGATTCGTACTCAGCTAGTTCATTAATTAGTATTTAGTTATTTATTCATTCATTTGGATTTGTAATAAGTAGTTGATTCGGACACTCGGACATTCGAACCCTCCTGCGTGAGGATAAATGTTATAATAATGTATATGTCTTCCAACCCCATGTCTTTCTCCCTTTTATTTACTAGCTTATGATGGTTAGTTTAAGACATCACATTTCATTTAGCATTACTCATGCTTGCATCCACTTGTCTTGCATGCACCAAGGCTCAGTTCATCATTCTAATTTGCATTGTTAGTTAAATATTTCGTTGAATACGTGCTTAAACCACATGTTATCAAATCGATTCAAAAACCATGTTAAGTAGCCGAGCCTATTTAGATTACATATCGCATGTGTTGCATTAGTCATGTTGCATAGGAATCATGCATTTTTCTAACTAGTTTCTCTTTTAGCTTGGAGTACGAGGTAAGCTTTTATTTGCTTTAGCACATTGCATGAGTGTACTTATTGCCATGTCTAGCATGCTTGCCATGAGGCTAAATGCTTAATTGATAAACTACTTGAATGCCTATGGATAAAGGCTATTTGCTTGAGTTGGAATAATTTGAGTAATGTTCATATGCGATCACTCTTTCAAGTGGTACATATTCAAAACACTTTTTCAAAACAAACATGATTCAAGTGTTCCAATATTTGCAAAATTAGTCTATACTTGTATGTATCACATAGTAAAGTTAACCTAATAATTAGAACAAGAGCATATAACGTAAATAAAAATCACATCATGATTAATAAAGGCCGATCTTTAATCAGGCAAGTGGGGTGCTCAAATCATGACCTTCCCCTCTCGCACCTAAGTTCTCAAGCTGAGACACTTTGGTGATGACGGACTAATGGCCTTTGGCACAAGTCTTGGGTTTCCTGAATTTCTCAAAAAATATTTAGGTGGCAACTCTGAAATCTGGCAAAGCAGTCAATTTTTGGCATTCGATTCAAAACATTGGTTTTCCAAAAAGAATTGCCAGATTTGGACTCTTTTAAGTTTTCACTTTTTCACATTGCACTTGTGAAATCAGATTCAAAACCACAAGAGTCCGATACTGTAAGACCTATTCGTCTTCCAAAAGGGGGCTCGAAAAAGTCGAGCTACAGTTTCTGGCGACTCTGTTGGGGATTTAGAGAACTTGACTTGAAATTCATGATGTGAAATTTTATCTAGTATATTTGTTCTTTGCATTGCATTTGCATTGGTTCGTTAAGTCACTGTGTTTGCCATCTGCTATCCTGGACGGTTTGCCGAAGGCTTGCCCAAAAGCTTGCCAAAAGGCTGACCGGTCGTGGGCTCTACCATGTTGGGAACACAACCCTTGGATCTAGACTACCGCTGTACCGCTTGATCCTTCTTTCACTTCTCAGTGTTAGGTGTGAGAGGTATATTAGGTAGTCTTGCTGAAGTACTCCATTTTTGACCATTTGGCCTAGCTACATATAGTAAAGCCATAGAGACTGTTCCAACTTAGGACAGGATACTCTCCCATATGTAGGGTGATGTGATACCGTTGTTTGAGTAGTAAAGCTGTAGATTACTCTAAAGCTAGGACAAGAAAACCCAAGCTCTCACAGGGGTGTTTTGAGTGCTTTTGTGCAAAATGTGAAATCTTTGGAAATGCATAACGCAATCCTGGGAGAGTCTTAATCTTGAAGCGATTCCTTTCAAACTTGAGGGTTGTGGGAGCCGAATAAATAGAGAACGAATCTGGTATACCCGAGGAGCCGGGAACTGAACGGCTCCATTCTGCTCAACTGGGACGCCGAATACGTTCTTAAGGCCGAATAGACTTGAGAAGGCATATCAGGACAAATGAAAGAATAATAAATAAAAAGTAGACTCTGGCCCCGAGGCCCAGAGAATGGATATAAATACAAGAGCTTCAGATTTGTAAAGGTATGTAAGAATCACTTCTAAAAACTTAGTGAACAAGCTTTCTTGAGTAGAAGAACTGACTTGTCCGTCGGAGTGCTAATTCCGGCACCCCCGACCGGAGTATTTGTATCTTTGCAGGTGACTAGCTGAGGATCATTGGCGTCTTCCAGGATCTGAAGAGTATTTCCAAACCACTTCCCCACAATTGGCGCCGTCTGTGGGAATACTCAAATATATCCATGAAAGACGTGACTGAAGATCCTCCGATAGCCACCGACGAGACCGCACAGAGAGACGACTTCACTCCGGCAAATACGCTCGGAAAGGAAACCGTCGCGCAGCGACGCGCCTCGAACTCTAACTCACCAACGACTTCAACGAAGGAGACGATGCAAGCGACCATAGAACAAGCCAGACAGACCAACAGAGTTTGGACAACATCATCGCTGAGAACGAACGCCTTCGCCGCGATTTGGCCTTAGAAAAAGCAAAGTCCAAACGGGCAGGGCTCAAGGTTCCTGAGCGATTCCCAAGGGCAGGTCCTCAACGACCTCGAGGCCAACAGCACAATGCCGACGGTCGCGCCTTAACCGATTACCTTGAGGAGGTGACAGAGGACGCACGTCGCCCAAGAGGCGTCCCGCTTGACACCGTACATATGATATACAGCCTGCCGATAGCCCCGACTGTACATGCAATCCAGTCACTTCCAGGCCCCCAGCATCAGCTCACACCAACAAAGCGACCCCGGCTCCGAGAAGCGCCAAGCATCACCTTCGACGACTCTGATTTGAGCGGCGTAACACTCCCTCACGTAGATCCTCTGGTTGTCGCGCTACGCGTAAACAGGTTCACCGTCGAACGCGTCCTTATCGACCAGGGAAGCACTTCGGAGGTTATGTACTATAAAACCTTCGTCAAACTCGGGTTCAACGATTCGGATCTGACTCCGCTCCTTATCCACTATTCGGCTTCAACGCCAACCCGGAGTACCCATTGGGAAAGATCAGTCTACCCGTTCGAGCTGGCTCCAGAACGGTGGACGTGGAATTCTTGGTCGTCAGGCTTACCGTCCGTACAATCTCATCATGGGGCGATCATGGTTGCATACCCTGCAGGCCGTCCCAAGCACCTACCACCAGCTGCTACGTTTCCCAACGGAACGGCGTTGAGCAGATCCGTGGCTCTCAACAGTCAGCGCAAGCATGTTACTTCTCGCCGCCAAGACGCCGAAGGAACTGCAAGTAAATCCATTGAAGTGCCCAGTCGAGAGATCTGGATGACGTCGGGCGTCAACCAAACGAAAAGGCCACGGAAGGTTTAGACCGGGTTGACATTGATGGAAGCCCGGAAAAGTTTTTTATGATCGGCGCCTCTCTGAGCCAGGTCGACAGACAGCAGCTGATCACTTTCTTACTCGGCAACCTCGACGTCTTTGCGTGGACTCCATACGAGATGCCGGGAATAGACCCGTCAGTCTCACAACACCATCTAAATGTCGACCCCCGGTGCAAGCCGATCATTCAGAAAGGCCGGCGATCCTCCGCAGAACACACCGCCGCCGTTGTAGAAGAAGTTGACAAATGCTTGACGCCGGGGCAATCAGAGAAGTCACCTACCCCACGTGGCTCTCCAACACAGTGGTGGTGAAAAAGAAAAATGGAACTTGGCGAGTGTGCGTCGATTTCACGGATCTGAACAAAGCTTGCCCCAAAGACTGCTTCCCCTTACCAGAATTGACCAACTCGTCGATGCGACGGCACGCCACCGGCGCATGAGTTTCCTCGATGCCTACAGGGGCTACCATCAGATCGCCATGAATCCGGATGATCAGGACAAAACTGCATTCCTCACTCCAAGAGGAACCTACTGCTACAGGGTTATGCCTTTTGGACTGAAGAATGCAGGGGCAACTTACCAAAGACTGGTCACCACGATGTTCAAAGAACAGCTCGGACACACTATGGAAGTATACATCGACGACATGGTGGTCAAATCCAAAGAAGAACAAAACCATATAGCCGATCTGGAAAACATTCAACACCCTACGCAAATACAGAATGAAGCTAAACGCTTCCAAATGCGCATTCGGGATCGGCTCCGGCAAATTCCTGGGTTATATCGTCAACCACCGAGGAATCGAAGCCAACCCGAGGCAAGTCACAGCAATTTTGGAACTGAGTTCCCCCCGTTCAGTGAAAGAAGTCCAAAAGTTGATGGGAATGGCTGCTGCACTCAACAGGTTCATCAGCCGATCTACAGACCGCTGCAGACAATTCTTTCAAACACTACGTCAGGGCAGAGCTTTCGAATGGTCCGCCGAATGCGAAGCAGCTTTTAACGGGCTCAAGACCTACCTCCGGACAGTACCTCTTCTAACACCCCCACCGGTGACCCCCTCATTCTATTCTGGCAGTCTCCGACAGGGCCGTCAGCGCCGTATTATTAAAAGAGGAGGAAGGGCAGCAACAGCCAGTGTATTATGTGAGCAAGGCAATGGTGGACGCCGAAACATGCTACCTACCGCTGGAAAACTCGTCCTAGCCTTGGTCATGGCAGCAAGAAAACTGATGCATTACTTCCAAGGACACAGCATTAGGGTGCTAACAGACTATCCCCTTCGATCAGTACTACGGAATGCAGAAGCATCAGGGCGTGTTTCGAAGTGGGCTCTCGAACTCGGCCAATACGACATTCAGTTTTTACCCAAAACTGCAATCAAGGGGCAGGTGCTTGCCGACTTTGTTGCCGAATTCACAGGAGGGCTTGCCGACCTCAAGCCTGATGACGTCCAGCCAAAGGCCGAAGTTCGGTCAAAGCCAGATTGGAGAATTTATGTTGGGGACATTTGGCAATTATACTGTGATGGATCGTCTAACCAACGGGGCAGCGGCGCCGGCGTCGTAATTATGTCTCCAGACGGCGCAGTAATTGAGCAGGCCGTCAAGCTCGGCTTCGAAGCATCAAATAACGAAGCCGAATACGAAGCCCTTTTAGCCGGACTGCGGAACGCACATCTGCTCGGCGCGCGGCGCTGTTGGTGTTTTGTGACTCAAAATTGGTAATCAACCAGCTGAAGGGGGAGTACGCGCAAGAGACGAGCGTATGGCGGCCTATATGAAAACGGCTAACTCCTTGCTGACGAAATTCGACCATCATGAACTAAACCAAATAACACGCGATCAAAATACACACGCGGATGCCCTGGCCTGCTTAGCCTCCGCCATCAACTCCGAGCTCAAGCGTACCATCGAAGTAGGTTTCGTCCCGGAACCAAGTATCGGCCTCCGGAGGAAACCCACATCAACATTATAGAATCCGCTCCAAGTTGGAAGGACCCCATTGCTGCATTCCTTTCTTCTGAGCAACTCCCAGAGGACAAAAAAGAAGCACACAAACTGCGAAACAAGGCCCTGCGGTACTACTTAGATCCACAAGGAGGGCTTTACAAAAAGTCCCTCTCTGGTCCATACTTGGAATGCGTGCACCCGGACAGAGTAGAGGAGCTGCTCACTGAGATACACGAGGGCAGCTGTGGTGCCCATTCGGGGGGACGCTCCCTGGCCCATCGGGCGATAACACAGGGATATTATTGGCCGACGATGAGAGCCGACGCAGAAAATTATGTCAAGAAATGCGAACAATGCCAAAAGTTCTCCCCACTAACCCATCAGCCGGCAGAAGCTTTGAATTCTATCACAAGCCCCTGGCCGTTTGCTCAATGGGGACTTGATATCGTAGGACCATTGCCGAGGGCCCCAGGGAACAAGCGATTTCTAATCGTAGCAACCGATTACTTCACAAAGTGGGTCGAAGCGGAGGCTCTAACCCATATACGAGATTCCGACATTAAGCGCTTCATGTGGAGGAACATCATTACACGATTCGGCATTCCAAGAGCATTGATCTCGGATAATGGAACCCAGTTCGATTGTGGCGTATACCGAGAGTTGTGCAGCAAATATGGTATTGAGCCTTACTTCTCTACGCCAGCCTACCCCAAAGTAACGGTCAAGCGGAAGCTTCAAACAAATCCATCTTGGACGGCATCAAAAAGAGGCTGGAAAATGCCAAGGCAGATGGGTTGAAGAGTTGCCGAGTGTACTGTGGGCCCATCGTACAACGCAAGACGATCTACCGGAGAAACGCCGTTTGCCTTATGCTTCGGAACCCAGGCAATCCTACCCCTAGAGATCGGCTTACCAACTTTGAGATCGCAAGCCTTTGACACAAGCCGAAATGACATGATGCTCGCCCTGGACCTGGTTCTGATTGAAGAACGAAGAGACCGCGCCTTAGCATCCATGGCACGCTATCAGCAGCAGCTCGCTAAGTCATACAATCGGCGAGTTCAGTTGCGCCGCTACAATCCAGGAGAACTGGTCCTAAAGAAGGTACTGCCAGCCGACCGGAGGCCAGCCGATGGAAAGCTTGGTCCGAACTGGGACGGCCCCTATCAGATAGATTCCGTTGCAGGCGCAGGGGCATATCGGCTCTCAGACATGTCAGGAAGAAGCCTGCCACGGCCGTGGAATTCAACACATCTACGTAAATTTTATCAATGACCCGACCTGTGGG
Source organism: Camellia japonica (assembly GCA_030407325.1). NCBI lineage: Eukaryota > Viridiplantae > Streptophyta > Magnoliopsida > Ericales > Theaceae > Camellia > Camellia japonica. The sequence goes on from JAPPVO010000029.1 coordinate 75,299,548, forward strand.
CTTGATACTTGTACACATGTCGTTGTAATGCAAGGTTTCGTGTTTTTACATTTTGAGCTCAACATCGTAGCAAGTCTCCGGATTCGGAGCCCCCTTTGGTGCACGACACCTTAGGGCCGAATAAGTCTCCGGATTCGGAGCGCCCTTCGTGGATGTCACGATTGGCCAAAAAGTCTCCGGATTCGGAGCCCCTTTGGTGCACACCTTAGGGCCGAATAAGTCTCCGGATTCGGAGCGCCCTTCGTGGATGTCACGATTGGCCAAAACAAGTCTCCGGATTCGGAGCCCCTTTGGTGCACGACACCTTAGGGCCGAATAAGTCTCCGGATTCGGAGCGCCCTTCGTGGATGTCACGATTGGCCAAACAAGTCTCCGGATTCGGAGCCCCCTTTGGTGCACGACACTTAGGGCCAAATAAGCCCCGGATTCGAAGCGCCCTTCGTGGATGTCACGATTGGCCAAAACAAGTCTCCGGATTCAGCCCCCTTTGGTGCACGACCTTAGGGCCGAATAAGTCTCCGGATTCGGAGCCCCTTTGGTGCACGACACCTTAGGGCCGAATAAGCCTCCGGATTCGGAGCGCCCTTCGTGGATGTCACGATTGGCCAAAAAGTCTCCGGATTCGGAGCCCCCTTTGGTGCACGACACCTTAGGGCCGAATAAGCCCCGGATTCGGAGCGCCCTTCGTGGATGTCACGATTGGCCAAAACAAGTCTCCGGATTCGGAGCCCCTTTGGTGCACGACACCTTAGGGCCGAATAAGCTCCGGATTCGGAGCCCTTCGTGGATGTCACGATTGGCCAAAACAAGTCTCCGGATTCGGAGCCCCCTTTGGTGCACGACACCTTAGGGCCGAATAAGTCTCCGGATTCGGAGCGCCCTTTGGGGCATGACGCCTTAGGGCCGAATAAGTCTCCGGATTCGGAGCGCCCTTCGTGGTCACGATTGGCCCAAACGAGTCTCCGGATACGGAGCCCCTTTGGTGTATGACGCCTTAGGGCCGACTAATGCATTTCTGAGCGTTTGTACCATGCAGTGCACAATATTCTAATCAAAATCTAAAATATTCCAATAAAATGAATCGACACGTTTGAACTAGAAATATTTTACAATCAAAATATTTTACGATCAAAGACGGACATTGAAAATGAAAGCCTATTTATTCATAGTGAAGCTTGTCGTTGCATTACACTCTAGTTAATCGGCCTCCTCATCGTCGCTCTTCTCCATTTCAAATTCGGAATAGGGAAGGTAATGTCGATGGTATAAGGGTGAAGCCGAATCTATGCCTAGGGACCCAAGAACTTCCACGATTTGAAGGGCCTTGATCTAGCCATGCTTAAAACCACGATTTTCGCATCGACAAACTTCCTTAGCAAGGTCTGTCTTGGTTTTATCAACCCCGGCCTTGAAACCGTCCTCATACCCTTTCTCGTAACCCGGGGCCTTTTGGGATGTATTTCCGCCCACTTTAAGTTGACCGGCCGTCGCCGGCTCAGCCATTCGAACCTTCTTAAGCTCCCGAAGCTCACTCTCGGCCTTTTTCCGCGTGAGCTTCCAGACCGCGATTCCTTTCGTCCTTTTTCTCAATGTCGCGTCTCATTTCACGCAGACGCATGCCAATTTCATAAGCATTATACAACCCCTTCACAGCCCCATGTATGCCGTCCCGAAACACTTCGAAATCACGACGACCAACCATCGATTGTTGGACTTCCGGTGGAAAAATCTGTCGAGCAAACTCGACTGCCACATCTGGATCTTTAATGATGGAATCCGCCTCTGTCATCGGTTTATTCTTTACAAAAACCGCAAAATTAATTGGTCGCGACGTCGCGTCCACCTCGATTCCCGGTCGCGGGCATGGGGAACCTCCCCGTTGACCGTCCTTTGAGGGGACCTGCTTCGACGGCTAAGGCGCTGCTGTTTTTCCCGATCCTTGGACGCTCTTCTTCCCCTACCAGTGGGCTCGCTGCTGCGATACATTTCGACGTTTGAATTCAGCCAATCTCGGTCCTTCCCCAGTATTGGCTCAACCCTGTACCCAAATAAATAGGACCCTTGGTACGAACTTACCCCATTTATTCCGGGATATGCGCAGCTCCCCCAAGGCAACGTCGGTATGACCGAACGCCAAACGTCGGACGATGATCCGCGTGCCCACGAGTATGAACCGATTCGGCTCTTCACGCTCGCGTCCTGGCCAAGGCAAGGGCAGATTTATTAATCTAGTCGGCCCCGTTTTACTCAGCCACCTTTTCAAAGAATGCCTCGGCCAGCCCACGAGTATGAACCGATTCGGCTCTTCACGCTCGCGCCCTGGCCAAGGCAAGGGCGATTTATTAATCTAGTCGGCCCGTTTTACTCGGCCACCTTTTCAAAGAATGCCTCGGCCAGCCCACGAGTATGAACCGATTCGGCTCTCACGCTCGCGCCCTGGCCAAGGCAAGGGCAGATTTATTAATCTAGTCGGCCCCGTTTTACTCGGCCACCTTTTCAAAGAATGCCTCGGCCAGCCCATGAGTATGAACCGATTCGGCTCTTCACGCTCGCGCCCTGGCCAAGGCTGGGGCAAATTTATTAATCTAGTCGGCCCCGTTTTACTCGGCCACCTTTTCAAAGAATGCCTCGGCCAGCCCACGAGTATGAACCGATTCGGCTCTTCACGCTCGCGCCCTGGCCAAGGCAAGGGCAGATTTATTAATCTAGTCGGCCCCGTTTTACTCGGCCACCTTTTCAAAGAATGCCTCGGCCAGCCCACGAGTGTGAACCGATTCGGCTCTTCACGCTCGCGCCCTGGCCAAGGCAAGGGCAGATTTTAGATCTATTAAGAAATATCACCATAAAATTACGGAAACATCAGCACATTGAGCAGAATTCATAACATCTTATAACTACAAACAAGTACCGACGTCCATTTCTGTATCATAACTTTTACAATATGAACCCGCATGAAAAACATGGAAAATGTCCGATAAACGAATACAAAATAACAAAAACAAACGGAAAAAGTGCTTTCTCGAAATCATAACAATTGTGTATCGTAAAGATCAACCCTCGGAATCAGTCTCCAACGGATCGATGTCCACTTGCTCATACGGTATTGGCATATTCAGCGAAACTCCAGCTGCAGCAAGGGCCTTGTCCCAACCATGTTTGAAGCCCCGATTCTCAAACCGAGAGACCTGGTCCACATACTCGGCGAGTCCAGCCTCTTTCCCGGCTTCGAAACCTTTTGAATCGGCAATCTCCTTTGCCGCCTTCATTTCAGCCAACTCAGCCTCCAGGCTGGCAACTGCCTTTTGGGACAAGCCAAGTGCAGCTTCCATATCGTCGGCCTTCTTCTCGGCCTCCGCTCTCAACTTATCCGCATGACGAGCTCTCTCTACTCCTCGTCCTCTGCCCGAGAAGCTTCCTGTTTTGCTCTTAAAAATTCGTCCTCGGCCCTTTTCCTCTGGCCCTCAACTTGCTTTCGTAAATGACTAATCTCTCTTGACGACGTCGAGATGACGGCGGCCTACATCGGCTATCCTACCAACGGTCTGCAAAAGAAAAATTCAAAAAACGTAACGCGAACAATGTTTGGATGAAGTGAAGGAAAAGTCAGAATACGCACCAAAAGGGCCGACTGCGCGGCTAACATTGTCGCATTCAAATCCGGTTCCAACTGGAAAGCCTCCATATCACACGGCAACGACAAAGACGTTGCCACGCCGAACGTGACCTCTGGGTCTTTAAGCGCCGAGGCATCCGAAGGAACCGGCACGTTTCTTACCATTGGTCAATCACAAAGGGCACAACCTCACTCGATCCCCCTTTCGAGGACGTTTGCCGCCGTGATCTTCTAAACCGACCTCACGATCCCTAGCGCGTTTCTCCCCTCTCCCTCAACATCCTGGACGGCTTCCCCAACCAACGCGGATTCGGCATTCTTATTTGTTGCCGCCTCCTCGACAATTCCCAAGGATTTTGATTCGGTAACTGGGAGGGAATGTTGAGATTCACTGGTGGGCGGTTCGGTCGAAAGGCCCTCCGCTCTTCGCTATACAGCTAGCCTCTCCGCATTCGCCTTCTTAGCAAGCTTGTCAGGCTTAACCCAGCCATGTTAGTGGATCCCGAGATGGGAAGATTGTCTGTACGTTGAGGAACGTCGTCAACAGAGAGGTTCCCCCGCCCCGAAGTAGAGGGAGGATCGCAGAATCCAATACCTCCTCAGATTCGGCCTCGGACTGATCTGATTTGGCAGTATCGGATACTTCAGTATTCTCCGAATCGGACCCTTCAAAACCTAACTGTCTCAAGTTTTTGAAGTCGGAAAAATACGAGCGACGAGAAAATCTTCCCCCTTCGGAGTCGGTATGTTTTCCGCAGCCGAAAAGGTTGTATATGTAGGCTCGTAGCAAAGCAGAACGTGAGCCGCTCTTCCTGCTTATGAAGACTGCGACGGCCGAAATAATAAGCAATCCTAATGTCCGAAAGAACGGCGGCGTCAGTTGAAGCTCGGACTTTTTTCAAATCGTTCCCTGCAGAAGACAAGCCATAAGACTCAAGAAACAGGGTATGGCAATATGAGCACATAATACAAGCAAGAAGAGCATTCGGCGACCTGGTTCGCCCCTACGTCTAGGAATAGGATCGACACGATCCTCCCCTTCGCCGAACTCCCAGTTGCCGTGGACAACGACCATGACGTCATCAACTCGTTTCCCAGAGCTGGAAAGCATAGTGATTAACTGATGATCTGTATCCTTAGCTCTGAGGAAGTAACGCCCGTGCCGACCGGAGGACTTGGCCAAAGCATAACAGTGCCGAATGGCAGGAATGCCAAGATTAATTCCAAGGCAACGGTTCAACGCTACGACCCCCATTATAATTCTAAAGAAATTCACATTGGGCTGGGAAGGGATCAAATCCCAATGGCGAAGAACAGCCCTCAGAAACGGGTGAAGGGGAAAGCGGACTCCACCCTCTGCGATTGACAAGAGGGGAAAGACAATCGTGGTTTTGTCCTCCCTCTCCATGTCAAGAGTGCCGCCCGCCACAAACGACAGGTGGACATCGTCAGGAATAGAGAAATGGCGCCTAAAGCCAACAATTCGGTCTGACGAAAGGAGGTCTTTCAAATGTTTCGCCATAAACCACTGTCTATAAGAACATGCGACGGAATAAACAAACTAGGAAAAGCTTCAGAGCAGGGGAAAGGAAAACTTACAAAAAATGAAGAGAGTATCACAGACGGAAGAATTGCAAGAACGATTCGAAGAGCAACCCAGCAACCAGCGTCATAGAACACGGATTCGAAAGGACATCAGACTTTAAATCATAATGAATAGGCGTGTACGAAGGGTCGGGAAGTTGAGACGACGATTAAAGGGGGAGTAATCAAACGTCCGCGTGATAAGTCTAACCCCCAAACTTCGTTTCAGAGTATTTGAAAATCGGAACCAAGCATTTCACCCAACTGTCATTGACAGAACGCTTGGGGGGCAATTGTGGGAGCCGAATCAGTAGAGGAACGAAATCTGGTATACCCGAGGAGCCGGGAACTGAACGGCTCCATTCTGCTCAACTGGGACGCCGAATACGTTCTTAAGGCCGAATAGACTTGAGAAGGCATACCAGGAAAAATGAAAGAATAATAAATAAAAAGTAGACTCTGGCCCCGAGGTCCGGAGGATGGATATAAATACAAGAGCTTCAGATTTGTAAAGGTATGTAAGAATCACTTCTAAAAACTTAGTGAACAAGCTTTCTTGAGTAGAAGAACTGACTTGTCCGTTGGAGTGCTAATTCCGGCACCCCCGACCGGAGTATTTGTATCTTTGCAGGTGACTAGCTGAGGATCATTGGCGTCTTCCAGGATCTGAAGAGTATTTCCAAACCACTTCCCCACAAGGGTCATATCAGAATCAGATTTGGGTCAAAATTCAGGGTTTGTGTTTGATATGGGTGAATTTTCAGCAAAACCAGAGCCAAGGCCAAATTGTATCCTGCTTTGTTTTGACCAGCACATCCGGTATCCCGATCTGATGGGGCATTTGTTTTTAATACCAGGTTTGTCTGAGCCAGAGAAGAAGCAATACCCAGCTTAACCTATCACAATCCATCCAATCCCAAAAAAAACCTATTCAGCAAAGGTCTAGTCCATCTGACCCCCAAAAGGCCAGCTCAGAAAAGATCCAACCAATGCCAAAAGACCAATTCTAAAAAATCTAATCCAATTAAACCTATCTAAACTAATCCAGTTCAGATACATCAAGTATAACCAGGTCAAAACCCTTGTTAGTCAACTCTCAGCTTATACCCATCCATTTCCCCCGATCGCCAGCTCAGACCGTGATGACACAGAGTCTAGAAGAAGTTGTGGCCATGATAGTAGCCTTAAACCTGGGAATTGCCATGCAGGATGAGACCAACGCTGAAACGCAACGCCCATCTAGGGCATCTACCACACATCCAGTCTCGGGCTCCCAGCCGAACTTTGATCCACCTCCGCCAACTGAAGATTTGCAAGGTTCGGATCCCCAAGAAGGGTTGGCTCAAACTCGAGTTTTCAGACCTTTGGTGAAGCCTAATGAGGGACTTTATCCCCTTGACATTGATGATCTTGACCCGATCTCGTTAAAAATTGCTAACCACGAAAAGCAGTTCAAAAAGGCACAGGGAATTAACCCCATTCCCGACATTGAGGATAGGTACACTGAGGCTGCCGTAAGACTCTCAGACAGATTCAAAATGCCACACATTGACCGTTTTGACGGGTCTGGAGATCCTATGGTATATATTTGGCTTTTCTTGGACGTCCTAAAACCAATGGGTCTGACTAAGCCTCAAAAACTCTGTCTATATGGAAGAACCCTGTCAGGTATAGCAGCCACTTGGTACGCCAAGTTGGAGGATACAGTAAAGCAGAAGTGGGAAGAGTTGGCTAAGGCGTTTGTCAATCAGTACTCTTACAATACCCAACTTGAAATGACCATTCAAGAGCTTTAAGCAATCCACCATAATCCTGGAGAACCTTTTGTGGAATTTGTTGCAAGGTGGAGAGCAAAGGCTGCACAAATGGCAGATCGGCCTTCTAAGAGGGACCAAGTGCAGATAGTGGTGTAGAACCTTGAGCCTGATATGTTGCAAAAATTGATAGTTGCTCCACTATTCACTTTTAAAACTTTGCATGAATTAGGAGTTCAGGTTGAGAGTGCATTCAAAAAAGGGATTATTCCCAGAACAAGTAAACCAACAAGGAGAGTGTTTTCAAGGAGTACCAATGCTAGCAGTGGCACTATTCCCAAACCCACTGAAATCAATACTGTTGTCGCCACTCCCAAAATTGTCGACCCCTTCACCAATACCAACCCACAAACAGCTAGCCCAACCCGAGCTGAAGGCAGAACTTTCGCCCCCTTCATGAAAAAGGATATCTCAAAGCCCTTGATCCTCAACCTCTGCGTAACCCACTCCCTGCAAGACATAAACCCACCAAATATTGTGTGTACCATCAGCAACGTGGTCATGGCACCGATCGTTGCTACCGCCTTTATCATGAGGTTCAGAATCTCATCGACAACCAGATAATAGCTCCACCTCAAGACCCCAATGTTGCTACCAACCCACTTTCCATCCATGACCAAATATCTCCTGCCCACCTTAACCTCATTCATATACTCCCATCTACCTTCAACCCCAGCATATACATCACCCCGGCCCATTTACCCAAGCCTGAGGTGTTCATTCTAGAAAGTACTGATTTGTGCATGATGGATGCACCCAATCCGGTTCAGGTACGCCAAGGGCACCAAATGGGTGAACCCACTACTGCTAAGATGTTGGGAATGATTGAAAATCTTCAAGGAACAGTGGCAGATTTAACATTTGGGGTTTCAATCCTGTCAAAAAGCTCCCCAATCTTGGGGCGAGCTGCAGTTGAAAAGGGCCAACCCGAAACTATCTCAAGTCTGGGTGATGACAGATCAACAACAAATGGACCTCGCTTCGATATAGCCACCCAATCCCTTGGCCAAGTAGAAACAAGTGGCAAGAACAAAGCCAGGATAAGTATTGATCCTTATGCGCAACTTCGGTGGGCTATTAAGACTTTGAAGGTCAAAGGGTTGAACAAACAGTAAGTGCTTACAGTTGTTGCAAAAACTATGGATTACACTTTTGTCACTCAGGGGGCAAACAAAGAAAAGGGATGTTTTACCCAAAACACCCATCCTAATTCCAGTCCCAAGCCTATGAATACCCGACCAACACCTGCCAACTCATTTGCCAATGTTTCTAAACCTAGTGCTTCCTCCTCCCTAAAACGAACCTTCACCCACCTCAATATGAGCCTAACTTGTGCATTGAAGGTACTGATAGAGAAAGGGTATCTCAAACCGCTCAATCCTCGACCTCTCCCTAACCCTCTCTCACCTAAACATGACTTTACCCAATATTGCACATTCTACCAGCAGTACGGTCACCATACTGACCGTTGCTTTTGCCTTCGCCATGAAATTCAAGACCTGATTAACAAAAAGGTCATCACCCCACCTAAAAATCCCAAAGTTGTCAATAACCCTCTCCCTTACCGCAATAGATTGCCATTCCATAAGATAAAACCCATATACAGCTTGCCACCAACCAACCATTACCCTAGCCAACAAAGCATACTCGCTAATGAGCCCAAACCCATTTTGTTCATTCCTAAATCTTCTGATTCTGATCTGAGCAAAAGGAACAACATCTTTGAAGAGATGGAAAGTTTACTCGATCTTGGTGAGTTCAAGCTTGATGAAGTAGTGATGCCAACACTGGTGGTTGGAATAATGAATTTTAGTCTTAGCTACGGTAATTGTTGAAAGCACTTGGGAAGGACCTTTGAACTAGGGGCATGATATGAAAAAACAATTGTTTCGGTGGAGACAACGTAATTGTGAGGTTCAATCTGGGAGACTCAGTTTGATAGTCTGAAATCAATCCTACTGGGTGTGGATGTGCATTGCTGAATTGAAGGTAGGTCTGGACTTTTCTATAGGTTATTTGAAGTTGTTTTTGAAATTCTGCAGATGGACTTGGAGAAGGAAAACCCCTTTTTTGTCTCAGAAATGCTTATTTTGTTTTGAGTTGTGTCATTTAAATAGTTGTGTTGTGAGTGTTTTTTTCTTTATCTTTTCTTACGTTGTTGCGTCAATTGAGTCTTTTCCTTTGAGTCACTCTCGTGTACCCTCAGGTTTTCATCTTTGTAAGAAAGTGAGAGTCAAGTTTCTGATCATTTTACTGTGCTTATAGTGATGCATGTGTGACCTTTTACAAATAGAAAAAGGCTTTGAATTTGTTTTTGAATTTATGTTTTTGAATGAGATTCTATGAATAAGCTCGAGCATTGAGAAAGATCCCCTGAATGGTTTGAGTGAATTCTGACTTATCGGCGTAAAATCATTCATGATTTCAAAAAATTTATGCTGTTTCTTTTGCAAAACTTGTGAAGATAGGTTCAGAATTGTGCGTGGTGTTTTACATTATCTTGGGGATTCTCTTCGCCGTTAGGCGATCATTTTGGCAAGCATAAGGCGGCTTTCAGAACTGCAAGTATAAGGCGGCTTTCAGACCTCACAAATCATAGAATTTCTCCCCTGGTGTTTTCATTATTTCAAAGAGAAAAGGATAAGAGAAACCAAAAAGCAAAAAGAAAAGAAAATAAAGAAAAGAGAAAAGAAATCAACCATTAAGCCATGGGTATCCATTGGAACAAAATCCAATCAATTATGAGGAAAGGAACTTCCACCTAAATTCGGGGAAGCCAATGCAAGTAGGTACCACATTGCAAGAAGAACCAACTCTGAAAATGGAGCGAAAGAAAGAAAGAAGGCATGACCAAACTTAACTCAAGGAAAAGCCAGTTCAAGTGTTAGGGCAAGGATGACTATTGATCAAATTCACTACACATGTTGTAACGCTATCCTTGAGAGGCTCGCTAGGCCGAAAACCTGAAAGGGCGACCTAGGCAAAAGTTAAAGCATGAAAAATGAGAAATTAAAAATATATAGCTCGCAAGGTTGAAAACCTCGAAAGGGCGACTTTGGCAAAAGTTAGAGTGCAAAAGGAGAGTGTTAACACCCGAGTAAACATCAGCCATGAACTACGATGACCTGATTCCCAACTTGGGATACATAGGCAACTTCATCTTGAAGTTTAGTCTTAACCATATCTTTCTCATCCATCTCAACTCAATCATCTTGCCTAATTCACATCGTTAGCTTCGCATCAATCCATGAGCCACACCGACTCCTGTGCATATCATATACTTGCGTTGGGTAAGAAAGAACTAACTTGAATCAACAAGTGGAGAAATTTTCAATACTTATCGGTAGAATCTCTATCTTGAGCAAAAAAAGGAATTGGACCTCGGGTTTTGCGAAATCGATTTCTAAAGAGAACATAAGTAATACTAGGGGCGCTATGAATGATCAGTTACCTTGAGTCTTTTTCTGCTTTTGGGTCAATTGTGAGTTCTGTTGTGTCGTGCATGGTATTTGTCTCAGTCTGCGCTCTTCATCGAGTCACCATAGCGTATCTGTCGCTCAAAAGCGCTCTTCATCGAGTCACCATAGTGTGTTTGTCGCTCAAAGTTCAACAGAGTGGCATGGTCAAAATTCCATACACAAGTGTTCACTCCAAGCTCTAAAACAAGTCCGTGTGTGGAATTCATAAACGAGATGAGAGTGCCCATTCAAGGGGAATCGCATTCATGATCATTGCAAAGTGTATGTGAGGAATCTGTCACTGCTTCGGAGGGGACTGGATTAAGTTCACAATAGGTCAGAAGAGAAGCATGAGTCTGATTGGTTGGCAACTATTCCAGGATCTGATGATCCCCATTACATGTGGCTGCATAATGTTGAAAAGGTGGCCAATGACTAGACACTAGGGGCAATTTTCAATATATATGATCGGGCCATCCATCGAACAAGGGGCATGAACCCAACCAGTGGCCAATGACTGGACACTAGGGTCAATTTTCAGTACATCTGATTGGGCCATCCATTGAACAAGGGGCATGAACCCAACCGGTGGCCAATGACTGGACACTAGGGGCAATTTTCAGTGCATCTGATCGGGTATTGTAAGAGTACTGATTGATGGGTTATTCTTGGGACAGAGAGCCGTAACCTTTACGTAGTTCTCTACATCAGTTCGCATGGTGGGCCAATAGTAACCCTGGGTTACGGCTCGATGGGCGAGTGAATGCCCTCCAGAATGGGCTCCGCAATTGCCCTCATGTATTTCGGCCAAAAAATCCTCCACAAGGTCTAGATGCACACATTCCAAATATGGCCCTGCCAAAGACTTTTTTTAAAGCTTTTTGTAGGGATCCAAGTAGTAGCGTAGGGCTTTGTTTTGCAGCTTATGGGCCTCCTTCTTATCTGTTGGCAATTGTTCGAAGGATAAAAATGAGATGATGGAATCCATCTAACTCGGGGCCCCAAATTGACGACATTAACACTAGCAGATTCGGGGTGGCTGATATTCGGCTCGAGGATGAATCCCATCTCAATGGTTCATTTGACTTCCGAATTGATGGTAGAAGCCAAGCAAGCGAGAGCATCTGCATGGGTATTTTGGTCACGAGTAATCTGATTTAACTCATGGTGGTCGAACTGTATGAGCAGTGAATTTGCCATCTTCATATAAGCTGCCATTCAATCGTTTTTAGCTGCATTATTCTCCCTTCAATTGATTGATGACTAGCTTTGAATCACAGAAGACCTGTAAGCGCTTAGCGCCAAGACGAAGTGCATTACGGAGGCCGATTAACAGAGCCTCATACTCGGCCTCGTTATTGGATGTGTTGAAACCGAGTTTGGCCACTTGCTCGATTATTGCACCTTCTGGGGTCATAATCACAACTCCTGCCCCGCTACCATGTTAGTTAGAAGAACCATCGTAGTACATCTGCCAAATGTCCCCCACGTACATTTTCCACTCCTGCTGGGATCGGACAGCTAGCTGCTCAGACTCAAAATCGGCTTGACAGCCTGTGAACTCGACAATGAAGTTTGCCAAAACCTGGCCTTAGATAGCCGTCCTAAGAGAGAATTGGAATAGGGTAGTCTGTGAACACAATTATAGCGTGGGCTTGGAAATAGTGCATTAATTTCTTGGCGGACACCACAAGGGCCAGAATCAACTTTTCCAATGGTAGATACCGTGTCTTGGCATCCACCATTACCTTGCTAACATAAAAAATGGGCCTTTGCTCACCCAACTCTTCTTTTAGCAACACGGCGCTAACCGTGCGGTCCGATACCGGAAGATACAGGATAAATGGGTCATCCGGCGATGGAGTTGTTAAAAGCGGTATCGAACGGAGATAAGCTTTCAGTCCATCGAGGGCAGACTGGCATTCGGGGCTCCAATGAAATGCCTTTCCCTGCCGAAGAGTGAAAAAATAGCCTACAACGAGTCGAAGAACGACTGATGAATCTGTTAAGAGCGGCGGCCATCCCCATTAACTTCTGCACTTCTTTGGCCGATTGAGGAAAGCTGAGTTTAGGATTGCCTTAATTTGCTTCGGGTTGGCTTCTATTCCATGATGGTTCACAATATAGCCAAGGAATGTGCCAGATCCAATGCCAAATGCACACTTTGAGGCGTTAAGTTTCATCCTGTACTTTTGGAAAATGTCGAAGGTTGTGGACAGGTCGGCCAAGTAGGAATGCTTTTCCTTGGATTTTACCACCATGTCGTCAATATACACTTCCATGGTACGGCCGAGTTACTCCTTAAACATGGTAGTGACAAGCCTCTAGTATGTTTCCCCAGGTATTCTTCAGGCCAAAAGGCATAACTTTATAACAGTAAACAGTAAGTGCCCCTCAGGGTGAGGCATGCCATTTTTTCCTGGTCTTCAGGATGCATGGCGATTTAGTGATAACCCCTGTATGCATCAAAGAAGCTCATACGTTGATGGTGTGCAGTTGCGTCGACTAGCTGATCGATTCTAGGGAAAGGGAAACAATCCTTGGGACAGGCCTCATTCAGATCCGTGAAGTCCACGCAGATTCGTCAGGATTCGTTTCTCTTCTTGACAACAACAGTGTTGGACAACCAGGTTGGGTAATTGACTTCGCGGATTGCTCTAGCCTCTAGAAGTTTATCGACTTCGGCAACGACGACCAAAGTGTGCTTGGCTATGGAGCGGCTACTCTTCTGGATGACAGGTTTAGCCTTGGGGTCAACATTCAACCGGTGTTGTGCCACGCTAGGGTCTATTCCCGGCATCTCATAAGGCGTCCAGGCGAACACATCAACATTGTCGAGTAGGAATGAAATCAACTCATGGCGGTCATTGGTAGTGAGAGAAGTGCCGATCATGAAGAATTTATCTGGTTCGCAAAGAAGCCCAATCCACTCAAGATCCTCAGTTTCCTTATCGGTGGGGAGTTTCCCAACATCCTCGAGGCTTTCTCGGTCTAAAATTTTGATGGAGTTTACTTCTATCTCCCTTGGTTTTTTTACTGAAGCAGCAAAGTAGCACTCTTTTGTCGACTTCTGAGAGTTGCGAATCTGCTCAATGCCGTGTTGTGTTAGGAAGCGGAGTAACTGATGATAAGTACTTGGTATGGCTTGCATCGCATGCAACCAGGTTCTCCCCATGATTAAGTTATATGGCGATGGAAGCTTTACAACCAGAAACTCCACTTCGAGTGTCCTAGTGCCCACACGCACCGTAACATTGACCTTGCCCAGAGGGTATTCGAGATTGGCGTTGAAGCCGAATAAGGGGTATTCTGCCAGCAGTAAGTCTGACTCCGTGAAGCCGAGCTTAACAAACGTCTTTAATACATTATCTCTGGTGTGCTCCCCTGATCGATCAAAATGCGTTCAACCGCATATTTGTTTACGCGTAATTTAATGTCGAGAGGGTCGTCATGAGAAAGGATCACCCCATCAAGATCCATGTCATCGAAGCTAATCTTGCTGGTCCGATGAGGCCGTTTGGCTGGTATGGACGGCTTGGATGGGCATGGTTAGGGCTCTTGAGATTGAATCGCGTGTATGCTGGGCAGTAACGAAAGACTATATATCATGTGAATTACTCCTAGAGGAGGTGAATCCAGGTGCAGAGCCACTACATTGGGTATGTTGACCCCGTGAGGGAGGTATTGAGTCAGTCAGCCATCATGTACCAGCTCCTCAAGAGGATCCTTCAAGGCATAGCACCTGTCGGTTTCAAGGCTATGGTCTTTGTGGTATTTGTATCACCGATCCCTTTGTCTTGCGTCAGGTGGTCTAATCATCTTGGCCGGCCACTAAAAGAAAGGTACATGTTGGACTTTGGGGAGTATCTTGCTAATCGGCTCGGTCAACTTAGTATACTTCTTCTTAGACCGCCTGGGGTGTCTTCTTTCTACTTGATATTGCTCGCCCGATCAGCATGAATGCTGGTCCCTCGATCGGTGTGGATCTTGGCGACTTTCTCGTTTTAGCCTTCGTGGCTTGGGGCTCCTTTCCGGCGGGGCTATGCTTATTGGCTGTACCGGGGCAGGTGCCGCCGTTTCCATGACCTTCTGGCTCGCTTTCACACGGAGGGCATCATCCTCCACCTTGCAGTACTCCTCAACCTTCTTCATTAAGGCCCACACGGATTTAGGAGGCCACCTTGTCAACGAGCTCCGGAGCGAATTATCAGGGTGTAAGCCCATTTTGAAGACAGTGATGGCCATGGAGTCATTGCAAGCATCGTCGACCAAGTTGAAACATTCCCAGTGCTGCGCCGAATATTCACAGAGGGTTTCTTTTGGCTTGATTTGCATCGCCTAGAGCGAGTCGACTTGCTTAGGCTGAACCTCATTAGTGATAAATCTTGCCCGAAAGGATTTTTGGAGCTGATGAAAACCCTTCACTGAAGCCGGTTGAGTTTGTAATACCACCGAACTGCTAACAGGCCCAAGCTGCTTAGAAACATATGACACATCAGCTCCTCATCATCAGTGTGCAACGTCATTGCCTGCTTATAATGGCGAATATGATCCATAGGATTCTATTTTCTATCATACAACGTAAACATCGATGCCTTGAATTTTTTAGGCCAGACTGCCCTTGCGATTCATTGCGCGAAAGGATTATGTCTGTCTTCTCCATCTGAACCATCACATTTTCCTCGCCTGTGTCGTGCATATGGACTCCCCTCCGATGAGCTAGACACGACGTCATGGATTATCCTTCCTCTGTTCTGGCAACTGATCCCGCTCATGATGCGATGCTATTTGCTACGATTTGGCTAAATCCAAAGCCAGCCAGCTCTTTATGCAAATGTTCGTTGTCCACCACCATCTCTTCTAGTCGTTGTTCATTCCGTTTTGCATAGTCCATTATCGTTTGCATGGTTTCCTGTATAGAGGTTGAAGGTGAGGTTTGATCCACTAGGTCGAAGTTCAAGGCCCTTCGCGCGGTGATATTCTCCGGTCCAAGCATGTTTCTTAGAGTAACATCATCCCTTAGTGTACCATCGTTAGCAATGAGCGAAGGATCATCTGTTACGCTTGCCACGAACGCACTTGAGTATTACCACAAACGACGCCAATTATGGTGTAGTGAGTTTAGGAATACTCTCTCTCGTTCATGCAGACCTTATTATCTTTTTCTCTCTCCCATCTTATTAACTGTCACTCCTGCTTTTATAGTGTTCCCAAGGGCCTTCCAGGGGGCCATTTTATACAACTGGGCCTTACCTTCATTCTTGGGCCTTGATGCAGCCCATGGGTTATATGGCCCCAACGGCCCTCTAACTTGTTTTACTCGGCGATAGCTCTTATTTGATCTGGTATGGGCCGATTTGAGTTCGGCTATTTACAACGTTCACGGGTCCGTTCTATAGCCGATTTATGCATGCCCCCCTTGCCGCTTTGGTTAGCCCGAAGGCTTCCCATGTCCTCATTTACTCGGCCCTCATTTACTCGACCCCCACAATTGTGAAAGTAATTTGACAAAAATAAATATTTTTCCACTGCCACCCTTTATCACTACCTCTACTATAGAACGTTTGGATCCTTTGGAGTAGTGGATCCTATAATATTCCTTGAAATAGACCAAAATAACATCATTTTGGTTAAGGATAAATAAAAAATAAAATAAAAAAACCAACAGAAGCATTCTAGCATTTCTTTGGTGCCAGAGCCATCTTTCATTGGTTCCTCCTCTCTTTTTCTCCTCCTGCTGTCCACTGCCCTCTTTCTTTCCTCCTCCTCCTCATTCTCTTCTTCTTCCACTCCAAAACTCTAGATCTAGGGTTTACAGAGTGCGGCATTGCCATGATCACCTCTCCTAGTTCCAGTTGTAGAGACCTTGATTTTTGTAATCACTTTTGAAGCCCTAATTTTCAGATTTACTTCAATGAAGACCCTGAGTTATCAAGTAGTTGCATTTTAAACCCTAGATTGAGAAAAACTTCATAAAATAATCCAATTAAACCCTAATTAATCTCGGTATCTTTGTTATCACTTTTAAACCCTAAATAATTATTATTAAAACCCTATGGTGTTATTTTATTACTTAAAAACCCTAACCTCCAGTTAATGTTAATTCGCTTGGTTTTTTGCTTTTCTTTGCAATATGATCTATCGGTACCCAAATTAAATTCTTTTTATCATTTTCTCATTAAAATATAGCAAACATAATTTATTACTTCTCCTAAATTGGAATTTGGCCCTTTTTATTTTTATTCCATTTTCAACCCTAATTATGTGAAATAATATAATAAGTGTATTTTTTTTCCCTATTTTTGTATTATTAATTGTACTAGATGTATCTTATATATGTGTGTGTATATAGTTTATTTTTGTACCAAAGCCAAGGCATGGCCATTGATAGGGCTGATGTATTGATGGAAGTTTGATTAAGCTTGATTGAAAAAAATGATGGAAACGCAAGGTATGGCCAAGGCATGGCCATACCCTAAATCATGGGGTTCTTGTCCCTTTTGTCTCACACACTACAAGAAAAGTTGCCAATAATGCGCTTGTATCAAGACGTTTTAAAAAATGCAGTGTTTCAAGGCGTGATGTCTATTGGCCTGTTTGATAGGACTTATTTCTAGTTTATTTCAGTTTTTAACTTAATTTAAGCTATTTTGATATGTTTGGTATACAGCTTATAGCTTTTTGTAAGTCAAAAATCAACTTATTCTTTGAGTGAGGGAGGAAAAACTTAATTTATAGGTCAAAAATCAACTTATGTTCACAGCTATAAGTTATAAACTATTAGACTATAAGTTATAATCACTTTCCACAACTCTACCAAACGGAGCAATTGATGGTCTCAATGAGTCAAGTCCATTTAACTTAAGAGAAACTTAACCCCATATCTATTCAAACCGTTTAACTTAAGAGAAACTTAACCCCATATCTATTCAAACCATTACAGTTACCAAAAATAACACAATCTCACTCTCTCTCACACACTGCTCTTCTCTCTTGTGATTAAAATTGATCTCTCTTACTCTAGCTGTTCTTCATCGAACTCGATCTCGATCTTGATCTTGATCTCTCTTGCATGTCGCATATCTAAAATCAAACAAGAAAGTCAATCTAATTTGATCGAAATTCAAACTCGATCTGATCTGATCTCTCTCATATTTTGTTAGATCTACTCTCACTCTAGCTGTTCTTTAACGAACTCGATCTCTCTCGCAAATCGAAGATCCAAAATCGAACAAGAAAGTCGATCTAATCTTATAGAAAACTAAACTAGATTTGATCTGATCTCTCTCATATTTTGTTAAATCTGCTAATTAACAAGGTTTAAAGGAAGCCGTTTTTATTTTGTTTTTCATTAACAAGTGTTAATCTGTAACGCCCTCAAAATAAACCCATAATATATAACATTAACATGCATTAATAAAACAAAACAAATCATTTAAATTATCCATCAGAGTACTTTTATTGAAAGACATCACATGTAACATCAAAAGTAAATGCCCTAAAGGCTTACATCTTTCCAAGCCAACACTTGGACACAAAAGATTGAGTACTAACTCAATTACAAATTAAGCCCTTGGCTTGAATGTTTACATGTAATCTCAAATAAAAACAAATAAACAAAAAAAACAAGTCTTCGAGTCCAAATCCTCCCAAGCTAAGTCCTTGGAGGTAGTGAATCACTTGGACCTGAAAATGATGTTCCCGTATAGGGTGAGCCACAGCCCAGTAGAAATATACTAAATCACATATAAGAATTAACTAAAGCAGTAGCATTCGATAGATCGTTAACACAAGATAGTCAATTTCATCATTATACAATTTCATGACACTAATGTCTATGACACGTTTCACTTTCCATTTATACCAATATGGCTCAGAACCTGGCCAAATAACTCCACAGAGGTTTCATCTCTTATTAACAATATTACCAATTCAACAAGGATAACAAGTCAAGTTAAACCTTTCTTATATCATAACGGATACACATGTTGGTGTTGTATCAACTTCAATCAAAATTCACTTCCATACTTCCTAATTGATACACATTTTAGTGATGTACCAAATCAAACAACAAATACTCCAGTAGATAAGCATAAGAGCTGTATCATAACTGTAATGGGCGAGCATATGAGCTGCGACCCTGGGTCCATCCCCTATCTTTCCTTAACATTAACCGGTTTAGAGGTACATCCCCTATCTTCCCCTAAACCGTGGAGTACATCCCCTATCTCCTCCCATACACAAGTGATGCATATAAACACAGAGTCATATACACAATCAATCAATACATGAAGTTAATGTATTATTCCAACCTTTATACTCAACGACCTAACCAATTGATTAGTTTCAGTTTTCCCTAATCCACATGCAATGTCTACAACAGTCATGACTATCCTCCACCGATAGCCCAAAACAGTTATTTCTAAGCAGGAAATAAATGTATCAACACATATAATCTCAACTTCAAAGATGAGTGGTTAAATTATCCAACTACAACATTTAATCTCATAACTTCCCAATATTATGAATTAAACCAATTTCCATACCTTTTCCAAAATTAATTATACGAATTAATTTTATTACAACAATTAGGGCTTTTAAAAGTATAAAATAAACCCTAGCTTTTCTCAAAATTACCAAACAACCCCAACATATCAGAAATACCAAAACTTAGGATCAAAACCTATAAGATGGAGTAGGGAATCCCTACCTCGAAGCAAAGCACTCGAATGGAGAAGATGGAGACGATGACCCAAAATCCAAGGTGCTCCAAATCCAAGATTGTTCAGATTAAACGGAAGCCCTTGACCCGCTCTATCTTTTTAATAAAGGATCTAGGGTAGAAACACACTCTAAGTAGATCAAACCTAAGAGAGAAGGTGTGAAAAGAGAGAGAGAAGTCGGACCTAGGGTTTGGAATCAAAAAGAAGATAAAAAAAAAACTGATCTGAAACCCGCTGCTGCCTATTTAAACCTGACAGGCTCGCTCGAGCGAAGACTTGGTCGCTCGAGCGACCAGACACAGAAAACCCTCGCTCGAGCCAAGAATGCCTCGCTCGAGCCAACAACCCAAAAGCTCGCTCGAGCGAAGGAAATCTCGCTCGAGCGAAGAACTCAAACCCTCAGGTCTGCAACCAGATGCACGCTCGAGCGAAGAAACGCTCGCTCGAGCGAAGAACAAACCAGCTCGCTCGAGCGAAGAAAAGCTTGCTCGAGCCAAGAAACACTGCTCTCAGGTCTATACTAGAAGCAATCGCTCGCTCGAGCGAAGGAAACCTGGCTCGAGCCACCAGGCACAAAATACTACCCTCGCTCGAGCGACCAAACCCTCACTCGAGCGACCAACCCAAAAACTGGACAGCAACACTTGGTTTCCGAACCCAACCAACCTGAAACAAACCTGCCCAACACATCCTATAACTCCAAATGAGAAAACAAAGGACGACAACAACATTGATACAATGATAGAGTCTACAGAACCTAAGTCCGGATACAATGATCAAATGGGAAAAGACCAGGGTCGCTATATAATCGGTGTTTGAGTTTGAACTATTAGATATACTTTCTCATTGTCAAATTAGATCTGTTGATGAACTATCTATTTTTCCATTCTCAGATCAGATTGATCTCGATCTCTCTTACTCTTCATCTCAAGTACATTTTTCATATCAATTAGTTCCTCCTCACAAGTGATTAATCTCTCTTACTTATTTTCATCAATTTAGTTAAAATAGTTTATGTATAATTATTTTTTTCATTTACTTTTTTTAAAATTGATACCTTTTTTCCTTATGCTTAAATTCCTTGTTTAGTCACTCTATTTGATACGCGTTATAATACTATTCATTCTCTGAAGAAAATCGATAGTGCCTATAGCTTCAAATCTAATGTTGTGAATGTTTGTTTAATTTTGTTATATTAGTGATTTTCATTTGTTTGATTATATATATATATATATATCTGTGAATCTACTTTCTTATTGGATATCATTAGTGTAAATTGTCTTTTTTTCTTCTTCTTTTGCAAATTGATGCGGTACTTTAATTGGTTCTAGTAAGGATGAGGTACTTATTTTTGAATGGTCTTCTTTTCTATGAGCTGGAATGTTAACAGTTTCCTTATTCATTGTGGAAAACATTGAATGTGCAGGTTGATTTCTAGTCTTCTTATTCATTCTCTTCTCCATTCTTTATGATTTCAGTGTAATAAACAATGCAAATATATATTTTTCTTTCATTATAATCTGTATAAGAACTTCATTATAATCTTGGTTGGAGATTTTTTGTATGTACATGAAAGGTGATGCCTCTATGGATCTTGATTTGTTTGTGAGGATTCACTGATACCACACAATTGTGATTTGGTTATTACAATGCCTAGATTTTGGATGAACCTTAGAGGTACCCTTGTTTCTCTTATTGATCACATTGGAGGTATCCTTGTTTCTTTTATCTTTTCTAACATGGATGAACCTTTATGGCCTAATAGCTTATATATGCACCTTAACAAAATGTTATTTTTATTTTTTGGCTTCTTCTTTCCATTTTTATTATTATTTTTTCTTTTCAAAAATCTGACTATGGGGTTGCCAATGAGTTTTATTGATTGCATGGTGGGTCCAAGAACATGCATAAATGTCACCCCATGTATTGTACAATTGGGGTAAGTTCTTTCTCCTTTTGAAAATTTGTATAAAATTTCTCTCTCTCTCTCTCTCTCTCTCTCTCTCTCTCTCTCTCACACACACACACGCGCGCGCACGCACACACACACAAATTTTGTTATATGCCATTCAGATTTTTAATTAGCCAAGTATTGTGTAGAAAATCTTCAAGGAATTTACTAATTTCATTCTTGCATCAAGCACTTGGTAGGATGTCCTTGGCAGCTTTGTTCTATGGTAAGACATGTTATGTTCCTTTTATTTGTGTATCAAAAATATTAATATTTGGTCCCTTTCGGAGAGTTCAAACGACTCAACTTTTTATTTGGTTCTTTTAATGATGTTTATTTTCCATTTGTTTCATGTGTAATAAACATTTGAATTTTTGTTGTTAATATTGATTGCAATTTCTGCACCTGTTGGGTTTCCTGATCATTCACACATAGGTTTGATTCTTGACTTTTTTATTTTATTTTTCCCTCCAAAATACTATGTATATTTCTTGTGAAAAGATTGCCTGCTTGTTAAGAATGTCTATAGCATGATGATCAAGTATGTTAGAATTAGTGGAAGATTGATCTTGTCTCAAAAACACTTTAATCAATTGTTATATGTTCTGCAGCCCTTGTATGAGTTGCTTAGGCTTTAGTGTCTATGTTTTCTGCTGGTGTTGTGGCTGTGGTTTCTACTGGTGCTTCGGTTGTGGCTGTAGCTGTGTTGTGTTTTCATAAAATTTTCAATGACATTTTATTCATGTTATTTGTTCTTATCTAATGCAGGTTCAAATATCATAGAAAGGAAAGAAAAAGAAGAGGTAGATAGGACAAACTGAATGAAAGAAGGCCTCTTTTTTTGTTGTAAGTTTGATTATCTGTCTACTTGGCTATTTATTTACTAATATTGATACTAATATGTTACACTAGAATTATGGTTCAAAAGTAGCATCAGTATTGGCCATGGAGACTTGTAAAAAATAGTGCACAAGCTATAGGTTCCATAAATTGGTGGTCCTGTTATTGATTAATGCCTCAACTGCATGCTTCCATGGTTTAAGGTCAGATGTTATTACAAATTAGTTGCATGCTTCCATGTTTATATGTTTTTTGCACTAACTATTGCTTCACCTATCAAAAATTTGTTGGAATTCGCTTGGCACCTCAACCATTTCTTGTCACTTAGCACTGCCTTATGAACTTCTGGATTTGTTATTTGATGACATTGACTTAAAATAAGTTGCCAGAATGAAAGATACATTTATAATGTTCCAGCATGCATCTCATTATTGGTCTTATAGTTGTCTTATAATAGTTCCAACTTGTTAAGCATATGTTGATTGGCCCATTATGGAATGGGCCAATGAGGGTTTTTGGTTTTTCTTATTTGTTTTGAATTGTTGTGTTTTTTTAGTGCCATTGTTTTGTCAAAGGTGGGATACTCATGATCATGTAATTGGCAAGATGGAACCAAATTATTGATGATGGTTTGATGATGTATATTTTGATGATACTTTATGTATGAATGATTGAGAGAATTTTTTTGCGTTAGAGGAGTTAGTTGAGTACTTTTATACATTATTTCCCCATCTCTATATAATGTTATATATGTGTTTTGATTACAATATATTGGATATGTAAAAATTGTGATTAGCCTAAATGCATGTTAGCAAGAGCTGAATTAGCTTGATGCCTTTTTCTTTAGGCTTTATGGCTTCAAGGGCAGTAAGGGATGTTCATATTAAATGTGTTGATAAATTTGAGCCTTATGTGTTCTTATACAAATTTTCAATTAATTATCCAGCTATGCTCAAAATCAGGAAGAAGAGAGAGAGAGAGAGAGAGAGAGAGGGGGATGGCATTTTTTTAAAAAAAATGCCACCAAATAATGTCACTTGTGAGTCTATTCAGAAAAAAGAAAGGCGGCATTTTTTGAGAAAACGCCACTAAATGATGTCATCATGATGTCATATGTAAATTATGATTGAAATTTAAACTAGCATCAAAGATTTTGCAGCGTTTTTAAAAACGCCGCCAATTGTATTTTGTGATCTTTTTTAAACATTGTGAAGCTATTACGGCGGCCGCATCAGCGACGAAAATATTAAACGTCGTAAAATTCAATTGTGACATTTTCAGGCCTGCAGTGACACTTAGCACTTTAAGCAGATTATATTGCCAATAAACCTTGCTTAGGCTTCTAAATCAATTAAGTTGATAACCAAAACAATTATAATCCAACCTTGGACAATTAGATTCTTTTATACCTGGACTTTTTCTATAAATAGCCTAATACGCTCTTCTTTTAGAACACTTTCGCTGGCCTAGGGAGTGAACAAGAGAGCTTGAGAAGTTTCAGAAAAAGCTAAGGAGGGAGAAGAAAAGGAAGGAGAAAATCAAAGAAAGAGTTGGCTACTAGAGTGAGACATCATATATCCTCTTCTCTTCTTCTACCATTTCTCACCTATACCTTCCACTTCTATGTAACAATATGTTATAATAAAAATATGAATTATTGTTGTATGATAGTTTGATCGTGTATAGTATAAAGATGTGTTTTAGAGCTTGTTTCTTTTTTTTAATCACTAAGTTGGTTTTAAGGCTCTTGAATTTATTTTTGTATCAAACTTCCATGAACTAAAATTCTGTTTGAATTAGGTATTATTTGGAGTATATAAAGCATGTGTAAATTTTTATAGAGCCCAAATGTGTATCTTTATAGCCCAACCAATTTCATTAGTTTTTGGCCAAAAGTTCAGAAACAACCCTCTTGTTCCATTTTGTAAACTTCTAGAAAAATCTCCATAGTTTATTCATATGTCAAATTTTCCATTGCATAATCATCTTTATACTAGAATTTATTTGAGCAAAATGATTGAGCAGATTGTGATAAAACCATTTTTCCCAACGGTCGTCAAATTTGAACAGAGTGTAGTAATTTCTTTCTCAAATTCTTGAGTTCTGGAAATGATTTTCTGGTTTTAAAAATTGAAAATGAAACTATAACTCAAAAAAATCAGCCCAACAGAGTCTTAGAAGTTTGGTTTTCGAATTTCTTGTCATACTGAGGTGAATTTGAAAATCTGAAACTAATGTGAATGTGCTCTCTCTTGTGGAATATCATTACAATGCTTTGTTTCTTATTTGTTTTGGCATTGGAATATCATACATGCTTGTTTAGTTTCTTTGTTTGATCTTGTCTTAGTTATCTTTCATTTAGCATAGTTGTGATTCTCTGTTGTTGTAACTGAATTCATAATAAATTTAAGAAAAAGGAAACTAATTAGGATGGTAACAGGTTTGCGATCACTTGACACAAATTGGAAAGATAATTAAAGTTGATGTTTTGGAAATGAATGTTGGTGGGATGTGTTCCCTTTGAGTTAAGTGTTGTTCAAGTGGTTATAGCATAATCCTAGGATGGAAGGAATGTATTCGGACTCTATGTGGTGGTTTATTTTGGAGGGATAAAGTTGGATCTAGTCGGGGACATTAGGGTGTTTACCTTGTTTTTGTTGTCCCTTTTGAGGTCCTCGGTTGGCACTACTTGGTAGATAATCGGCATAGGCATCCGTGGTAAGGTTCGTAAAGCAGCAAAAGGAGAAGTACCGAATAACTTGAATCTAATCCTTGTGGTTGGGAGGAAGAATTTCTTTGGAAAATTCTAGATTGTCTCGTTAACTACTTACTTAATGAACCTTATTGTGTTGTTATCACGTATCCAGCTTTCTCATTTGTTCATACTTGTTCTTTGATTGTTTGTTTGGTTTGGGAAAAGTTGGGGTGTGTATATTTTTTACTGGGCCTCGCAGCTCAGGACTTTTATTGTCCTGGCATTCAATGCTAGGTTCTGAAGAATTTCACCAGTGAAGAAGAGTTTTGTGGAGGGGCTCGGGCAACTATGGCAGGCATGGATAGATGTCGGATTTTCATTCTCACTATTGCAATTTTATTTTTTCTTGTAGTTTGTAAAATTAGGGCAATGTTGTCTATAATATATTAAATTCTGATGTAGTATTATTTATCTTTGGATGTGAAACCTTAGCAAAACCTTGTATTTATTTGTTATTTTATCCTCTGATGTCCACAATTTTTGGGACGGCACACCGGCGATCCCCAACCCCAACCCCAACCCCAACCCCTTTGCCCCATCGCTATCGCTGCCCATCACTAGCAGCCCCTCGCAACTCTAAGCCCCCTACTGTCCTCTGCAACTCTGAACCTCCCCACCATCCCTCTGCAGATCCGAGTCATCAACCATCTTCTCTCTCATCGTTGGTTCGAATGACATGAAGGATGAGGAAAAAGAGGAGAGCAGATCAAAGAAGTAGGAAAAAAAAGGATATCGGTGTTCATAGATCGGATTGGTCCTGTTTTAGAGTAAACCAGGAATCAAACTAGTTCTTATTGTTCTAAAATAATTGGAACAGCCACTAAATTGATAAAATTGTGGAATTAAACTAGAACTGAACTATAGAAATCGGTTTGGTTGAATTCTAGGGTTCTTGAAATCTTATATATAACAATAAATATGATATATATATATATATATTATGTCAGTAAATAAACTAAAAATAATTAGTTTGGTTAAGTTGATTAGAGTTTATAATTTTGAGTATTCAAATCTTATGAGAAATTGTTATATTTTTATTTAGATATATAAAATTATAAAAAATAAATAAACAAATATATCATGGTGGTTTGAAACCATAACCAAAGGCCTGGAGTTTGGAATCGGACCAATTTGCACAGTTCTACTACTTTTGGAAGCACAACTAGCATCGAAACTAATAAAAATTAGGCCTAATTGGCGATTTGGACCTGATTGGATCGGTTTATCGATATCACCAATTTTTTGGACCACTCTTAAAGAAAGAGGGGAGTCAACCAGGGAAGGAAGAGGTGAAGAAAGGAAGAATTGGAGGAGCTAGCTAGAGATGGCTCCGAAGGTAGAGGAATGTTGGAACACTGGTTTTTTTATTTTGTTTTAATTTTTTATATATACAGGCTTTAAGCAAAATGACATTGTTTAGATAAAAACAAATGTCATTTTGATCTAATTTAAGGAATACTTCATAATCCTCTTCCCCTATACAATCCAAATACCACTAGATAACCACTGACATATCATTGTTGCCACTATTCTAGCACACATCCCTACTTTCACTACTGTCACCACACTAAATTACCTACCTATCTCCATCCACACCACCATTATAACAATCATTAATACTATTATTTTTAAAGTTGCAATCAAACAAATATATATATATATTGATAAAGTTATTTTTTGTCAATAAATTTTTGGAAAAAAAAAAAAAAAAAACCTCCAAGGTTTGAGCCTTGTAATAATAAATTTTGAATTTTTTATTTTGTCAATTTAAAAACTTTTGATTTCTTTTCAATCTAAACATTTCCTTATTTTTGTTAAGTAAAATCAACCAAAAAAAAAAGAAGGTATTTTAGTCATTAAACTCAATGAAAAAGACATTTTAGACATTGTATGTATACTTACATTGAATTTAATGACTAAAATACTCCTTTTCTGTAACGACTCAGGTTAAAACTTGATCTTTTTTTTCCTTCTCTTTTTTGTATAGAGATGAATTGCATTAAAAAGATTTTTTTGTCAAAAATTGGATTTAATCTGAAAAAATTCTAAGTGTGAAAATTAGATTTTTCAAAACTCATGATTTTGAAAATAATTTTTCTCGATAATTGTTCCTTATATATTAAATAGTCTAAATTGATTTTATGAGATTTTTCTAGGAAGTACTAGTCACTTTACTTCAATCTTCAATCTTCAATTTTAGTAGTTGCATTCGAAAAATTATTTTGTACTAAAACTAGGAGAACCACTTATTGATTTTTTTGGATTTTGATTTTCTAGTATTTTTTTAATCCAAATAGGGGTACTTCCTTATTTACATTGTAAACTTAAGTAAATAAAATATAAATGTAAGAGACTAAATGAAAGCATTTACTTAAATGATTGTATATGAAAATAAGGTTGTTGTGAATGAACTGCCTTAGGATTTTGAACAAGATTTTTCCCAGGTTCGTGAAAATAAGGTTACTTACCAATGCCTGCTATATGCATAAATTCTGATAGTCAATCAGCAATAGGCAAAGTATAGAGTCATATGTATAACGGTAAATGACGACACATTTGTTGTCGATATAATATCGTGAGACAATTGCTCTCTAATGGAATCATTTCCATTGAATATGTAAAGTCCAACGACAACATAACAAATCCACTAACCAAAGGGTTAGTAAGAGAGTCAGTTAAGAATTCAAAGAAGGGAATGAGACTTAAGCCTATTAATTAAGAGTTACCACAATGGCAACCTAACCTAGTTGACTGGAGATCCCAAGATCTAGATTCAAATGGACAGCCGAGTTGTGTGTGATTCATAAGGATCACTAGGGAGTCAAACTCCTACCCATTTCTATAATGAAATATTGATGTCTACAACATGCTAGGGTAAGTAATACTTTTAATGATTCTTATATCTAGGAATACCTAGTGAAGTATGGCAGGATACCGTTCATAAGAATCACCTATATGAGTGTGAACTGGGCCGGTTCTATGAGAATTGTTGTGGCTAAAAATCTCTAGAGCACTCATGAAGTACTAGGTTATTTAGGGCCAAAATGAACACAATTGTGAGAACCAAATTGAGTCTAGAAATATGCTGTTTGAGTTCTATTGTCTTGGTTTACACAAACAGCTGAACAATTCAAGACAACATGTTCACTGATTAGTCAGTAAATTAGATAGTGTCTCACAAGGGAAGGTTCAAAGCCAAAGCTACCTATTCTATGCAGAATATCTCTGATTTCTATACTCTCTTTAGAATCATTATATTGTTGCATTTCTTTCTGTTAATTCCATTCATGTGGAGGATTGTAGGAAATTTGGTTTTTAAAAGCTTATTTTGGGCCAACTTTAAGCCCAAATTCAAGCGGGACCCACACGTCTTTTGAGGTGGGTTCGAGTGGTGACGTATTCCTTATCGTATGGTAAGTCACACCTCGAAGTCGATTTGTCAAAACCACTTATGAGTGAATAAGAAACTGACGTCATTTTTTGCTTCAAGAAGTTGGAAGTTGAAAAGACAATGTGGGTTGATCTAATTATGTTGTCCCACATTAGAACAGGAAGGGAGTTTATATGTGTATATAAACTCTAAGTTAACACACTTGATCGGGCCCCAAGGGACACCTAAGTTTTGTGGATGGGGCAGTTATGGACCAAGCATGCTTTGAACTCAACACCACACGTATGCGCCGCCATTGCTATCTATCAGGCCGATCGAGCTAAGCGAGGGTACTAGTGTAGGTTAGGTTCTACCTTTGAATTTTTTGTGGGAAATTTTAAATTTTGAAACAATTTGGTTCAAAATTTTGCGGGAAGGATTTTCAAATTCAAAATTGAAAATTCAAACCCAACAGGCATGTCTCCTCTCTCCGGTCACCTCTCTTCCTTTCCTGCAATTCAAAATTGCACCTATTCTAAGGGTTTCCTACTCTTTCGAACAACCACCATTGTGCCTATAAGTTCAGACCCCTCCAATAGTTCAATTTTGTGACAGTTGAGTTTTGAGGACTGCTCGAGCAGTCATTTGATCACTCAAGCGAAGATTTGAAGCTCTCAGTAGTTTGCTTCCTTGCAGGCGAGACCGCTTGAGTGGTGAAGTGGTCACTCGAGAGTAGATTTCATGCTCCCAGTATTTTCACTATAGCTCTGCAAAACTTCTGGAACCTCTTATTTTTTGCTTCAGCGGTAAAAAGGTCATTCGAGTGATCTGCTTGAAATTGTGTTGTTCGCT
The DNA here is from genome assembly GCA_030407325.1 of Camellia japonica. Lineage (NCBI taxonomy): Eukaryota > Viridiplantae > Streptophyta > Magnoliopsida > Ericales > Theaceae > Camellia > Camellia japonica. The sequence continues at coordinate 75,328,508 of JAPPVO010000029.1, forward strand.
TGAGCGTTGGAAAGTTCGCTCGAGCGGTTTGTTCGGGACAGCTCACTTAAAAATCGATTTAACTCATTCCTTCCTCACTTTTTCCAATTGTTCTTTCTCTCTATTACCCATTCCAAAACCCTAGCCCCCAAACCACTTAATTTCCCAAAATTTTACCCTAGATTCATTTAAGATCCTTTAAGATAACTAAAGAGCAAGTCATGTTCAAGAGATTCACTGATTGTTTTGCGATCTGGTGGAGGTTTTGCTTGATTCACCACTTGAGCTCCTATTTTAAGGTAGGGGTGTTCTTGCTATACCTTTAATGTGAAACTCACATGTAGTAATTTCACTAGTTATTCATGTGTGTGTGTATATATATGTGTGTATATGTATATACATATAGATGGTGCTCACTATCAAATGATTTGGAAGGAGATGAGTAATGGCTTTTGATTAATGATGGAATTATTTCTATTATTAAAGATTAGTGTTGTTGATGATGGAAATTAGTCTCTAATTCATGAAAGAGAGAAAACCCCTAATTTTCTACAAACCCTAGTTTTGAAACTTGTATAATAAAGAGGGGTTTTGCTCAATTGATTTTTAAAACATGAAATTAGGCATGTTTATTTGACTTTGAGGTTGAAATATGAATTATTGGATTGTTGTGATACTAATGTGTATGAATGGTTGGAAGAGTTACAAGGGGGTTTTGCCCAAGTAGCCTATAGAACCTAAAATTAAGTGTATTTACTTGACATTGATGTTGAAAAGTTAGACTTTGAGACTTTTATACCAAAACTGAGAGGATGATGGTTATGAATTGAAGAATCTTCTCATTGCTGACATATGAGCTATTGAATTGTTGTGCATTGTAATCATTTAGGGGAAAATGAGAATATATAAATTCATGCATCATATGCATTATTAAATTTCTTTTATAATACAATGATGATTTGAACGATGGAAAGTTGAAAGGGGGTAAATAGTCTATGAGTCTGGGTAGTGAGTTGGGTGATTTTGAGTAGTGTCTTGTATTTGGTACCCGCGTGGGGAGTCAAGGTGCCCAATTGCCCTGCGCATACCGCAGGACAAATGTGGAAAAATGTTTTTGGGTGTCCATGAGCCCGCCGTTTCTAGAGTCGGCAAATGTGGAAAAACATGGTTTTGGGTGTCCGCAACCCCGCTGTTTCTGGAGTCAACAAATACGGAAAGGAATAATGTTTTTGGATGCCAATCGCCCCGCCGTTTTTGGACCTGGCAAATGTGGGACTATTTTAAGTATACAAAATCTATATCTATGTATGTATTTTGAATTTCGATTCTTACTTGGAAGGTCATAGTATATTTACCACCCCTGCCTGCATTCAAGAAATGTTTGCTCAATTTACATTTTTGCATACTCATGCATAAGGGCATTATTACACATATATTATACAACACATATAGAATGGTGCATTGCATGATCATGTGTTTTTCAGTTAATGTTATGACTAGTTAAGTGCATTACCTACTGAGCTTTTGCTCACCCCCAAAACTAACCAAATTTCAGGTAATGAAGATAAAGTGCTCCCTAAATGAATGTTTGGGTTGAAGAATGCTTTTGGGACGTGAAAGCTTGGGTTGAATCCTATTTTGTATGTGTTAAAGATGGTTTCATATGACTGAGTGTAGTTAAATATTGTGGTGTAACAAGGATAAAGACATTTTTTTTGTTGAATCTTTCCTTACTTGTTGAACTCTTTTGATTTTGATTGTAAATGTGATAAAACAACATTGTAAAGTTGGAAATAGTTCAAGAACCAAGGAAGGTTGTTCATATTATATCTCTTACATCTGGTTGTGTTGTTTATCCTATAAGGGTGATGCTTGGATGAGACAAGGGAACATGAAGGATTACTTGTCAGGGCATTACAAATTCATTCAATTCCTTCTCGTTTTCCTTTTCTCTGCATTATTCTCTATATTAATTTCTAGAGAGATTTAAGAGAGTACAAAACATAGGTTCTGGTTTGCTGAGTAGATTCTTTGTACTGCTACTACAATTTGCGTTCCTGATCATTGTATCCTGGGATTAATTTGTGAGCACTTGTGCAACGACGAATTTATCTTAAGGAGAGAGTGTCACACACTCGACTTGATCATTGAAGCTTAATCTGGATTTGACAAATAAATTTTGTGAGTCAGTTTATTTTATTTGTTTGATTGTTTCAGTTTTCTTATTGTAGACAAAAGATTGTTTTCAACAAGTGCAACTCTTTGTGTGTTTCATAGTTGCACTAAAACAAATAGTTTTTTCCTCATTGCTTCATGTATTCGTAATTTTTCCATTTTATTTTATATAATTATCTAAAACTTGTTAGTTGTTGTGAAATGGATAACCATCAAAAAGATATATCATTGTGATTGTAGAGAAGAAGATAAAATTGATGGAACCAAATAGAGCAAGGTAAAAGATTGGAGACAAATGGAGATGAGGATGAACTAGGATAAGGTTTGGAGACAAAAAGAAAAAGGTAGAAGATAGGGGAAGGTTTGAGAAACTTTGAAGATAAGATTGTATTGAATTTTCTTTTTATATAATTCTCTTTTGACTCAAAGTTATTTATTATGCTCTTTGGCCCTCACTTTCCCTTTTATTATTTTAGTTTTATAACACATTATTAACATGAGATTCTGACCAACTGAGAAGGAAAAGTTAAATCACAGACAAACAAAGTTGGTGTGATCTTCTAACAAAGTGTCTAAGATAAGTACATATAAATTATATATAAATAGTTTATTTTTATACAAATAGCTCATGACAAGGTTATTCTCTTAATAAATTCATGTGATACAAAATATATTATTTTTGTTGTGTATAGTGCATAAACATGTCAAATCTTTCAAAATTTGAATTCTTAGCCCTTGATAGTTTGGGAAAAAATTATTTATCCTAGATTCTTAATGTTGAGATCCACCTTGAGGCGATAAATCTTAGAGACACTATAAAGAATGAGAATGAAGTATCCCTGCAGGATCGCATAAATGCAATGATATTCATTTGCCACCATCTCCAAGAAGAATTAAAAACTAAGTACCTCACGGTAAAAGATCCACTCATTTTGCGGAATAATTGAGGAGAGATATAAGCATTAGAAGATTGTAATCCTCTCGAAAGCTCGTTATGATTGGTTGCACCTGAGGTTACAAGATTATAAATCAATTAGTGAGTACAATTCTGCATTATTTAAAATAATCTTTCAATTAATATTATGTAGAGAAAAAAATTTGAAGAAGATTTGCCAGAAAAAACATTTTTTCACATTTCAAGCTAATAATGTGTTCTGCAGCAGCAATATGGACAAAGTACAATGAATTGATTTCATGCCTTCTTATGAATGAACAAACTAATCAACTTTTACTAAAAAAACATCAATCCCGCCCAACTGGCTCTACTCCACTCCCTGAAGCAAATGAGGTTGCATTTCATGGCCGTGGACGAGGGAGAAGCCATGGTTTTGAACGTGGTTAAGGCAGAAATAATTACAAATTTGTGGAGGACATGCTCAGAAACATTCAAGCAAAAATACTATGTCATTCCACTAGAAATGGAATAAACCTGGAACATCATAGGAAAAGGGGAAAGGTTTATAGAATAAACCTACCAAGAATTATGAAGATAATTGTTATAGATTTGGCATGAAAGGACATTGGTCATGTACCTGTCGTACGCCCAAACCTTTGATGAATCTTTATCAAGACTTAATAAAAGAAAAGGGAAAAGAATTTGAAATGCATTTCACAGATCACTATGAACCAGTTGATATTACTCATCTTGATGTTTCTGATCTTTGAAGATCCTAAAGGAAAAATTGGTCATTTAATTGGCAATAGAAATATCCACACTAATTAATCCAATCATGTTTATGAGTTATATTTTGTATTGTCCTGCTATGTTTGTTTGCTTGTTTTGTTTTGTTTTGTTTTTGTTTTTTTTTTTTTGTTTTTTTTTTTTTTTGGAGTCTTTATTTTCCTGTTTTAAGTTAGGTCGTCAGAGTTTGTCTTTTTCCATTTAATAGTTTGTATTTTCTTATTATGTTTTAGGAGTAATGAATTTCAGTTTTTTTATTTTTTATACATAGGCATGGCTTTCATTGATGCATTGACTAATTCCAAAATGATTGGTGATGATATTTGTGTAGTAGATAGTGCAACAACACACCCAATCTTATGTAATGCAACCTATTTTACAAATTTAATCATGGGAAAGGCTAATGTTAATACAATTTTAGGTGCTACAAACCTGATTGAGGGCTCCGGAAGAGCCAATAGTATGTTGCCAAATGGAACAAAATTTTGTATTAATGAAACTTTGTATTCTAGCAGATCCAAAGAATTTGTTAAGTTTCAAAGGTGTACGTCGTAATGGTTATTGAAACTATAAATGAAGAAGAATATTTGTTTATTACTTCAACTAATTCTAGATAGAAGCTGATGTTAGAAACTTTTCTTGCATTTTCCTCAGGATTATATTATACGACGATAAAAATGATTGAGTCACATGTTGTGATGCACCAGAAGTGCTCTGACCCAAATTTTTTTGTGCTATGGCATGATTGACTCAAACATCCAGGATCTATAATGATGCGTCAAATAATTAAAAATTCACATAGACATCCATTAAAGAACCAAAAGATTCTTTTACCAAGTGATTATCCATGTTTTTCCCCTATACAGGGGAAATTAATTATCAAACCATCACCTACAAAAGTAATTACTGAATCACCATCATTTTTGCAAAGAATTCAAGGGTATATATGTGGACCCGTAGATCCTCCATATGGACCATGTAACGCCCTCAAAATAATAACCTTAAACCCATCAATATTGACATGCATTGATATATAAAAGATCAACATCTTCTATTCATCAGAGGAATTCATTACAAAAAGTATTACATGTTAACAACAAAAGCAAATGCCCTACGGGCTTACAGCTTTCCAAGTTAACACTTGGTTACAAAAAAGAGAGTACTAACTCAATTACACATTAAGCCCCTGGCTTGAATCTACATGTAACACATCAAAAGAAAGTAAGATAACAAAAAGTCTGTCCGCCTCTAGCCTCCCAAGCTATGTCCTTGGAGGTGGCATGCTACCTGTACCTGAAAATGATGTCCCATATTGGGTGAGCCACAGCCCAGTAGAAATACACTAAACCAACTATGAACAATAACTAAAAGATTAGCAGTTGATAGATGGTTCACACTTATTTTCCGACTTATATCACATTACAGTTTCGTGACATTCAAGTCCATGTTACATTTCATTTTCCACTTCTTTTTTCAATTTTGAGTTTGAAAACAAGGCTCAACACTTAGCCAAATAATTTAATGAGATTGAAACTCATCCTTAAAACACTTTTGTAATTCAAAAGGATACACATTTTGATGCTGTATCACGAACACATAAACCTCTTCTATACTTTACCGAAGACACACATTTTGGTGCTGTATCAACATAACATAGAAACACTTCTATACTTCACAATTGATAACGATATACATTTTAGTGCTATATCAAATCAATTCAAACACTTCCATAATCAACACTTGATACACATGGTAGTGTTGTATCAATGTCACACAAAATCCGGTTTAGAGGTCCATCCCTTATCTTCCCCTAAACCGTGGAGTACATCCCCTATCTCCTCCCACACAACACGTATATAAACATAGGTCATATACAATCAATCAATACATAAAGTTAATGTATTATTTCAACCGCTATATTCGATAGCATGCTCAATCGATTAGTTTTAGTTTGCCTAATCATCATGCATTGTCTACAACAATCAAGACTATCCTCCACCGATAGCCCAAAGCAGTTATTTCTAAACAGAAAATAAATGCACCAAGTGGATAAAATATCGACATTTCAATTAGGTGAGTGATAAATAATCTAACTACACCCTTTAATCCCATACATTCCCAATTCTAACATTCTCAATTCAATTCCTCATTTCTCAAAATTAATTATACAAATTAATTTATCATTTGTAATTAGGACATTTCCCATAATTGACAAAACAACCCTAAGGTTCCATTTTCACCCATAATTCATCATTTATCTCATTTCTTTATGCCAAACATGCATATAGATTTATATATACAAAACCCCATCTTTCGTAAAATTACACAAAAGACCCAAACTTTCTCAAAATTACCCAACAACTCCCAACATATCAAAATGCTAAAATTCGAAGACAAAGCTCATAAAGAGGAGTAGGATATCCCTACCTTGAAGTTTGAGCTCAAACGGAGATGAAGACCAAACACTAACGTGCTCCAAATCCCAATTTTTTCAGATTAAAACGAAGCCCTCAACACCCTCTATCTTTTTAACAAAGGAGCTGGGCTAGGAGCTCACTAAAAGAAGATGAAATCTAGAGAGAAGACAAGTATAGAGAGAGAGGGTCTCGGATCTAGGGTTTGAAAAAGAAAAGGGGATGAAAAAGTGATGTTTTCCCCGCCACTGTCTGTTGATATACAACAGGCTCGCTCGAGCGAAGACTTGGTCGCTCGAGCGACCAGACACAAGAAACCTACCTCGCTCGAGCGAAGGACCTCTCACTCGAGCCAACAATTCAAACCCTCAGGTCTGTAACCAGACGCATGCTCGAGCGAAGAATAACCAGTTCGCTCGAGCGAAGAAAATATCGCTCGAGCCAAGAAATGCAGCTCTCAGGTCTGGAACCAGACGCAGTTTCACGCTCGAGCGAAGAAGCCCTGGCTCGAGCCACCAGACACAAAACTCAACTCTTGCTCGAGCGAACAAAACCTGGCTCGAGCGAAGGACCAAAAGCAAAGAGCTCGCTCGAGCGACAAACTCCTCGCTCGAGCGAAAGACCAAAAATTGGGCAGCAACCATTTGTTCCCAAACACAACCAACCTGTAACAAACCTGCCCAACACATCCTATAACTCAAATACAAAATATGAAAGGATGTAAACAAGATATAAACAACTGCTAACATCCACGGAACCAAGTCCGGATCACTGTACAACAAGGGGTAAAACCCGGGATCGCTATAGACCATTTCGTTATTTCATGGTTTTAATAGATACATCAACTAGATGGTCACATGTTTGTTTACTTTCTACAAGTAATATTGCATTTGCTAGACTTCTAGCTCAAATAATTAGATTGTGAGCCCATTTTCCAGACCATGAAATTAAGACTAATCATCTAGATAATACCAGTGAATTTATATCTCAAGCATTTGATAATTATTGAATGTCCATTGGCATTGATATTGAACACCCTGTTGCACATACTCATACTCAAAATGGTTTAGCTGAATCTTTCATTAAAAGACTTCAGTTGATTGCTCGACCTTTGCATGTAAAGCAAATTATCTGTTTCAGTATGGGGTCATGCTATATTGCATGGACATCACTAATTCATGTCAGACCAACTACATATCACGAATATTCACCATTACAGCTTGTATTTGGTCTACCACTAAACGTTAGCCACCTTAGAGTATTTGATTGTGCCGTATATGTCCCTATTATACCCCCACAGCGCAACAAGATGGGTCCACAACGTAGACTTGGAATTTATATTGGTTTTAATTCTCTATCAATCATTAGATATCTAGAACCTTAACTGGTGATGTGTTTAAGGCATGGTTTGAAGATTGTCATTTTGACGAAACAATTTTCCTATCATTAGGGGAAGAAAAGTCACAGCCAGAAGCTCGATAGAAAATCAATTGGAATACTTCAACATTATCGCATCTTGATCCTCACACTAATCAATATGAACTAGAAGTTCAAATGATTATTCATTTGCAAAGTATTGCAAGTCAATTATCAAATGCATTCACCGACACAAAGAATGTGACAAAATCTTACATACCAGCTACTAATACCCTAACACAAATTGATGTCCCTGTCAGACAATCAATGGGCATGGCAGCAAATGAGTCTAAGATATGCTAGAAGTGTGGAAGACCTGTTGGTGCAAAGGACAAAATTCCGAGAGAAAGAAAAACTCAAGAACATCCAGTTTGTACTCTAGAAGAGACTGTAACTGAGATCATACCCATACATGAAAATACTCTTAAAGAGATTAGAACTACAAAATAGGCTACAGTAAGTCTATCCAAATCTCCTACTTATATACCTTTTGAAAAGAAACCTCCCGAAAAGCTATCTCCTGAAGAGTTATCCCCTGAAATGGAAAAGGTATATACTTGAAATTAATGAGATATCAATACATTATATAAGTACAGGAGATGTTTAGGATAGAAATCAAACTATTATCAACAATATATTTTCGTTTAAAATTGCTCGTGACATTACCTGAAGTAATGGTGAAAACACTACCAGAAGTGATGATGATAATGAACCACAAACTGTCGATGAATGTTGACAGAGAAATGATTGGCCAACGTGGAAAGAAGCAATATAAGCAAAGTTAAACTCACTTATGAACCGTGAAGTATTTTGACATGTAGTCCAAACCCCTGACGAGATACAGCCTGTGGGATATAAATAGGTATTTGTTCGGAAATGCAATAAGAAAAATGAAATTGTAAGATATAAAACATGACTTGTCGTAAAGACCTGGTATTGATTATGAGAAAACATATTCACCCGTAATGGATGTAATTACATTTAAATTTTTTATTAGCTTGGCAATCACAGAGAATTTAAATATGTGTCTAATGGATGTGGTTACAACATATTTATATGGATCACTAGATAGTGATATATATATATATATATATATGTATGTATGAAAATCCCTGAAGGATTTAAGATGTCAGAAGCATCTAATTCAAAGCCTAAAAGTGCTTATTTTATCAAGCTACAAAGATCTTTATACAGGTTGAAACAATTCAATCGCATATGGTACAATCGCCTTAGTGAATATTTGTTAAAAGAGGGATATGGAAATTATCCAATTTGCCCATGCATCTTTATTATAAAATTAGAATCTGGATTTGCAATTAATACCGTATATGTTGATGATCTAATCTTGTTGGAACTTCAGAAGAGATTACAAAAACTGCAGAATATTTAAAAAAGGAATTTAAAATGAAAGATCTTGGCAAAATGAAAATTTTCTCGGCCTAGAGGTCGAACACTTGCCAAATGGGATTCTAGTACATCAATCATCATATACAAAAAAAAGTCTTGAAGAACTTTTATATGGATAAAACTCATCCTTTGAGTACTTTTATGGTTGTTCGATCACTTGATATAAAGAAATATCCTTTTCGACCTCGAGAAAATAATGAACTACTTGGTCCCAAAGTACCATATCTTAGTGCAATTGATGCTCTTATGTATCTTGCAAATTGTACCAACCTGATATTACATTTGTTGTCAATTTACTAGCAATATATAGTTCTGCACCAACCTAAAGATATTGGAATAGAGTGAAGCAGATATTACGTTATCTTCGTGGAACAACAAGTATGGGTTTATTTTATTCAAATGAATCAAAGCCACAACTAATTAGATATGCAGATGCTGGATATCTTGGTAATCAGTAAAACAAACATTGTCTGCTACATCTTCAAGTCACTTAGAGATACTTGCAATTCATGAAACAAGTCGAAAATGTATTTGGCTAAGATCTATTATCCATCATATTCAAGAAAGGTGTGGATTATCTCAACAAAGGATAGCCCAATCATATTATATGAAGATAATGTTGTGTGTTTCACAAAAATCAAAGAAGGTTATATCAAAGGTGACAAGACCAAACACATTTCACCAAAATTCTTTTATACGCATGAGCTTTAGAAGAACGGTGATATTGATGTCCAACAAATTTGTTCAAGTGATAATCTGGCAGATATGTTTACTAAAGCTCTAGTAATTGCAACATTCAAGAAGTCGATGCATAATATTGGATCGCATCAACATAAAGATCTATTATGTAGCATTGAGGGGGAGTCATCTATTTGAATAAAATTACAAATTGTACTCTTTTTCCTTTGTCTAAGGTTTTTCCCAATGGATTTCCCCCTAAGTATGGTTTTAATGAGGCAATCTAAGAATATCACAATATTGTACTATTTTCTTAGTAAATGGTTATCCAATGGGGAGTGTTGTGAAATGAATAACCATCAAAAAGATATATCATTGTAATTGTAGATAAGAAGATAAAATTGATGGAACCAAACAGAGTAAGGTAGAAGATTGGAGAAAAATGGAAATGAGGATGAACTAGAATAAGACTGAAATGAGATAAGGTTTTGAGACAAAAAGAAGCAGGTAAAAGATAAGAGAAGGTTGGAGAAACTTTAAAGATATGATTGTATTGAATAATCTCCACCAAAGTTTACCTATAAAAATATATGTTTGTGTTAGTAAAAATTATGCTAGGGCTGGACCGATAGCAACTAAGCAGTAATTCAAACTACACAACTTTAAACAGGAACAATCAAGCAATTGTGGTTTCTAGTTCAAATGCCTTAAAATAATAAGAACTTATTTGGATCAATTGTTGATAACAAAATAAACAAGAAGGACAACCAACTTTCTATATCAACAAATGGTAACAAGGTAGATTGAACAGAAAGAAAACAACTTCAAATTGTTGTATCAACAGATGGTAACAAGGTAGATTAAACAAACTAAAAGCAACTTCATGCTGAAATAACCTATGTTCATTCAATAAATACAGATTATAGATTACAGTAGCAAAATTACTCCTAAACTATGATCTCAACTACTCCTAGGTCTAAAACTAAGTTGTTATGCTATTGTTCATGTCTCCTCTCTTCTGCCAACTTCTGGTTTCTTATAGCTCTTCTATCCCATGACCCCATGATCTCTTCAATCTACAACTGCTGCTATGTAACTGCCACAACTGCACTCTCACTCTCAGTCTTCAAACCACATCACGCCTTTGCCTTTACATGTCGAACTTCATTCCTTTTAAGTTAACACGTGTCCCTAAGTCCTTTTATCCCTCATTCGACAGAAGAAAAACTCCCACTCCGTTCATGCTTTTTTTTGGAAACAGCCGACTAAGTCCATGGCCACACTGCCAATAACAACTCCACCTTCCACGTTAGTCCCACATGCAAACCCCACTTCTAGTTGATGATCTCTGCCCTCTGATCATAACAATTTACTCTAAAATTGGCCACGTGTCCTCCACTGACTGAACCACCTGCCAACAAGGACTTGCACAAACAGGTGCAAACAATGCACCCCTTGTTCAAGGTAATTGAATATCAAATGATTTTAACTTGAACAAACTTGCCACTTGGGCCCAAAAGATGAGACAGACAATGAACTACTTACTTCGAGCCCAAAAACAAAAAGAAACCACAGTCCAACATAAGACGTCCTTATTATTTTAAAAATACTAGACCCATCATAAACTATAAAAGACCCACCTTTTCAACTTCATTTCCCTCTGATTCGAACTCCCCAGACTGTACTCCTTCTGAAACATTTCCATCTGAAACCAAAGCATTGCAAAACCCTAAACCATGGCACCCAAGAAATCAAGCCAGTTCCCACAAAAGAAAGCAATAAAGACCTCCTCCGCTTTTCAAACTTTTTCAAAACACTCATCATCCCTTTAAAGATAGGGATTACCTTATTGCCTAACACTAACTCCGTCGCTAAAGCCACCTTAGGCTCTATATTCTTATCCCATTTTCCCGACGAGTTAGCCCTATACTACCCCCTTGCTAATGGTGAGAACCTACTGCTCAACCAACCCAACCTTTGCTGGACAAATTGTAAAACCAGCAAGAACCCCCTTAAATCCTGGAGGTCACCAGAATCCACATGGCAAATCTGGGTCAAAAGAATTGAAGCCATGATTCTGAAGTATGGAAACACCAGGGCATCAGTGAGGTAATTAGACTGTCAACCATGAAATATGACATGGACATGTGGATAATTGCTGCTGCCACATGCTTCTAGTCCCAGTCTTGTAACTCTCTACTTCTAAATTTTGGCATGATTGCTCCCACTATCCTAGATGTAGCTCATTTAACTGGTTTTCTAATTTTAAGCAACCAAATTCATGCCTTGCTTGAACCCCCACAAATGACTTTCACCTTAAACACTGATATGTGCTACACAAAATTTATTAAAAAATACAAAGTTAAGCCGGGTTCCTTTGTCGAGGACCAAGAAAGAACTTCTCTTTACTTGGTTTAGCTTTGTCAATTCCTTTTCTGTGTTCCTGGATACAAAATCACCAAAGAATACCTTCCCCTTGCCTTATGTATCCAGGATGACCAAGCTATGGCCTTTGCCCCCTATCTTCTTGCTACCCTTTACAAGGGTTTATGCTCTCTTGTCAACATGCCAACTGTGGTGGACCATTCTGCATTTTCCAAGCTTGGTTGTATGCCTATTTTCCTGAGGCACAACCTCCACCACCTAACACCATGAGGCCAATTCATCACTCCTATACTGAACAACTTCTCACTTTCACCAACAAGCCTACCTTTACTTTCACACACCATCTCACATGTTTTACAACCTCCCATTTGACAAATTTCCTACCCTCTACAGACCATTTCAACAATGTCAATTCTCATCCAACAGACTCCAATTCCTTTTCACAGACCCCTCTGATCTGACAAATGACCAAGTCCAGGCACAAATTGAAACCTAGAGACATATCTTAACCTATAGGCATATCGTGGTTGGCAGCTCTATATCCTCCACCAAAATATCCAGATGCAGTTTTGAGACTTATTGGCCCAACCAGTGGTCTAGGCAGTTTAGCCTTTCTCAAAGCATACCCTATCCTTACTTTCACCCAACTATTCATGAGGAAATTGGGTCCAGGGTGAACCTCAGAGATTTTGAACAAGCTGGGTCTATCTTGACAGAAAACATTAAACTCTTCAAAGACTTCAGTCCTTTCTTCTTCCAGCCTACATCAGATTGTACTACTACTTTTGATCACTGGTGGAAACCCATGGCTGCCATTATCTTCTTTAAGCCACTTGAGGCCTGTCTTAAAGACATCTCTATTGATAATCAACGTCCTTCACCACCACCTTCTAAACTTAAAGCTACAAGTAATGTTTTGCCTTTCATTTCACATACTTCGTAACTCTGACTATCTCATTTTTCCTTGTTGGAAATACTAACTTCTTTGGTTTTTTGGCAACCAATGTTGAACCTGCCATTAAGCCATTAGTTAGGGATTAGCACGAAGGCAAGGCCTTAATGGATCCAACCACCCAAACAAGAGACACACCTCCAATTCCCAAACTAATAGGGGGACTCTTTGTCAGCCTTGCATACACAAGCACAAAGGGTCCAAAGAAGAATCACCACTTCTTCCATTGTCGAGAGAGAAAATAAGGGCCAAGAAAAGACATGAGCCTCCAGCCACTCCTGTCCCTGAGGCAGATCCCAGTGATTGGGACACACCCCTCAACCAAATAGTTGGCCAGACAGCTCCAAATCCCCCAGGGCAACTTTACCAGGTATGCTTTCTTATCATTTCTTGTCACACCACACCACCTTCCATTTATGTTTGACTGACATTCTTCTCTTTGCAAAGAAAAAGGAGAAGAATGCTTATCTCTACTACTGATGATGAGGACACTCCTTCCAACTCTCCACAAAACATCAATCCATCTTTTCTTCCTGCTATTAGTGAACCAAGAGAAGCAATTCCAAAACCAACTCCACAACCATCCTAAAAACAACCTGTATCACAACCATTCTCACAACCTATACCACAACCATCCTCATAACCTATATCACAACCATCTCCATAACCTTCCCATTCTGAACCTCCTCCTATTGCTCTTAAGGATGTCACCCTTGGGGCCTTTCCAGTGAAGGTCGTTTACCCAAAGGCAACTAAATCCATTAACTTCCCTTCAATTTTTACTCATCAACCATCACCATCTAATTCTGCCAATTCTCAAATCTCCAATAGGCAATAGAAAAAGATTGACCTTGACACCTCAATCAATAGCCAATCAACTCTTCCTAGTCATCAATCTTCTCCAGGAAATCACAACATAAGGTCTCCTCCACCAGAAACTCAAAACACCCAAGGTAAGTGCCATTACTAGTGTGACTGATCATCTATCCCCTTTATCTTACTAACTTTAACTAATTGCTCTCTCTCTTTTTTCTTTCTTTTTTTCTTTTTTCAAAACCACAGGGATAGATAGAATCACTGCACCACCCCCACTAATGAGTGAACCAGAAACAATTCCTGAGGGTCCAGATGCTGCCAATGCCTTTCTTACAATTGAGGTTACCACTTCAACAATCCATGAACCAGTTTTTCCTACCACCACAACCACAACAGACCTCCAACAAACATTCCATCCATTACTGAGCAAGTAATACTTCTAATCCTTAATTTCTTCATTTCCTACTACTTGCAAAATGCAAACTCACTCATTTATTACTGTCGACAGGTCATCATCCCAGCTCAGGATATTTGGAAAGAACTTTCTATCCTTCAACAACACCTAGACCAGATGTCCCCACTTCCCCCAAAGGCTACATCACTTCCAGACTGCAACTCAATAAATTTTAACCACCTTCATCAACCTTATCAATACCCCACTTGAAGAAATAACCCTTAACCAACCTGGTGAAGCTTTGGTCTTCCTTACTGCTGTCCTAAGCCTTTCACCTAACCCCTTTAACCTAATCTAGTTAAAATAACTAGCCAAAATCATCAGAGAATGGCCAACTCTTTTGGTAATGATTCAAACCTGTTCCAAAGACCAACGCAACCAAGAAGCAAGGACTAGGCTTTCTGAAATTTAAAATGGCTCTTTTTCAATCCAAACTGTCAAAGCAGAGCTAGACCAAGCCCAAACCATGTTGGCAGATGCCCAATCAGAATTAGGCATCCTGGCCATTCTTTTCCCTAAGATCTAGATTAGTTTTTCTTGTATTGCACAGAATGTTTTACTATCTTGTGTAACTAGTAAACTACTGTACAGATCTCTTCTTTAATGAATATCAATATTTTGCCTTGAATGTCCTATTGTACTCCTGTGCAAATTTTCTTTCTTTGTGCATTGCTTTGTTTTGTATGCATTAATCAACTCCCCTTGAAAGTTTCCCACATGGTTGGATAATACCTCTTAAAGTGTTTTCCATTTATATTCCTCCTATATGATGTGAATGCCCTTTTAAGGACCCCTTTCAAGGACTCCAACTGATATGCCTCTCCCTTAAGGACTTTATGAACCCCAAAGGGGCCTTCCCAACTTGGTCACCATTTGCCAAATTTAGGGTCTTTTGTCCCTAATGGCAAAATGGTATTCCACACCAAGTCACCTACTCCAAAGATTTTCAATTTAACCTTCTTATTATATACTCTCTCAATCTTTTTCATTTGAGCCACCATACAATCAAAGGCATAAATCCTTTTGCACTCCACATCCTATAACTCTATGAACATGGCCTTCGTATACTCATTGACAAGAATGTCATAGTGCTTAGCCACCCTACTAGACTTTACTGTCACTTCTAAAGGTAAGACTGCAGCATGGCCTTAAACTAATTCATAAGGGGATGCTTGGATACTATCCTTTTTTGAATTCATGTTTGCCCACAAAACCTTAGATAATAACTCATGCCAATCTCTTGGATTGTCTTCTATCACTTTACTCAATGTCACTTTGATTGTTTTGTTTGATGACTCTGATTGACCATTTGCTTGGGCATAATATGGAGATGAGTTCAACATTTGAATGCCATATTCTTTGGCAAACTCTATTACTTCATCACCATTAAACATTGTCCCTTAATCAACAATAATTGTTTATGGCAAGCCAAACCTATGAACTATGTGTTTCTTGATAAAATCCATCACATGAGTGTGATTCAACACTTTTAATGGGACTGCCTCTACCCACTTAGTGAAATAATCTGTGGCCACTAATATGAATGCATGTTGTCTTGATGATGGAGGAAATACTTGGCCAATAAAATTGTTATAACCCGAACCCGCCCATAAAAGTTTGGATCATAACCGGCCAATAATCCCTCGATTACCTTTGGCCTCAAACAAACATACAAAATAATTATAATAATGGGGCCATAAGCAGAAGCATGCAATAAATGAGGAAGTCCATTGAGCTATGCCAATATAGGCAAATTACAAAGCTTACACCATAACACATTCACACATTTACATGCTGTAGACACCCCAGTTTTGACCGCTCGTAAGACTTAGGCTCGTTATTCCAAGCACTTGATGATGATGATTATATTGAGTAAGTGGTTTGAATTCTCAATCAAGGACTCTGAGTTCGAGCTCTAAACAATTCTAGCCTGCCATACCCACTGCATTTCTACCCTAGAAAGTCAATTTTGCACCTTGTACCAACCTGTATCGAACCTAAAAATGAGGAACAGTGGGCATACATTGACCTCTGGCCATACATTAATGACCTTCGGCCGGAGACACCAAGGTTTGGCCGGACCTCTTGACTTTTTAAAGCAGATTGTACAGCAATCTGCCAGCTTGCCCAATTCTGCTGATATTTTGAGCAGGAGCTCAAGTCCTATAAATACGGGGCTCATCCTGATGTAATAGGGGTTAGAAAACAATATCAAGTGTTAGAAAAGAATATCAAGAGTGAGATATATCATATAAAGGATAGAAATATCCAAGAGAAATATCAAAGAGAGGTGAGAACTATACAAAAGTTAAGTTCATCTTTGTTCTTCCATAGCCTTGAAGCTCTCATATCATCCATACATACCATACAAGAGCTTGAACTTGGAACTTGATTTGAGACTTGAAGATCATAACTCAAACTTGAGGGTGCTTTGGAATCAAGTTTGGTTTACAACAAGAACACCTTCTCTACAAGAGGTAAAGCTTCCTTTGTTTTATTTCAATCTTAATCTATCTTATTCTTGTGTTTTCATACTACTTTGGGACTGTTTTAAGGGCTGAAACTTATGGTTAAAAGCTACCTAAAGGTGGAGGTGTTAATCACCCTTGCTTGAACCTTATTCCAAGCTTTTATCCTTGTGTTTCTCACTTGTTTTCTCTAATTTTTGCCACTATTTTGGGGCTGATTTGGGACTGATGTGGGGCTGTTTTGCAACATCTAAAATATGTGATTTGAAGTTATAAAAGTGGGGGTTAGCCACCTTCTTAAACTTGTTTTACTAGCTTGAATCTATTCACCTTTTTAGCTTAAATTATGCTACTAGGGGTTGTTTTTTTGTCAATATTATTATTTTTATATTATGTGTGTTGTATTTACAATTAATCAACTACACATAATCATCTCTGGCAACCTCCCTCCATTCTCTGCTTATTTCTATTAAAAGTTGTGAATTTGAGATTATTATTCAAGTATAAGAAAGAAATTTTTCCATGCTTAATCGTTTAATCTTTTTCGGAGGTTCATTACCAAACGCATAAAGCTTTTTCATGCTTAATGGTTTAATCTCTTCGGAGGTTCATTACCAAAGGCATACATCTTTCTTATACTAAAGCCAATCTTTTATTTTTTATTTCTCTTTATCATCGGTGTGTTTACTTTTAAGGGACTAACTTTCTAGTTAAACCCTTGGAAATCACCAAAGAAAGTGTCATTATAGCTTATTATCAAGTTTGGATTTTAAGTCATTATCGCTCACTTGGGTTTTCTAAGTCATTATCACTCTTTTGAGTTTGACTAGTCCTTGTTGCACATCTTGGGTTTGACTTGAAATCCCTTATCGCTTGTAAATGAGTTTGACTCTTCCTTTGTAATTTCCTCTGAAGAAAATAAGGTTTATTTTCTCGGGTTAAGTCGATACTTGTTTCTTTTTGTTGTGTTTCGGACTTAATCATCTTGGACTTAATGGGTTAAAGAAAGGAAAGGTAATATAAAAGAGGCTAATAAAATTGCGTTTAAAATAAATCAACCAACATAAAGAACTAATATGATTGGTTGGATTCGGTCGGATGTTATACCGAGTTTATTGTGTCAAGGCTTGTCTTACATCAATTCATGATGTTTGGATGAACCTTGAAGCATCTTTATGCCAGACGTTACGCCAAGTCTATCGTGTCAAGGCTTGTCTTACATCAATTCAGGATGTTTTGATGAATCTCAAAGCGTCTCTACCTTCCTCTTTGAGTTCACTTCATGATAGAAGGGAGGGGTGGTTGTTATTTACATTTATTAATCTTTGTCCAAATTGTACCCGAGATCATCAAGCAATCAACTTGCTAATTGATTATTTTGGAGACGATTCCAACCTTCTCTCGAGGCTTTCCATAACAGAGAAGGAAAGAAGGGACAAACATGGCTTAGGAATACCCTGTCTGCACTGTTCCACCTCAAGCGCAAAAACAGATTTCTACAAGGAAATAAGGCATGATTGGATTTATTCGGACTCGACTGGGCCTCATTGTGGGTCGGCTAGGCTCTAATAAATGGCAAACAGTACACTTTTGGTTGGAAGCAGTGACTAAGGGTGAAACAGAACAATTCCCAGCAAGGCAAACAAAGTACTTCCTAAGGAGCATCGCGTAATCATTCCATATTATTGTTATAATAAATTAGACAGCCCTTCAGTTATTCATTTGGATTTGTAATAAGTAGTTAATTCTGACACTCAGACATTCGGACCCTCATATGTGAGGGCGTAGTTTTGTAATAATGTATATGTCTTCCAACCCCATGTCTTTCTCCCTTTTATTTAATTGCTTAAGATGGTTCGATTAGGGATATCATGTTTTATTTAGCATTATTCATGTTTGCATTCACTTGTTTTGCATGCACCAAGGCTCGGTTCATCATTTTAAATTGCTTGTTTACATACTTCTTTGAATACATGTTAAACTGTATGCTATCAACTTGATCCATATGCCAAATTAGTAGCCGAGCTTAATAATTGCATATCGCATATGTTGCATTAGACATGTCGCATAGGAATCATGCATTTTTCTAACTAGTTTCTCTTTTTGGCTTGGAGTACAAGGTAAGCTTTTATTTGCTTTAGCACATTGCATGAGTGTGATTATTGCCATGTCTAGCATGTTTGCCATGAGGCTAAATGCTTAATTGATAAACTGCTTGAATGTCTGTGGATGAAGGTTATTTGCTTGAATTGGAATACTTTGAATAATGTTCATATGCGATCACTTTTTCGAGATTCAAAATTTTTTCAAAACAAACATGAATCAAATGTTCCAATGCTTGCAAAATTAGTCTATACTGGTATGCAACACACAGTAAAGTTAGTCTAACAACCGGAACAAGAGCATATATTGTACATAAGAATCACATCATGATTAGTAGAGGCCGATCTTTGATCGGGTGAGTGAAGTGCTCAATACATGACCTTCCCCTCTCATACCTAAGCTCCGAACCAAGATACTTTAGTGACGACGGACCAATGGCCTTTGGCATGAGTCACGGGTTTCCTAATTTTCCCAAAATAAATATTAGGTGGCGACTCTGAGATTTGATGACGCAGTCCATTTCTAGAAAAAGGTTTTGCAATAAAATGGATTTTATAAAAGTTGCCAAATATGGACTCTCATTTATGTTTCACATGGCACTCGTGAGACTAGATCAAAGAGATCTAGAGTCTGAACTATTTAATGCCCACGGGTACCCCCAAGGCATGTTACGCATGCCCATACAAAGGTTAAGTACCATAGGAAATTTCATACATATCGATTACGTATCCCAAGACCAAAATAGCAAAAACAAAACAAAGTCACAGCATAATGGGAGTCAAAAGCAAAACTCCATCTCGGAGGCATGACTTGACAGGTTCACAAAAATGGCTCCTGAAACTGACTCTAAGGGTAGGCTCCATGCTGCCAGTCACCTACATGTGCATACATAATATTGGATAAGCAAAGTTCATTGAGTAATAGTACAGTAAAGTAGTGTAAATAACAGAGCATAAGGTTTTCACAATATCCATAATCATAATACGGAACGGCCTTAGGCCCATTACATAGACAGAACAACCTTAGGCCCATCATATGAACAAAACGGCCTTAGGGCCATCAATATCATAACGACCTCAGGCCCACATAAAGTACGGAACGGCCTCGAGCCCACATATATTAACAGTTATTCAGAACGACCTCAGGTCCAATCATATATTATCATGTCGTTAGCAAAACAGCCTCGAGCCCATATATAATACAGAACGACGTTAGGTCCACAGAATGGCCTCGGGCCCAAACATATCACAACATGAATGGAACGATCTTAGGTCCACATTGCACATGTCATAACATAAACGGAACAACCTTAGGTCCACATTGTACATGTCATATAACATTTATGAAGTTTGTTCATTTCGATAAAAACACAATGTCGTCATAATTCACCATTCATGGCTCAAAATACACAATTAAGAACATATATGTACAATACTATTACTCACAGTGCGTTTGATCTTGTGGCGTTTCCTCTGGCACACGACCTACACAAAACATGTTACACACATATTCAATAAATAATTCGTTCATTATGTACACTTTTCTTTTAGCGATTCACAACCTTTTCCAATGGTTTCAAATTATCATTTCATACTTCAGAGGGTCTACAAGGTCAAGAACACATCCAAAAGGTCGGAAATGTCAACACAAGAAAGTAGGATTTTCTTCCCTATCTGGCCGTACGTATAACTTGTCTAACCGCTCGAGAGGTCATGCTCTACTTGTGTGGAAGCATGAGCCGCTCGAGCGTGTAGAACCGAATTTGCCAAATTTGCTCATGTTCCACTCGTGCAGAACCAGTGGCCACATAAGCGATCTGGGCAAAAACCAAACAATCCGAAAATGGCATAAAACGAAATCCTTCAAACTCATTTCCAATCCCAAATTCATGCAAAACAATCCCAAAAACATGATATACTAGCATGATACAAGTGTAATCTCACTTTAAACATATCAAGCTTGCTTCAACATCAAATTCATGGCCTCATCTTTTTCATACAATCATGAATTTCATACACAAGCTCAAAATACATACAAACATGGTGAATCTTGCAACAAATCTTGGTTGTATGAACCATCTAGAGTTCATTTCATGGATTAATCACAAGTTCAAACTCAAATCAAACAAAAATAAAGAGATTAAGGTTCTATTTCTTGCACTTAGCTCAAACCCTTACATAGCCCAAAACCCTAGCTCAAAATTCCCAATGTCATCTTGATTCAAGAAAAATGTGAGCTATAAATAAAGATTATAAGTAGATTACCATACCTTAACTCAAATCTAAGGTTTGGCCCTTGATCCTCTTCCAAATCCTAGCTCTTCCTCTTTCTCTCTCTCTAACTCACTCTAGCAAAGCTCTCCACCAAAGTGAAGAACACAAGAGCTATACATATATAACTTAACTTATAACACTTAATTGAATCATTACGAATCGTAGTTTTACAAAATTTCACCGTAGGCTCTAAAAATCATGCTATACACATATATGAAGTCGGTTTTGGTTTCTGGCCCCTCTAAGGCTTTCAATTTCAGTTCAAAGTTGTAATTGCAACAGATATTCCTACATTCGATAGATATTATTTCAAAATCATATAATTCGCATACTTAAACTTGCAAATTCATATCAAACACATAATTACATGCATAACTAAGCATAGTACGGGTTGGGTTATCACAGTCTTCCTCTTTTTAGGAAGTTTGGTCCTCTAACTTGTTTCCTTAAGTCGCAAACAATTCTAGATATCGTTGCCTTATTTCTTCTTCCCGTTTCCAAGTGGCTTCATTTCCATAATATTCCCTTCATTCAACTTTTACCATTAGGATAGTCTTATTCTTTAGTTGCTTGACTTGCCGATCAAGGATTCGGATAGGTTTCTCCTCATAAACCATATCGTCATCTAGCACAATCTCTTGATAGTCAATAATATGAGCTGGATCCCAAAGGTAGCCTCGCAACATTGATACGTGGAATACATTATACACTTGCTCCATGCGTGATGGTAAAGCAATCCGATAGGCAACCGGACCGAATCTTTCTAAAATTTGTAATGGCCCTATATATCGGGGTGACAATTTTCCCTTTTTCCCAAATCTTATGTGCCCTTTCATTGGAGTGACTTTTGACAAAAGCATGATCCCTAACTTCAAATTCTAAGTCTCTCATTCTTTAATCTGCATAACTCTTTTGTCGGCTTTGAGCAGTTTTCAATCTCTGTTTGATAATCTGGATTTTCTCCGTAGTGATTTGCACAATTTCAGGCCCAATCAATGCTCTATCTCCAACTTCGGTCCAACAAACCAGAGTTTGACATTTCCTCCCATACAAAGCTTCATATGGTGCCATCCCGATACTAAAGTGGAAATTGTTGTTATATGCAAACTTCGCCAAAGGTAAATGGGTTTCCTAACTTTCACAAAAATCTAACACAGACATATGGATCATGTTCTCTAATGTCTGTATAGTCCTTTCAGACTTCCCATCAATTTGTGGATGAAATGCGGTATTGAACCTCAATTCTGTCCCTAATGCTTTCTGTAAGCTCTGCCAAAATCTCAACACAAACTTAGAATCTCTGTCCAACACAATAGAAATTGGAACGCCATGAAATCGAATAATCTCATTGATGTATACAGTAGCAAGTCTATCAACATTATAAACAATCTTCACAGGCAAAAAGTGAGCTGACGTAGTTAATCTATCCACAACAACCATATAGAATCCATACCTTGGGGTGTTCAGGGTATGCCACAATAAAATCCATAGTTATGTGCTCCACTTCCATTCTGGAATAGAGAGAGGTTGAAGTAACCCCACCTGTCTTTGGTGCTCCACTTTCACTTGCTAACATTGAAAGCATCTTGAAATAAACTCCGCAATTTCTCTCTTCATATTGGGCCACCAAAAAGTTTTCTTGAGTTCCTGATACATCTTAGTATTTTTGGGATGCATAGCAAATCTAGACTTGTGAGCTTCTTCCAAGACTCTTCCTTTAATTCTGGGAACATTAGGTACACACAATCTTCCCTTAAACTTCAACACTTGAGCTTTCAAAGATAATCCTGGTCTTGGTTTTGTTTCCATCTCATCATGTACTTTCTTGAGAAAGTCATCCTCTAATTATCTTTGCTTAATTTCTTCAATAATAGCCGGTTGTGTTGTCATTGCGGCTAATATTCCACTCCGTTCATGTAACACAATTTCCACTTCCATTCTTTCCAAATCACATAATAACTCATTCCGCCCCATGAGCAAACATGCTAGACTCCCTATTGACTTCCTACTAAGCGCATCTGCCACTATATTGGCTTTGCCGGGATGGTAATGAATCTACAAGTCATAGTCTTTTATGAGTTCCAACCACCGTCTTTGTCGCATATTAAGCTCCTTTTGAGTAAAGAAATATTTGAGGCTCTTGTGGTCGATATAGACTTCACACGTTGCTCCATAAAGATAATGCCGCTATATTTTCAATGCGAACACCACTGCAGCTAATTCCAAATCATCCGTAGGGTAATTCTTTGCATGCGACTTCAATTGTCGAGATGCATACGCAACTACTCTTCCATTCTGCATAAATACACACCCCAATCCCTTATGAGAAGCATCACTATAAATAACAAACCCTTCTGTACCTGACGATAAGGCGAGGACCGGTGTTACTATGAGTCTTGTCTTCAATTATTGAAAAGCAAACTCCCTCTATTCTGTCCATTCGAATGGAACCCCCTTTTTGAGTCAACTAGGTAAGTGGCACCTCAATCTTGGAGAAATCTTTAACAAATCTTCGGTAGGAACCTGCTAAACCCATAAAACTATGCACTTTTGTAACATTAGTAGGAGCAGGCCAATTCACAATAGCTTCTATCTTTTGTTGATCAACAGACAGACCATCCTTGTTAATCACATGCCCCAAAAACACAACTTCATTCAACCAAAATTCACATTTCTTCAATTTAGCATATAGCTTCTTGTCTCTAAGCGTTTCAAGAATTAATCTCAAGTGCTTTTCATGTTCCTCCCTACACTTTGAATAAATAAGAATATCATCAATGAATACTACCACAAACTCGTGTAAATACGGTTTGAAAATCTGATTCATTAAATTCATAAAAGCTGCTGGTGCATTCGTAACCCCAAATGGCATGACTAGAAATTCATAATGGTCGTACCTGGTTCGGAAGGCGGTCTTCTTAACATCCTCTGCTTTGACTTTTAACTGATAGTACCCAGATCTCAAGTCAATTTTAAAAAACACTTGTGCCCCCTGTAATTGGTCAAACAAATCATCAATCTGCGGTAAAGGATATTTATTCTTCACCGTTACCTTATTAAGCTCCCGATAATCAATGCATAACCGGCGTGTCCAATCTTTCTTTTTCATAAACACTGGTGCGCCCCATGGCGATGTACTCTGTCGGATGAACCCTTTGTCAAGCAATTCTTGCAACTATATTTTTAATTCCTTCATTTCTTCAGGAGACATTCTGTATGAAGCTTTTGAAATCGGTTGAGTAGCCAGTACAATGTCAATGAAAATTTCAATCTCACGGTCTATCAAGTCCCCTGGCAATTCCTTGGGAAATACATCTGAAAACTCACTAACAATTGGAATATTTTCAACACTCACATCGGTTGCCTCTCCATGCAACATGCTACACAAATAACCCTTACAACCTTTCTGAAGGAGCTACCCCATGTCCCACAAAAATAAACTCATGTTGTCCCAGTAGGCGGAAAACAACTTGTTTAGACACACAATTGATGGTTGCAACTAACCAATCCATTCCTAAAATTATATCGAAGTGTACCATATCAAGAGACATCAAATTAGCACATAATGGAATATCTCCAAGTAAAAGCTCACATGCAGGATTAATAGAAGCACATAACATATAGTCCCTAGAGGGAAAGGACACACACAACACATAATTCAAGAGTTCCATAGATCTATTCAAATTAGGAGCAAATGTTTTCAAAACAAAGAAATGAGTGCAACCCCGAATCAAGTAGCACATGAGCAGGTTGGCCATTGATGGAAAGTGTACCTGAAACCACATCATCTGTATTCTGGACATCACCCGAAACAAGAGCAAAGACTCTCCCTTGCCTAACATTGTCTCTAGTAGTAGTAGGCTTGCCAGGGTCTTTGTTGCAAGAGTGGAACCGGCTAAACTAGCAGTTGGCCTATTCCCCTTTTGTTGCCCAAGCATAGGGAAATCTCTCACCACATGTCCTATTTTTCCATACTTAAAGCAAGCCCCGGTTGCTCGGTGGGAAACTCCTCAATGCTTCTTTCCACACTCTGGGCAAGTTGGTGCTGAATCACGGGTAGAACCAGAAGCGCTGGAAGTTCCCAAATTCTATTTCTTGTGTTATGAGGACGCTGACCCTTTGTGCATATTAGAACCTGCCTTTTTCCTTTCCAATCCGAGTACCAGTTGCAGTTGGCCTGATTACCTTCCGACATGATGGCCCTATCCAATACATCTACGTATTTTTGTAACTTCACCACATTAATCTTCTCAAGAATAGAGTCCAGGAGTCCTCCCTCAAATTTCCTTGCCTTTTTCTAGTCCGTATCAACCATATGTGGTGCGAAACGAACTAACTCGATAAACTGTGCCTCATACTCCTCTACGATTTTGTTTCCTTGCTTCAAGTTTTCAAACTCTGTCACCTTCCTGTCTCGGATACACTGTGGGAAGTACTTCTCATAGAAGACCTCCAAAAATTGAGCCCAATTCATTCCTTGATGTTCATCTCGAATAAGCATCCACCAACGGCGTGCTTTCTTTTCTAGTGTAAAAGCATCAAGCAAGACTTTCAGTTCCTCCGTACATGGAAAGACTTCAAATAGTTTCTCTATGCCAAGCCTCCGCCTTCAATGGGTCAATTCCTCCTTTGAACAATGGCTGTTTTATCTTTTGAAATTCCTTTGTGAGTGCAATAGTTCGATCTTAAGCAAGGTGGTCATGCATTACAGGTGGTGGCACAGGCATTGGTGGCGGTGGTGGTTACTGTTGCTGTTGTTGTTGTCTAAAAGTCTCTGCCATTTCCATGATCATTGCCTCCATTCTATCAAGTCATGCAGAGGTTGAATCCTCCCCATCTTTCGCCCTTGTTCTCATAGATAATATGTACATAAGTCACATTTATAAATGCACATTTCCATGTCATACCTGATATGAATGCATTATGGATGAAACTTAAACCTTTTCTAGACTTTTTATTGCTCAAATAGACTCGTGTGTGAGATATTAACTCATGCTCTAATGCCACTCTGTCATGACTCGAACCTGCCTCTAAAATTTTGGATCATAACCAGCCAGTAATCACTTGATTACCTTCGGCCTCAAACAAACATACAAAATAATTATAATAATGGGGCCATAAGCAGAAGCATACAATAAATGAGGAAGTCGATTGAGCTGTGCTAATATGGGCAAATTATAAACCTTACACCATAACACATTCACACATTTACATGCCCATACAAAGATTAAGTACCATAGGAAATTCTATACATATTGATTACGTATCCCAAGAACAAAATAGCAAAAACCAAATAAAGTCATAGCATAATGGGAGTCAAAGGCAAAACTCCATCTCGGAGGCATGACTCGATAGGTTCACAAAAATGGCTCCTGAAGCTGACTCTTAGGGTGGGCTCCATGCTGCGGGTCACCTATATGTGCATACATAATATTGGGTGAGCGAAGCTTAATGAGTAATAGTACAGTAAAGTAATGTAAATAAAAGAGCATAAGGTTCTCATAATATCCATAATCATAATACGTAACGGCCTTGGGCTCATCATACAATATGAACAGCCTTACGCCCATTACATAGACAGAACGGCCTTAGGCCCATCAATATCAGAACAACCTCAAGCCCACATAAAGCACAGAACGACCTTGGGCCCATATATATTAACAGCTGTTTGGAACGACCTCAGGTCCAATCATATATTATCAAGTCATTAGTAGAATAGCCTCAGGCCCACAGAACGACCTCGGGTCCAAACATATCACAACATAAACGGAACAATCTTAGGTCCACATTGCACATGTCATAACATAAACGGAACAACCTTAGGTCCACATTGTACGTGTCATATAACATTTATGAAGTTCATTCATTTCAATCAAAACACAATGTTGGCACAGTTCACCATTCATGGCTCAAGATACACAATTAAGAACATATATGTACAATATTATTACTCATAGTGCGTTTGATCTTGCGGCATTTCCTCCGGCACACGACCTACACAAAACATGTCACACACACATTTGATAAATAATGCATTCATTATGTACGCTTTTCTTTTAGCGATTCACAACCTTTTCCAATGATTTCAAATTATCATTTCATACTTCGGAGGGTCTACAAGGTTAAGAACACATTCAAAAGGTTAGAAAGGTCAACACAAGAAAGCAGGATTTTCTTCCCTGCCTGGCCGCACGTGCGGCATGACCAACCACTCGAGCGGTCATGCTCTGCTCGTGTGGAAGTGTGAGCTGCTCATGCGTGCAGAACC
Source organism: Camellia japonica (assembly GCA_030407325.1). Lineage (NCBI taxonomy): Eukaryota > Viridiplantae > Streptophyta > Magnoliopsida > Ericales > Theaceae > Camellia > Camellia japonica. Next base: position 75,355,977 of record JAPPVO010000029.1, read on the forward strand.
GAATTTGCCAAATTTGCTCATGTTTCGCTCGTGCGGAGCCTGTGGCATCACGAGCGGTCTGGGCAAAAACCAGACAGTCTGAAAATGGTACAAAATGAAATCCTCCAAACTCATTTCCAACCCCAAATTCATGCAAAACAATCCCAAAAAAAAAAATGATATACTAGCTTGATACAAGTGTAATCTCACTTTAAACATATCAATCTTGCTTCAACATCAAATTCATGGTCTCATTTTTTTCATACAATCATGAATTTCATACACAAGCTCAAAACACATACAAACATGGTGAATCTTCTAACAAATCTTGGTTGTATGAACCATCTAGAGTTCATTTCATGGATTAATCACAAGTTCGAACTCAAATCAAACAAAAATGAAGAGATTAAGGTTCTATTTCTTGCACTTAGCTCAAACCCTTACATAACCCAAAACCCTAGCTCAAAATTCCAAATACATCTTGATTCAAGAAAAATGTGAGCTATAAGCAAAGATTATAAGGAGATTACCATACCTTAACTCAAATCTAAGGTTTGCCCCTTGATCCTCTTCCAATTCCCTAGCTTTTCCTCTTGTTCTCTCTCTAACTCACTCTAGCAAAGCTCTCCATCAAAATGAAGAACACAAGAGCTATATATATATATATAACTTAACTCATAACTCTTAATTTAATTATTACAAATCGTAATTTTACAAAATTTCACCATAGGCTCTAAAAATCACTCTAAACACAGATATGAAGTCGTTTTTGGTTTCTGGCACCTTTAAGGCTTTCAATTTCAGTTTAAAGTTGTAATTGCAATAGATATTTCTACATTCGATAGATATTATTCCAAATTCACATAATTCACATACTTAAACTTGAAAATTCATATCGAACACATAATCACATGCATAATTAAGCATAGTACGAGTTGGGTTATCACACAAATCCATTGCCTAACCTCTAAAGGGCCATGGCTTGACAATTGAATGCAGGTCCCTAGCTGGCACTTTTTGCACATTGCCATGTTTTTGGCACTGATGACACCCCTTTGCATAATTAATGCAATCTCTCCTTATAAAAGGCCAAAAATACCCATGCCTTTTAATTAGCCACCTCATCTTCTTCCCTGCTTGGTGAGCACTACAAATTCCTTCATGGACCTCTACCATGACTTGCATCTGTTCCATCTCTCCAATACACAACAATATCAACCCATCTTGGGTCCTTCTAAACAAGTCATCTCCTATAATCACATAATTCATAGCTTGATACTTTGTTTTTCTATCCACTTTTGCCTCAGAGTCCCCTAAATTCCTGATCAGGGTAGCCTCCAATCATCTTTTAACACCTCTAAAGTCAATATTGACAAACCTTGCAACTATCGACACCTAACACAAGGCATTGTTCTCTTATGAATCCTAATTATTCTTTCCTGGAAACCCTCTGGAACTCTCAAACCAGAGGCTGCCTGGGCCATTTTGTTGGCTTACTTATTCTTAAATCTAAACATGTGTTCAAACTCCACTGCTTCAAAACCTTTGCTGTAATACCTGCTCTAAATATTCTCCAAGTACTGCACTATTGCACTTATACTGGCCAATTACTTGCCTTATCACTAACTGTGAATCCCCAAACACTTTTAAGTGTGGAATCCTTAGACTTTTTGCCAATTCTAGGCCAATAATCAAGGCCTCATACTCTGCCTGATTATTTGACAACACCTGAGTTTCATCCAATTGGTAAGAGGACTGAAACACATGTCCTTGGGGTGACACCAACACCACCCCAGCACCAACACCTTTTTCAGTCTTTGAACCATCAAACATTAACTTCCTTGCTCTTTTTCTACTGAAAATACCTCATACAAATCTACCTCGACAGGGCAGCATGGATGCTCAGCCAAGAAATCTGCTAGTGACTAGCCTCTCATAGCTTTTTGTGGCACATACTTGAAACAATACTCAATCAAGGCCAACAACCATTTTCCTTGCCTTCCTCTCAAAACTAGCCTAGATAACATATATTATACCACGTCAGTCTGAGCAATCACATTAACCTTTGTAGGTAACATCTAATGCTTCAGATTGATAGCTACAAACTACAAAGCTAAGCATAACTTTTCTACAAAACTATACCTAGTTTATGCTTCATTTAACTTTCTACTCAGGTAGTAAACAGCTTGTCCACACCCTTCCTCATTATCTTGAGCCAATAGACACCCAATCAACTATTTTCCTACTAATATATACAACTTTAAGGGTTTCCCTTTAATAGATGGCATCAGGACTAGAGGTTTAGATAAATAATCCTTAATTGCATCAAATGCCCTTTGGTGCTCACCTTCCCATCTAAAGTTTTTATCAAATCTCAATTTTAACAAAGGAGAAAAGACTGAAGTCTTCCCTGCCAAATTAGCAATGAATCTCCTTAAAAAATTAATCTGACCACGGAAGCTTTGTTACTCCTTCTTATTAGATGGAGGCTGCGCTACTGTAATAGCTTTAGCCTTGTTTCTATCCAGTCATATCCCTTTCTGATGGACCAAAAAAACCAAGAAATTACAAACATACACCTTGAAAACACACTTCAAAGGGTTCATTTTTAACTGATATTTCCTCATCCTCTAGAACACCTGTCGAAGATGTCCTAAATGCTCTTCAAACTCATCAGATTTCATTGCCACATCATCAATATACATTTCCAAAAATTTCCCAATCAATAGATAAAATTCATGGCCCTCTGATAGGTGGCCTCTGCATTTTTAAGCCCAAAAGGCATCACCACTCACTCAAAGGTTCTTAAGGCCCCTGGGCACCTAAATGCAGTCTTGTGAATATCATCTAGGCTAAGAAAGATTTGATTGTATCTAGCATGGCCATCCATGAATGACAAAATCTTGTGCCTTATAGTTGAATCCACTAACAGATCTGCAACTAGCATGGGATACTCATCCTTAGGTGTAGCCAAATTCAAATTCATAAAATCAATACACAGTCTAATCTTTCCATTCTTTTTAAGAACTGGAACTATATTTGATAGCCACTCCACATACCTGGCTGTCCTAATGAAACCAGTATTCAACAACCTTTAAATTTCATTTTTTACCATGAGAGTTACCTCATTTGTCATTCTTCTTGGAGATTGCTTGTATGGCACATAATTTGATTTTATTGGTAGTTTATGTTCAACTAAGGACCTATCCAATCATGGCATTTCATCATAACTCTATACGAAACAATCAGAATAATCTGAAATTAAGCCAACTAGCTTGACTTTACACTCATTAGGCAACAAAGCATTTATATAAATAGGCCTCTTACAGGCCTCATCCCCTAGGTTAAACTCCTCTAAAGAGTCCTGCATATCAGCCTTGAGATCATCAAGCTTTACAGGAGTTGCCTTTAGATTCTCATACTGCACCTCCTTATAATCTAGAGGGCTATCATCTACTACACATTCTACCAAAAAATAGTGGGGCAACATACCACCTAACCTCATTTCTAAAAAGAAATAAAAAAAAAAGTCCAACAAAAGTACTTTTAATTACATTAGAATCACATTCACACTCACTTTTCTTCATCTTCATTAGTACTGTCTTCAATCAACACTTCATCTCCAAGCTTGGTCTGCAAGACACTTAGCCTGGCCACTTTCTGGCTCATTCTGTCAAAAACCTTCTTCAACAAATTTCTGGAACTAATCATAAGTCAATCCAATTCCTATGGATTTCAGTTCTTCATTCTCTAGCACAACAGGGCTAAATTCTTCAGCATACAGCATAGCTTCTACATTATGAATATCAGCCTTAAAGGGATTTGCCTCTGCCCAAAAGACCTCCATGCCTTGCCCTTCTTGACCCTCTACAGTTAAGAAAATTAAATCCTGATGAAGGGAAGAAGGCATATAACCATTAGAATGGATCTAATCCCTTCCTAGCAACAAATTGTAATTTGAAATGGAGTCAAGCACAAAAAATGTTGCTCCCATAACTCTAGCTCCCACTTGTAACTGCAAGGTAATCACTCCTCTTGTATTGGATTATCCTCTTGAGAAATCACTCATAGACACATCATAACGGATTAAATCATCAATAGTTCTACCAATCACACTTAAAATTCTAATGGGCAAAATATTCACAATAGCCCCATTATCAATTAACACCGTGGTTAAAGGACAACTATTCAAGTGTGCACTCACATACAAGAGCCTCATATGATTTTCTAATTCTGGCTTAGGTGACTGAAGTACCACCTTCTCACCATTACCAGTTTTAACTACCTGAATGGACTTACCAGCCTCTTCTTTGGACTCATTCATCTCTGTCACCATCACAGCAGGCTCTGACAAGTCTTCTATATCTTCTTCCAATTGTTCTAACTGCCCAGGCCTTGTTTCAAACCTCTTTGGTAAAGCCAAAATCATATTACAATCAGTGTGTGCAGGCAAAGAACCAAACCTGATTGCATTTAACTTCCCACCAAAATCCTTAGAACTTTCAGACTTTGTATCTTCCTTTGTACCTTCCTTACTATCGGTAGGAACTTCATCTGACTTGCTTGCCACAACATTCCCATTAGTCATTACGTCATCCTCCTCACTCTCCTCATCTAACAGGAATGCTTTAGATATTTCCTCCAATTGCCTCCTAAGGAGAATCTTCTTAGGTATCTTATCTATTACTTTCTCTGTTTTGCTTAACTCGCCACATTCTTCCTTCTTTTTCTCTCTCTCCCAAATCAAATTGTTTTGACCATCTCTCTTTGGATTATCTCCCTCCTTTGTTGAAAACATAGCATGAAACTTTCTTTGCTTCCTTCTTACTTGAGTCCTAGTTGGGCCCATAGGCTTCCAACCTGACAACGAAAATTTTGAATGAGCCACATCTTGCCAACTAGCATGTGTAGGCACTGGTGGCTTCACCATCCTTGGTTGTATTAGGGGATAAACCTGTGGAAACCTCACCCCTTGGCCATGAAACTATCTTGGCCTGAAAAACATTTGACCTTGGCCAATAAATGGCCTTTAAAATGGTCTTGGCACAAATACTGGTTTTTGAACATGACTAGAGCCACTAAATGGCCTTTGATGTTTCAATTGTCTTACTTTAACTCTGACCCCTTCTGTTCCATGAAGAGAAGGATACACAGGTTGCCACCTGAACAAAAATGGACCATCCTCCTCACCATAGTGGACCATCCTTCTCACCATATGACCTGTCGATAGGCCTAAAAATCTCAGGGTCTTGCCCATCAAACAACAACTTGTCTCCATTGAAAATTTCAAGGTCACCTCCACCTAAGGTATTAAACCTTAAGTCATGATCCTTCGCAGTCTCTTTCAACTTGTTAGCTAAAATTGCTTGCAATTTTTCCTTTCCAGTCCCACATCTTGAGCACACAAACTTGTCCTCATCAATCACCTTCTTTCCCCTATTCTTGCTTCTTCTTGTGAATCCTCTCCAAGTCAGACGGCAAAACAGTTGGGTTTGGTGTCTTCCTTTTAATGCTAGTTGACACCATATGGATTGGTGCCATTTCTGGAAAGGAATTGTTGTCGACTGCCATAACCTCCTTCTCCTTCTCTGCATATTTCAACAATCCCTTTTATATTAAGTCCTGCACACAATTTTTGAAGTTACACAATTATTGGTAGAATGTCTAAAAGTATTATGCCATTTACAATATTCTTTTCCTACTCTATCTTCTTCTTTTGGAATTATATGTCCAGGAGACAATGTTAAAAATTTATTAGCTAATAATTCATCAAAAATGGCATCAGCCTTGGACAAATCAAAAGAATACTGCCTAAATGTAGGGTTTATATTTCTTTTGGTTGGTTGAGTTGCTGGTATGTTCACTGGTTTGTCCACTTTTCTCAAAGTCCCACAAACCACTGGTGTTTTGCCAACCACTTGAGCCACATCAACATCAACTTTTGTTTCCACATCAACCTCTTGAAAATAAGTCCCATAAGAGTTTGTATTCCTATGTCTCTTCTCTCTAACTGTTGACTCATGTCTTGTTTCCCTAGATGACAACTCAAACAAGTCCCTAAACTCCATCCCTTCAAACTTCTTTCTTAACTCAAATTCCAGCCCATTTTGAGCCATTCTCACAATTTCAACCTCAGGCATGTAAATTCGACACCTATTTTTTGCTCTCTTAAATCTGTTAATAATTTCTGCACTCTCAGAAAACTTCTGCGTTATTTCAGACAAATCAACTACAGTTACTTCAGGATCAGCTCTATAAAACTAGGCATGAAACTGACTTTCCATCTTTACCCAAGTATGAACTGAATTAGCAGGAAAATTAATGGATCATGTGAAAGCAATCCTAGACAAAGAATGTGGAAATAATCTCATTTTAAGTATGTCATCATTTCCTGCTTCTCCACATTGTAAAGTAAACCTCCCTATGTGTTCAATTGTTGACTGGCTTTCCTCACCATGAAACAAGGAAAACTCACGTACCCTGTAGTTCCTAGCAAATGGTTCCTTATTGTAGACACCCCATTTTGACCGGCCCTAATACTTGGGTACCATCTTTTGAACACCCCTTGATGAAAATTAGACTATGCGATTTTACGAATTTCTTAGCTAAAAAATTAGATTAAAACTTTAATCCCAAGCCTCACCCAATTTGGCCAAATTATTAATTTAGTATTTAATAATTTTATGTTTGTGTACATATTTTTAAGTGATGTTATATAAATTGGTACATTTTAACTATTTTTGATAAATAAACATAATAAAAAAAATAAAAAAGAAAAAGAAAATCATAAAAAAAGAAGAGAGTTAGAGTGTGGTCAAGGGTATTCTTGGGGAAAGAGAAAGAAAAGATAGAGAGAATATTATTATGGCTTTCGATGGATGGTGGAATTGAGGGTCGAGAGAATGATGATGTTTAGAGTGGTTGAAAATTATTTTGAGAGAGGGAGCATGCATGGTCAGGGGAAGGTGGAGGATATTGAAAAGAGAGGAGAGCATGTGAGAGGGTGAGATAGAATTTCAGGAAGTGGTTCAAAAGTTGATGGATCTATGTGTTCAATTCAGTGGGAGTGGGGTTCAAAGGTGGGTGGAGAATTTGATTATTTGAGAGAGAGAGAGAGAGAGAGAGAGAGAGAGAGAGAGAGTGGTTGGGTGGAAGAAAAGAGTTTCAAAAAAATATAAATCTCTCTCTCTGGTCTGGGGAAAAAATGGGGGGATACACTGATCAATGCACTATCTCTCTCTCGGGTAGGAGAAATAAGAGAGAATTGAGGCTGAAAATAGACACAACACAGAGGCTCTCTCTAGGTGTTCCAATGGATGAGGGTGGTGTTCATGTGTGTGGGTGAAAAAAGAAAACAAACGTCCAGAGAGAAAAGGTGGTGAGATGGGGAGAATGGGCTAAAAAAAGAGACACACAAAAGGTGGTGAAAAAAATAATGGCTGAGAGAGAGTGGTGTTCAGTGGGTGATAGAGAATAGTTTCAAAAGAGAATAAAAAGGCCAGAGGGAGAGAAACTTTGTACATATCATCCTCTACTAACTCATCTTCACTGAGGTTCTCAAGTCGACACCTTCACTGAGGTTCTCAAGTCGAGCCATCAAAAAATTCCAACAAATCAATACACACAGAACACACTCACAAACACCCACAGGGGGGTCAGCCTCCTTGGCTGATCTCTCTCTTTCTCTCGTAAATGCTCAACACACACACAAGATAGCGATTCAAAGCTACCTCTCGCTTTCATGGGCTCTCCCTCTCTCTCCCTTCATTTTGTTTACACGACCTCTCGGCCCTCTCTCACATAGGCTCTCTCACATTCAATATCATCCCTTTGAAGCTCTGAATGATAAAAGCAAAACACATACACACACAGAGGCAGCAACTGTTCAAAGTGGCCTCTGCTCTCTCTAGCGGGCTCAAACGCACATCTCTCTCTCAGCATGGATACATTTTTAGCAAAGGGACAAAGCCATCGCTGGGCTCTCTTTCTCTCTCGGTAGATCGTCCTCTTCTCGGCACATCCGAAGACAAAATCAAAGAAAAATCTGTATCAAAACCAAACAAGGTGTCGACGGTGGTCCTCTTGTTTCAGACGTGAAATTGCATGGGTGTTACACTGACGTCGTATCTTCACTGGCGCATTGCTGTGGTGTGGACACAGCGTTGTTGTGGTGTGGACACTGGTGCGTTACCGGTGTTGTTGTTCTGGTGGAGATTTGCAGCTGAATGTGAGTTTCATGCATGCGTGATCCAATTTGTTGATGTAGAAGCTGAGCATGGGTTATTATTTGAAAGGAGAAGAGGCATGTGGGTCTAGTTATGGACGGGTTTAGCTGTTAATGGTTTATGGTTTACATGGGCTAAGGTTAATATGTGATGTTGAGTTGCAAATAGGGTGAATGGGCCCACGATAATTTTGTCAAACCATGGGTTGGTATTGAGTTTGGCTAAGTGAATGTACATGGGCTGGATTGGATTGAAGACACATGGATCTTTGCTAGTTGCGGAATGGCCGTTGTTTAAAACTTCTATTTTTCTTTTGAGTGTTTTGTGAGGTTTTATTTTATTATTATTATTATTCTCTCCTCTTTCGCTCATTTGGATTTGTAATATTCAAGGTGTTGTAATAATCCCCCACCCCGCTTCTTTCTATCCCATTCTTTAATCGCTTTCCCTAACTGTACATATGTATATATCTAACATGCCATGCATATCCATGCTTTGCATCCATGTTTCATGCATCTTGATTCAGCTAAGTTTGCATTTGTGGATTTCATCAATTCTTACGTGATTATGTGTTATCACATGTTTTGCAATGTTTCACATGTCATATCTTAGAAGCCAAATCTTTAGCTGCATCTCGTAAGTGAATTGCATCAGGATTTTGTATATAGGATCATGTATATTTTACTAACTTTGTTTTGTATCTGTTCGCGAATGTCGGTAAATATGTGAGTTGTTATGCTTTAGCATCCCGCCTGTACATAATTTTATTTATTTATTTATTATGTTTAGCATCCTACCATGAGGCTAATTGCTTAACTGATAAACTGTTTGAATGCTTGTGGATGAAGGCTTGTTGCTTGAATTGGAATGATTCAACGAATGTACATTTTAAGCCCACTTTGTCAAGTGGCAAATTCAAACCCTTTTCGACAAACAAACATGAAATTGAATTGTTCCAATTTGAGCAAACTAGTTTATACTTGTATGCTTCATATAGTAAATTTTTAGAATTTATTAATTAATCAAAACATGAACATATAAAGAAAATAAAATTCATATCCTGGTTTAGTAGAGGCTGATCTTTGATCGGGTGAGCGGGGGTGCTCATTATTGACCTTCCCCTCTCATACCTAAGGTTCCAAGCCAAGCATCTTTGGTTACGACGAACAGTGACCTTGGCACGAGTCATGGGTTTCCTAATTTCCCAAAATATTAGGTGGCGACTCTGAAATCTGATGACGCAGTCCATTTTTGTCAAAATGGCAATAAAATGGATTTTCAATGAAAGTTGCCAAATCTGGACTCTCATCTATGTTTCACATTGCACTAGTGAGACTAGAGCAAAGAGATCTCGGGAGTCCGAACTGTTTAACGCACGTGGGTACCCCCCGGGCATGTTACAGTTTCTGGCGACTCTGTTGGGGATTTTATGAAACCTTGACCCAAACTCCATGATATGACTTTTATTTTCAATTATATGTTTATTGCATTGCATGCATTGGTGCACTTAAAGTCCCTGTGTTGCCCAGATACTGGTGGGAGCACAGGCACACTTTTTGTGACACTTCTCTACGTTACTTTGGAGGCCTTATGTTATAACCTTTTGAGATCTGAAGGTTCTCAGACTTTGAAGAGAGGCTATGTTGACTCTTCTGATTTCCTAAAGATCTTCATTGGTTATGGCCCGAAGGACTCTTTGGTAATGTCACATTGACTTTAACCCCTAAAGTAAAGCCAACCTTGTACATATAGTGAGCTATAGTACCTTTCAAAATTAGGACAAGATGCTCTCCCAATTCTAGGATGTATGATACCACTTGTCTGAATAGTGAACCCTAGATCATTTCAAAAGCATAAGACATGATAACCCTACCCTCCATAGGGGTGTTTGTTCTCTTTCCTGCTATGTGTTATGTGCAATGTATTCAATCTATACAGGGATTCTCAAATTCGAATGAGTGGTTCAGGCATTTCAGTTTGTGGGGTTCAGTGTGTTTTTAGTGAGGGCATAATTGGAAGTTCTGTTTTGTTTCTGTAATTGGGGAGTGACCACCTGTTGATTGCACGACCTTTATTTTGAATATTGTTGATGGGCCACACGTTGATTGGCAATTTGAGAATGGTTTTATTATAAGTTTTGAATTGAGTATTGAGTCTAAGTTTGATTTCACAAGTTTGTAGAGTTGGGATCAGACTCGAGTCATTCTAGTAAGTTAGAGTCTAGACATTTCTATCCTGTCTAAGTCTTCTTTGTCATTTTCTTTTGATTCTGTTGTCAAAAGTCTGTTGTCATTGCTGAGTCATAGTTTCTTTTCAATAAACAAAAATAAATAAAAAATACCATAGAGTCTACATACTTCTCTGTGCCTTTAAATCATAGCATTGACCAACGTTTTTCAAAACTTTTTCCAAAACTTTGATAAAAACAAAGATGAAGAATTTCTTCAGAATTTGCAAATTTTGATCAACTGAGAGAAAGAGAGGTGTGCTAAGCCTTTGATGAATAAAATCATTTATGTTAATGTGGGTACTAAGAAGGATCCTAGCTTGGTCCAAATTGGTTCTATCTTGTCTTCGTAAGAGTACGAGTGATTAGTCACTTTGTGAAGAGATTTCAAAAACTATTTTTGCGTGGTCCTACGAAGACATGCCTGGAATTGATTATACAACATAAGATCCATCTTGACTTGAGGTCCGACCTCTTTAGCTCCTTAGCTTTCAAACCGTGATTCAAAGTGTTCAGTAATCAACCAAAAGTGTGAAGCTTGCATAGCCGAAATGGAAACAACCCTTGAACTAGGGGCAATAATGGCATGACCGAACCCGCCCCCATGGGTTAAGGACATAACCGGCCAGTAATCATGAGATTACCTACGGCCTTAAACCAAAACAGACACGTTTTAACAGAGTTAAGGGGCCAAACGGAAGCAATTTCAAACTTTTGTCCATAGAGCTGTGCTTATATGGCACGTCATAACATTTCTCAAACATACATTAATAACTCACATCAAAATATGTAATAACACAAAGTTCTGTACATACAGGATCATTCAAGTCTAAGTCAGTCAAACCCAAAGTTTATGTACAAAAGTGATCCAACGTTTTCGCCAATATAACCAAACCATATCAAAAGAACAAAAGAGGGGAAGACAAGTCTCGTGCGTGAGACGTTTGGGCTGACTCTTCAAAACCTCGATTGTTTCTCACATACTTCACTGAGGCTGGGTTTGGACCTCCCTTGGCTCACCTACAGACACATGAATGAGCGTGAGCGAAAGCCTAGTGAATAATATCAAATAAAGAAGATACACGAACGGTATTTAGAACAACATACATCAGACGGCCTTGGGCCCAATTCGTATTTCTATCTAGTATATACATATATATATATATATATATATATAGGTTGAGTGACTGCGGTTCCAAACACATCAAACGGCCTCGGGCCCAATTTATTCATATCTGACGGCCTTCGGCCCAACCGTTCCTGTCCGACGGCCTTTGGCCCAATCATTCGTGTCAAACGGCCTTTGGCCCATTGATTCATGTCATACGGCCTTTGGCCCATTCGTTCGTGTCAAACCATCATTCATGTCATACGGCCTTTGGCCCATTCAATTGTATCCAACGGCCTTTGGCCCAAATCATATGGCATAACAGATATTTGTCCCCAATTCAATGTTACAAACTTATGAGATTTACATGGGAGTAAGCAATTGGACAAATATCTTACTTCAAATATCAGATATTACTCACAGTGTTCTGCCGATGGATTCACCCTCGAGCTCGACCCTACACATTACATAACACATATGGGTCACAAACGATCCAATCCGTTCTTAATTCAAACATCCCTCTTAGGCTTCTTTCTTTTTCTTTTAATTCATTCATAATGCGCAATGCATGCCTAAGAGTACTTAGGCCTCGTTTGGGGAGTGACTATTTTAGCCAAAAAGCCAAAAAGCCAAAAAGTTACTAAAAGTTGTCACATCACCTCTCTACTTTTCTGCACATCTTTTCGTAAAAAGCCAAAAAGTTACTAAAGTAGCCTGTTTCCAAACGAGGCTTAGAAGTGAAAGAGAACGGAAAATGAAACACAGAACACCTTTACAAATTTTCTGAAACAGGGGTCCCCGCTCAAGCGTGGACTTTCCCGCTCGAGCAGACCCATTAGGTCTGCAAAAGTACTGGTTGCCTCATTTTTACGCTCGAGCGTGAAGTCGGGCGCTCGAGCTGAAAGTCTCACTACATGGCTCCCCACTCGAGCGTGAATCTCCCCGCTCGAGCAGACACCCATGTCTGCAAAACTTCTGGGAGCTTGTATTTCCCGCTCAAGCGGCGCTTTCCCCGCTCGAGCGGACATGCCAAATTCTGGAAAATCTAGAATTGTTCTTGAGGCTCAAACTCGACCTCCAAGGGTTCAAAACTCGTAATTTTGGTTCAAAATATGCAAATACATTATATATATCATGAGTATACAAGCAATATGAGGCCAATTGCTTAGAATCATGGTCACATTCTCAAATTATTCAACATTTCCATTGTGTAATCAAACTCATGCATTCAAACTTCATGTAAGTTCCATATCTTCAATAATCAAACATGCATGTTAGTCTTTGACCCCAATTCCATTTCAATTAGCACCAATGATGCTCATAACCAAGAATATCAACAAAACTATGCTTGCATGTATGCTACAATGCTCATATTCCCATATTCAACTTAATACATGCTTGATTATGCCAAATCATGGTAATTCTATACATGCATGTGCACATTAACTTCCAATTTCATCATTATAACACAATTCTTGTTCTTGATCATCATTCAACTTTGAATTCACAAAGTTACAACTAAAATCCATGAATTTACTCACCTAGAGGCTCAAATCTTCCAAATTAAGGTTAATTCTTGAGTGTAGCTTCAAGATCACCAAGTTCCTTGGTCAAAATCTCTATCTTGAGCTCCCACTCTCTCTAAATTCGGCCCCTCTCTCTCTCTCTAGAGTATAATTTTCAGATGTTGAGCTCTAAACAACAAAATGCGAGTGTAAATTGGCCCTTTATATAAGCTCCTCTAATCACTTTGTTTTAACACTAATTAATTGAGCACTAACCCATCAATTTAATCTATTTAATTTTATTCGAATCAATTTTTAATCAAATTTCACCGTAGGCTTTCAAAATTACGCTAATCACGATGGCGTAATCAATTTCTCTTTCTACAGCCGATAAGGACTTCAATTTTCAGTTTATAACAGTAAGTTGAACAGATATTCCTACGGTGAACAGATGGAAATTCGAAACCACATATATATTCATATAAATGGCATTCAAATCATGTCAAACACATAATCACAATCACAATTAAGATTAATTACCATAATATGGACTAGGGTTATCACAAATAAGGTACCACCTTTGAGAGGTTCGCTGGGCTGAAAACTCGGAAGGGCGACCCAGACAAAAGTTAGAGCACAAAAAAAAGAAGAATAAAAAAAATGAAAAGCTCGTAAGGTTGAAAACCCAAAAAAGCGGCCTTGGCAAAAGTTAGAGCATAAAAGCAGAGTGTCAATACCCGAGTGAACCTTAGCCAGAACTACGTAAGGCCTGTGATACAGATTAGAAACAGCCTTTGAACTAGGGGCAAGAAGGTCGGATGTGATGTAGATTGGAATCAGCCCTTGAACTAGGGGCAATGTTGTGATTCAAATCGGAAACGGCCCTTGAACTAGGGACAAGAAGGTCGGACATGAGTTAGATTGGAATCAACCCTTGAACTAGGGGCAATGATGTGATTTTAGATTTGAAACAGCCCTTGAACTAGGGGCAAAAGGTTGGATGTGATCAAAGAGTTAAAATTGGATTGTTTCCCAATGAAGACTGGAAAAGAAAGGCAAAACCCAGAATTTGAGAGAAGAAGGACAATTGAGTTCCTATCCACTACACTAGGGGCAAATGCAGACCCAATTAGCCTAGTCTCTACATCATCATATCTACTGGTCAAGTGTAGCAGTCGTTCATAGATGGCCTAGAGATTTCACAACCAATCAACATGGGCAAGCTAAAACGAAAATACCACCCTCGAGAGGCTCGCTGGGCTGAAAACCCAAAAGGGCGACCCAGGCAAAAGTTAGAGCAGGAAAAGTAAAAAATAGAAAGAAAAAAAAATGAATGAAAAAAAAAATAGAAAAATGAAAAAGAAAAAAAAAAATAAAGCTCGCAAGGTTGAAAACTCGAAAGGGCGCTTTGACAAAAGTTAGAGCACAAAAGGAGAGTATCAATACCTGAGTGAGCATTAGCTGGAACTACGTTGGCCTAATTTCTATCTTTAGGATACGTAGGTAGCTTCATCTTGAAGTTCGGTCCTAATAATTTTTCAACTCATTCATCTCGTCCATGTTTGATTGGCGTATCTTTAGTCGACTTGGCTGTCCTATCCACATTTGCTTGGTTCATCTTCGTTCTGCTCAGTTCAGTTGGTTTGATTCAACTTGGCTCTGTTCAGTTCGGTTCGGTTCGTTTCAGTTCTGCTCGGCTTCATTCGGTTCATATCGGCTTGGTTCGGTTATCACCATTGATTATCTGGCTTGGGGATATGCACCCCAATGGTTGATTCCATGTTGGTTGAGTAGTGGCCATTTGTAAAAATAGGTTTTTATTGTTTTGAATAAAGTTGACTAATTTTTCTCGAAAATTATTCCATTTTTACCAAACCAGACTATTCTTTGGATTTAAAAAGGGAAAATTTTCAGTGCTCACAGCTGAGCTTACATGATTTCCAATAGAAAATGGAATAAGTATGCTAATCTAACTCTCATGTTGATCAGAACATTTTTCAAAAAAAAAATAAGAAAAAAAAAAAAGGGGTCAAGGCAATGAACTAGGGGTATAGTCGAGTCAAAGATTCTATCTTCTCAACCGCTCAAGTCAACTATTCACCACCGGAAGTTGCTATTCATCCGGCAGGGTTCGATTTCAAATGTTTGGTCGGCCTACCAGTTTCAATTTTAACCCATTATGACAAACTGCAGAATCACTTAGGCTCAATGGGTGTGTTTCAGAGTCATACCAGTCAGTGTATATAAGTATGTTTATATTGTTTGCTTCGTTTTTCTTTCGTTAAGTCATTCTTTGATTCAGGTCAGTATAGAATCAATGTCCAATTCAGAGTTCAAAATTCAATCATTCTCAAATTCAATCAACAAAAATGTTTTCAAGTTCAAAGTGATATGCCAGTCACGCCATTAATATGCAAAAACTAAACTGATTTTATTGCAATCAGGGGAGGACATCCCCGATTACAGAGACACAAAAAAAAAAAAAAAAAAAACTAAACTAAACTAAAACAAACAAAAACAAAAACAAAAACAAAAACAAAAAAAAACACAAAAAAAAAACAAAAAAAAAAAAGAGAGAGAGAGAGAGAGTAGCATTTTCTCAAATTTTCGACAGCAGCTCGGCGACGAAGATTACAACCGGCTTCATTTGCACACAACTTCGTTGCCTGACTTTACCATCAGCTGCCTCACTTCATCTTTACTCCTTCGAAGCTCTTGAAGACTCTACCTCGGCCTTGGCAGAGCTTCCGAAGGAGATTATTCCTCGCCGACCATCAAATTGGTTGTGCGAAGAAACTCCGAATCGAGCTACGGAGGTGGCCTGTCGTTTCAGCTCTTTGTTCTGCTTTTTTAGAGCACTAATTTCTACTCAAGCGTCTTTGTACATACGTTGAAGGAGGGAGAGTTGTGCATTTAACTTATGTACTTCACATGTCCTGTTCTGCAGTTGACGGGACAAGTTGGAGACCGCAGTCACGGTCTCTACACATGACCTCAGCGTATACGAGTTTGCTTCGATGTCAGACTGTGCCACCATGATTTGTTTAACTGACATCACTGGAAAGCTGAAAACAGGGGAAGGAGGAGGAGCCCCGTGGTTGAGGTTCAGGGGAGTCAGAATCGGTAATCTCTATTGTGGACTCATTCAGATCTGGAAAAAGTGTGAGAGAACCATGTGAAGAGGCCATGACAGAGGAGAGTAATGCAAAAGAAAGAGGTTGCAGAATGGTAGTAGAGAAAGTTTGCAGGCTTTTGCTCTGCCCTCTCTCACAAGCTTCAACTTAAGAAGAGGATGAAACCAAAGAAGAAGACAAAGAGGGAGGAAGGTCGAGACGATCATTGACAATCGGGGTAGGATTGGATAGCTTGTCAGTCAGGCACCGTGATTGTTAAAATCGCACGACAGACACGACGCTCGAAGAAGATGAAGGAAGAGAGAGTGAGACAAAAATAGGAAGGGCGGGAGCGTTGCATATATATGTGTATATGTATTGTATATTTATGTATTATATACATTTATTCGACTATTTTTGTCACAAAAGTGACTTGGTGAAGTGGTCCGATTCGGCGTTTGAGGGTTGAAAGGCTAAGCCTGAGGTCAAAGGTTCAAGCCCCCATAACAACGAGTGTTTCTTTTGTTTTGTTTTGGTTTTATGTATATATGTCTTGTATAAGTGTAGATATATTTGTTTGAATATTTTGTCACAAGAGTGGCTTGGTTCAGTGGTTCGGCTCAGTGGTTGAGGACCTGAGATCAGAGGGTCGAACCCCCGTGTCCTTGCATTTTGTGTTTTTCGTTTCTTTTTACGTATTTTGCGTACGCGCGCTGACGTCAGCAAACGGAATATGCCTTCTCAGTAACTGCATCTTTTCGCTGACGGCCGCAAATAGAATATTCCCCGAATCTGTATATATATACAGTACGTACATATCTGTGTGTATTCTGTCTGTATATGAATATATGTATACCGTATGTACATGTCTGTGTATATGTCCGTATCTGTATGTACTTTGTCTGTACATGAACCTGTGTATAAACCGTATATATCTGTGTAAATGTTTGTATGTACATATCTGTGTGTATTTTGTTTGTATATATATGTATACCGCATGTAAATATCTGTGTGTATATTGTTTATATACGCGATCAAACCCGCCTCGTGCATCTATCGCACGATCGTACCCACCTCGTGCATCTATCGCACGTCACACCCGCCTCGTGCATCTACCGCACGATCAAACCTGTCTCGTGCATCTATCGCACGTCGCACTCGTCTCGTGCATCTATCACACATCGCACCCACCTCGTGCATCTATCGCACGTCACACCCGCCTCATGCATCTATCGTACGATCGCACCCCATTCTATGCATCTATCGTACAATAATCTCATTCTGTGCATCTATCGCACAATAATCCCATTTTGTGCATCTACCGCACAATAATTTCATTCTGTGCATCTATCGCACAATAATCTCACTTCGAACATCTACCACACAAAACACAAATTCAAATTCAATCGCGCTATCTTGTGTATCGCACTATCTTATGCATCAAATTCAATAGCGCTATCTTGCACAACGCACTATCTTGTGCAATTTCAAATTCAATCACATTATCTTGCGCATCGCACTGTTTTGTGAAATTTCAAATTCAATCGCTATCTTGCGCATCGCACTATCTTGTGCATCTCAAATCAATCGTGTTATTTCGCGCATCGCACTATCTTGTGCATTCCAATTCAATCGCACTATCTTATGCATCCCTACATTGCACTATCTTGTGCACCCCACACTCGCACTGCCTTGTGCACCTGCATTGCGCTATCCCGCACATTCACCCATATCGCACTGTCTTGTGCACTCATACAGCACTATTTTGTGCATTCACTTTGCATCGCACTGTTTTGTGCACCTTGCATAGCACTACTTTGTGCATTCATTTCCCTACAGCGCACTGTTTTATGCACCTCACTCGCACTATCTTGTGCACTCCTTGGTCTAGGAGACCTTAAATCCTCTAAAGGTGCAATTCCTTTGATGTTTGTCGTGCCCGAACGACTTCAATGGTCTAGGAGACCTTAATCCTCTAGAGGTGCAATTCCTTTGGTGTTTGTTGTGCCCGAACGACTTCAATTGGTCTGGTATAGCCACCTGCCTGTATTTACAATAAGTTCCTAGGAGACCAACTGCGACGGTGGAAACTAGAGTTCGAATGGCGATACCTAGTACGCAAAGGTTTGGAATTTTCGAGATTAAAGTCTGGTTTAAATACCCAGGGGTGTATCCCCAGCTTGAAATCTATATGGTAGCCCCATAGGTTAAGGTAGCGTGTATGCACCTCAATTCTGGATACTGAACCAACCTAGTCTATCACCCCATTAGAGAATAAGGAAAGTTGTGAATATGATCAGGAAGAAAAAATGACATCCGTGGCTTCTACATATGGAGGTTACCCCTTGTCATTCTACCATACCCCTTTTTCTTTCATGTGAGACGCGTTAGGATTGCAAATTGGTTAAAAACAGCAGGTGCACCTGTCTGTTTACACCACCCCTCCTCCTCTCGCGTGAGACGCGTTAGGATTGCAAATTGGTTAAAAATAGCAGGTGTGCCTGTCTGTTTACACCACCCCTCCTCCTCTCGCGTGAGACGCGTTAGGAATTGCAAATCGGTTAAAAACAGCAGGTGAGCCTGTCTGTTTACACCACCCCTCCTCCTCTTGCGTGAGACGCATTAGGATTGTAAACTGGTTAAAAACAGCAGGTGCGCCTGTCTGTTTACACCACCCCTCCTCTTCTCACGTGAGACGCGTTAGGATTGCAAATCGGTTAAAAACAGCAGGTGCGCCTGTCTGTTTACCTCACCCCTCCTCCTCTCACACGAGACGCGTTAGGATTGTAAACCAGTTAAAAACAGCAAGTGCGCCTATCTATTTACACCACCCCCCTCCTCTCGCGTGAGACGCGTTACGATTGCAAATCGGTTAAAAACAGCAAGTGCGCCTGTCTATTTACACCACCCCTCATCCTCTTGCATGAGACACGTTAGGATTGCAAATCGATTAAATACGGCAGGTGCGCCTGTCTATTTACACCACCTCTTCTCCTTTCGCGTGAGACACGTTAGGTTGTTGATTTCACTTGGTTAAAAACATCAGGTGCGCCTATTGTTTACACCATCTTTCCTCCTTTCGTGTGAAACACGCTAGGTTGTTGATTTCACTTGGTTAAAAACATCAGGTGCGCCTGTTGTTTACACCATATTTCCTCCTTTCGTGTGAGACACATTAGGTTGTTGATTTCACTCGGTTAAAAACATCAGGTGCGCCTGTTGTTTACACCATCTTTCCTCCTTTCGTGTGAGACACGTTAAGTTGTTGATTTCACTTGGTTAAAAAACATCAGGTGCGCCTGTTGTTTACACCATCTTTCCTCCTTTCGTGTGAGACATGTTAGGTTGTTGATTTAACTCGATTAAAAACATCAAGTGCGCCTGTTGTTCACACCACCTTTCCTCCTTTTGCGTAAGACGCGTTGGGTTGTTGATTTCTCTTGGTTGAGGTCTTTCCTCCTTAGTATCTTGCCCATAAACTACGCTGGTTTGATTCCTTGCAAAGGGATACGTAAGCAACCTTCTTATTCAACCACCTGCATTGCATCTTGTTTGTTTGCCCAAGTCTTATAGCCTTGTCAAAAGGGCCGTCTTCGGGCTTTGACATTCACTCACGTCATGAAATGACTTCGAGCTCTGTCAAAAAGGGGCAACTGTAGACACCCCATTTTGACCGGCCCTAATACTTGGGCACCTTCTTTTGAACACCCCTTGATGAAAATTAGAATATGTGATTTTATGAATTTCTTAGCTAAAAAATCATATTAAAACTTTAATCCCAAGCCTCACCCATTTCGGCCAAATTATTAATTTATAGTATTTTATAATTTTATGTGTGTGTACATATTTTTAGGTGATGTTATATAAATTGGTACATTTTAACTATTTTGATAAATAGAACATAATAAAAAAAAGAAAAAATAAAAAAGAAAATCATAAAAAAAAGAAAAGTTAGAGTGTGGTCAAGGTTATTTTTGGTGAGAAGAGAAAGAAAAGATAGAGAGAATATTATTATGGCTTTCGATGGATGGTGGAATTGAGGGTCGAGAGGATGATGATGTTTAGAGTGGTTGAAAATTATTTTGAGAGAGGGAGCATGCATGGTCAGGGAAGGTGGAGGATATTGAAAAGAGAGGAGAGCAGGTGAGAGGGTGAGATAGAATTTCAGGAAGTGGTTCAAAAGTTGATGGATCTGTGTGTTTAATTCGGTGGGAGTGTGGTTCAAAGGTGGGTGGAGAATTTGATTATTTCAAAGAGAGAGAGAGAGAGAGTGGTTGGGTGGAAGAAAAGAGTTTCAAAAAAATATAAATCTCTCTCTCTAGTCTAGGAAAAAATGGGGATACACTGATCAATGTACTATCTCTCTCTCGGGTAGGAGAAATAAGAGAGAATTGAGGCTGAAAATAGACATAACACAAAGGCTCTCTCTAGGTGTTCCAATGGATGAGGGTGGTGTTCATGTGTGTGGGTGAAAAAAGAAAACAAATGTCCAGAGAGAAAAGGTGGTGAGATGGGGAGAATGGGCTAAAAAAAGAGACATACAAAAGGTGGTGAAAAAAATAATGGCTGAGAGAGAGTGGTGTTCAGTGGGTGATAGAGAATAGTTTCAAAAGAGAGTAAAAAGGCCAGAGGGAGAGGAACTCTGTACATATCATCCTCTACTAACTCACCTTCACTGAGGTTCTCAAGTCGACACCTTAACTGAAATTCTCAAGTCGAGCCATCAAAAAATTCCAACAAATCAATACACATGGAACACACTCACAGACACCCATAGGGGGGTCAGCCTCCTTGGCTAATCTCTCTCTCTCTCTCTCTCTCGCAGATGCTCAACACACACACACGACAGCGGTTCAAAGCTGCCTCTCGCTCTCATGGGCTCTCCCTCTCTCTCCCTTCATTTTGTTTACACGACCTCTTGGCCCTATCTCACATAGGCTCTCTCACATTTAATATCATCCCTTTGAAGCTCTGAATGATAAAAACAAAACACATACACACACAGATGCAGCAGCTGTTCAAAGCGGCCTCTGCTCTCTCTAGCGGGCTCAAACGCACATCTCTCTCTCAGCGTGGATACATTTTCAGCAAAGGGACAAAGCCATCACTGGGCTCTCTTCTCTCTCTCGGTAGATCGTCCTCTTCTCGGCACATCCGAAGACAAAATCAAAGAAAAATCTGTATCAAAACCAAACAAGGTGTCGACGGTGGTCCTCTTGTTTCAGATGTGAAGTTGCATGGGTGTTACACTGACGTCGTATCTTCGCTGGCGCATTGTTGTGGTGTGGACACTGGTGCGTCGCCGGTGTTGTTGTTCTGGTGGAGATTTGCAGCTAGACGTGAGTTTCATGCATGCGTGATCCAATTTGTTGATGTAGAAGCTGAGCATGGGTTATTATTTGAAAGGAGAAGAGGCATGTAGGTCTAGTTGTGGACGGGTTTAGCTTTTAATGGTTTATGGTTTACATGGGCTAAGGTTAATATGTGCTGTTGAGTTGCAAATGGGGTGAATGGCCCACGATAATTTTGTCAAACCATGGGTTGGTATTGAGTTTGGCTAAGTGAATGTACATGAGCTGGATTGGATTGAAGACACATGGATCTTTACTAGTTGCGGAATGGCCGGGGTTTAAAACTTCTATTTTTCTTTTGAGTGTTTTGTGAGGTTTTATTTTATTTTATTATTATTCTCTCCTCTTTCCCTCATTTGGATTTGTAATATTCAAAGTGTTGTAATAATCCCCCACCCCACTTCTTTCTATCCAATTCTTTAATCGATTTCCCTAACTGTACATATGTATATATCTAACATGTCATGCATATCCATGCTTTGTATCCATGTTTCATGCATCTTGATTCGGCTAAGTTTGCATTTGTGGATTTCATCAATTCCTACGTGATTATGTGTGTTATCACATGTTTTGTAATGTTTCACATGTCATATCTTAGAAGTTGAATCTTTAGTTGCATCTCGTGAGTGAATTGCATCAGGATTTTGTATATAGGATCATGCATATTTTACTAACTTTGTTTTGTAGCTGTTCGCAGGATGTCGGTAAATATGTGAGTTGTTATGCTTTAGCATCCCACCTGTACATAATTTTATTTATTTATTTATTATGTTTCGCATCCTACCATGAGGCTAATTGCTTAACTGATAAAATGTTTGAATGCCCGTGGATGAAGGGTTGTTGCTTGAATTGAAATGATTCAACGAATGTACATTTTAAGCCCACTTTGTAGTGGCAAATTCGCAAACTTTAAGCCCACTTTGTCAAGTGGCAAATTCAAACTCTTTTCGACAAACAAACATGAAATTGAATTGTTCCAATTTGAGGAAACTAATCTATACTTGTATGCTTCACATAGTAAATTTTTAAGATTTATTAATTAATCAGAACATGAACATATAAAGAAAATAAAATTTATATCATGGTTTAGTAGAGGCCGATCTTTGATCGGGTGAGCGGGGGTGCTCATTATTGACATTCCCCTCTCATACCTAAGTTTCCGAGCCAAGCATCTTTTGTTACGACGAACAGTGGCCTTGGCACGAGTCATGGGTTTTCTAATTTCCCAAAATATTAGGTGGCGACTCTGAGATTTGATGACGTAGTCCATTTTTGACAAAATGGCAATAAAATGGATTTTCAATGAAAGTTGCCAAATCTGGATTCTTATCTATGTTTCACATTGCACTAGTGAGACTAGATCAAAGAGATCTCGGGAGTCCAAACTGTTTAACGCGCGCGGGTACCCCCCGGGCATGTTACACTCATCTACCCATTAAGGGTATGGTTTCCTAAATCTAGGCCTTTCAAGCCTTCTCATCCTTGGACCATAAAGGTCTTGAACAATTTGAATAATCTGGTCTCTTTGAAGATTTTCACCATGATTAAAAGCATTTTGCTTCCTATACCCATGATTATTTTCAAGAAATTCATGCCAGTCGACATGTAAAGGGGGTATTGGACCTCTTGCCCTTGGGCCATTATCAAATGGTTCATGATGCCTGTTAGGCCTGTGCATTTTAGGGTATGCACCTATATTACCATAATTATTTATCCCTTGGTGTCTATAACCCATATTGTACCCAACATTTTGATTTCCAAATTATAATTTTCAAAACCCATATTATTTCTTGACCTCATGTTAGGATAACCATTAAATTCTGTGTTAAACAAATCTCTGCCTCTTACACCCTTTTGACCATATTATGGGTTGGAAAAAACATTTGACCCAGGAAGCCCCCCAGGCCAATTTCCTTGAATTTTAACATTTGGGGTTTGAAATACCTCATGCATTCTTCTCTCTATAGTTGGGTCCCTGTAAAAGGACATTGGCTTACCAATAGACTTGTGTGGCACACTAGTTGGTGGCAACATGTGTGTTCTCAAAGACACCTTTTGTGCCTTTACTTCACTCTAGCTTGCATACTCCATTGATAGAGCTCTCAGCACACTCCTCACTTCTCCTAGAAGAATCTGGTTCTCCTCTAGTGACTAGTTTGCTAGTGTATCCCTTATCTGAGCCACTAAAACCCCTGTTGGAATTTTGGCATAGCCCCTTGTCTGGCCTTTTGTACCCACTGCTTGGCCACCCATCTGGCCTTTATGGGCCACTGTCTGGCCTACATATTGCGCACTACCATCATCAGCAAAAACCAAGTCTTGGTCCACCTCTTCTTCTTCAAACTCAGCAGGCCTTTTTCAGTATGCTTATCAACCTATTTCTTTGCCTTCACCATTTCTTGTCCAAATTATGCAAGACGGTCCCATCGGGCGTGCCAAAAATTGTTAGTAAAAATTATGCCAAGACTGGATCGACAGCAACTAAGTAATAATTCAAACTACACAACTTTAAACATGAACAATCGAGCAATTGTGATTCTGGTTCGAATGCTTCAAAAGAATAAGGACTTATTTGGTCTCTTATAGCTCTTCTATCCCACGACCCCATGATCTCTTCAATCTAGAACTGCTGTTGTGTAATTGCCACAACTGCACTCTCACTTCTCAGTCTTCAAACCATATCATGCCTTTGCCTTTACCTTTACCTATCGAACTTCATTTCTTTTAAGTTAACACGTGTCCCTAAGTCCTTCTATCCCTTATTCGACATAAGAAAAACTCTCACTCCATTCATGCTTTCTTTTGAAAACAACCCACTAAGTCCATGGCCACACTGCCAATAACTGTTCCACCTTCTACATTAGTCCCACATGCAAACCCCACTTCTAGTTGATGATCTCTGCCCTCTAATCATAACAATTTACTCTGAACTTGGTCACGTGTCTTCCACTAACTGAACCACCTGTCGACAAGGATTGGCAAAAACAGGTGCAAACAGTTTGCCAAGTGAATTTGATATGCGTGAAAATTAAGAAGGATATTAATACTTATTCTCTTTTGACTTAAAATTTTTTGTTATTCTTTTTTACTCCCATTTCCATTTGGAAATGGCTTCCCTCCAGTCCTTCATCAGACTTGAGGGTACTGTTGGGCCCTGTGAGACCCACCATGGATCCCATTTTGATAATCTAAACCGTTCAATATATAGAACTCGTCGAGTACTATATGCTTGTAAAAATTCACGTTAATCGGATATCGATAACTATGTAATCAAATCAAATTTTTGTCAGCCGTTTATTTTTCATTGTCTATTTTTTTTTTCATACAAAATTGATTTTATCACATAGCTATCGATATCCAATCAACGTGATTTTTTACAGACATATAATACTCGACGAGTTCTACACATTAAACGATTTGAATTATCGAAACGAGACCCATAATAAACCTACACAATCTCAACAATACTCTCCAATCTGATGAAAAATTAGAGGGAAGCCATTCTCTTTCATTTTATTATTCTAATTTTAACATAAGTTAATTAGTCGCAGCCAGCCAGACTCCTGCGTATGTGCTTACCTCATATAGGCATACTACCAATGGACACATGTCCTTCCTACCTGCCTGCGTATGTGCTCACCTCATTGCTAACAATAATTTGAAAAAATTATAGATAACCGAAATAATAGAGAAATTATTATTATATTATAAAGAGTGTAATTTTGATACATAGTAAAGATTTTCATCATTACATCATATACATAATAAAGCTATACTATTATAAAAATATAAATATTTAACAGATTTGTAATTTCTCTGAATAACTTTCCCTTTACACATCAGTGATTTTGTGAAAAAATATTTATAAAAAAATAATAAATATTAATAATTACAATTATAATGACTCCGCACATGAATTGTGTGTCTACCTAGTATATATATTTATATGACCGTTATGATTCAGTTGGTGCTATGCTACTGAGTAATAGCTAGAGAGAGAAAGAGAGAGGATGAGTGGAGGAGGAGAAGGGAAGGTGGTGTGTGTGACGGGTGCTTCAGGTTACATAGCATCATGGCTGGTGAAGCTCTTGCTTCTCCGGGGTTACATCGTCAAAGCTTCTGTTCGTAACCCACGTCAGTCTCTCTCTCTCTCTCTCTCTCTTCTTGAATCCCTTGATTTTGAGTTTATGTTCCAAAATTTTCTTCCTATTATGTATAATCAAAGAGTCTCTCTTTGATTACTAGCCAAAAAAGAAAAAAAGAAAAAGAAAAATTGAGTATGAAGACCCTGTTATCTTTTGTGATTCTCAGTTTTACTATGACTATAAAAATGGAAGCACTAACAAGTAACAAAGCTGCTTTCCATATTTCAATCATGTATGTATGTATGTATGTATGTATGTATGTATATAACAACATTATGCAGATATAATCCCTTGTTAGCAGCTTGCTTGATAGTATAAAGATCATGACCCTTGATCTTATCTCAATCCAAACTTGTTGCTATGGTCTGTTAATTTGACAAACAATTGGTGAATGGCCCAGCACAAGACTAGGTCCTTTTTTGAAGAGCGAAACAGAATTTCACCCAATTAACCTTTTTTATTACAAAATGCTTCATTTCCACTAAGAGAAAATGTAAAAGAACAAGTACTCTTTTCTTTTTTTTTTTTTTGTGTGTGTGTGTGTGTGTGTGTGTGTGTGTGTGTGTGATTAGCATCCAGTTCTTAACTTGATAGCTTGCAAGATATAGTGACAGCAACTCAAAGTCATAGTATAAGCTCATTTAAATTTGTGCATGAAAAACATTTCTGAGAACAGTAATTGGATTATTGAAAAGTTTTCGTTTGCTGTGTGACTCATCTTATATTTCGTGTGTGTTTACCTCAATTCAGATACAACTTGGTTCTACTTGTCCCACTAGATAAGATCCCAATCAATATTAGCATGATTTAAATGAATGTTAGTTGAATGCATCAATAGCAACTTTGATCCTCAAGCTTCACTAAAACTTTGTCTTGGCTTTGATGAGCCACTTCCCAATGGTCCTCTGTATCATCTGCTTGTTGATAACCTTATAATTCAAACTCTTGGCAACATATATATATATATACATATGTATTGTACATTTTGCAGATATGGTTGCAAGTCCACATCCATCATGTTACAACCTTATGAACATTTGTTATCTGGCATGCTAAATTATGCAGTTCCTTTTATCTTCTTTATCTGAGTTATGTGTGCTTGATTGCAATGACCATGATGATGTTAGTTGTTACCCATTGAAATTCTACAACTGCTGCTTTGTTTTCCTGAATAACTTCTGCATTTCTTGGGAACCTAATGGAGCAAGACTTTGTATTAATTTTAAGCGAATGCTGTAGTTTTCTGTTTTTCTTACAGAGTGGGAATGTAATAATTTTCATTCTGTACCTTCAAACGATACATTTATATAATAAAGTAGTTCCAAGTATCACTTTCTTTCACCACAGAACCACAATTGTTATTATCTTACCAGCAGCTTAAATATCACTTTGATACATCGCTAACTTTGGAAATCCAATTTGCAGTTCAACAAATAAACTAAAGTATATGTTGCTACATTTCATAGATATAAGTAACCAAATGTATGGCTGAGATAACTCCGTATAGTTTTTATTATTCTAGAGTATGTATTAAGGGGGCATGTAATCTATTTTTCTTGGTACAATTTCAAATGATTTGCGTTCATGCAGCATGTCATCTTTGCATATTTTCCCAAATACCCATCATATTCCTTCATTTGGTAATATGAATTCAACCCCATATGAGGTGGTACTTTTCACAGTATCAGTGACATGTACATCATGTCATTACGTGCATACTATTTTCTAATGTGCTCTATGGCAAATGAAAGTAGTATGCAATTGCCGATGAGAAGGCTTGAAACATAGCAACGCTGACTTTTTGGGGTCTCTATTTTAATAAACTTTCACAACGCTGTCATATGTATGAACTTAGGATGATATGCCATTCAATAAAATCTCTCTCTAAGGCAGTAATGACACATCTGTCACGTTGGTCCTTGTGGAACAGATGACCCAAAAAAGACTGAACACTTGCTTGCACTTGATGGAGCTAAGGAGAGACTTCATTTGTTTCAAGCAGACTTACTGGAAGAAGGATCATTTGATCCAATAGTAGATGGATGTGAAGGTGTTTTTCACACAGCATCTCCTGTTCATTTTTCAGTGAGTGACCCACAGGTATGTATTGTATTACTTTATTAACACTGTAAATTTAGGATGTCAACACATGTTTACAATGAACCACCAATCTTGTAATTATTAACGCTTTTGAGTTGATTTATCCATGTGATAGAATAGTAGATGCCAAGCACTCAAAGAAAAACCAAAGGAAAACTACAAAATTTTCAATTTTGTTTAGCTTTTTTTTTTTTTTTTTTTTTTTTTAGGGGGGGGGGGGGGGGGGGGGGGGGGTAAGGGGGAGGGGGAAAGGGGATAGGGGATCCCACTCGATTTCAAATTGATGAGCTTGGCTGACTCCAAGGGCTCTGGTGCTTTTGCACTGCACCACTGGTCTTTATTTGTATATATTTTCTAAATTAATCTGCTGGACATATCAATTAATCTTTTGGTTTCTAGAGTCATGTTCAGGCCAGTCTGAAACTACATAATAACATAAAATGTAGTGGCCCAATCCTGAAATCAGGCTTGGGCTTAATTTCCTAAGCTCAGACCAAAAGGAAATGAAAATGCTAATATGCAAATTTAACCCAAAACTACTTTAAAAAAAGAGAAAAATTTTGTAACAATTTTGATACAAATGATAGTTAGATTAAGTGGCTTGGCTATGAATTTAGGGGTTCACATCTTTGAACTAGTCCTTTTATCATAAATCAACTGGTGGTGGCAGTGGTGGTAGTGAAGTGACAGTGGCAGCAGTAGTGATGGTAAGGTGGAGGTGATGGTGGTTATTGAGAAAGTGACGATAATAGAGTGGCGGTGATGGTAGTGATGATAGTTGTGTGGTTGTGGTGGTGGTGGTGGTGGTAGTGGTTGTTTGTGTGGTGATGAGGTAGTGCTAGCGACCATGATGGTGGAGTGTAGAGGTGGCGATCATGATGATGGTGGTAGTGGAGTCATGGCGGCACACCTCAACAATGGTATAAGCTTATGTGAGTGGGTTAGATCACCACTAGTACCAAAACCTTAAGCTATTAAGAAATGGGCGCAACAAAATATATCTAACACCCTCCCTCATGTGCAACCTCGTCTTGCATATGAAGATGCAAATATCCATATATACGGAGAAGAAAGAATGTAAATGGGGACCAAATGCAAAAGAGAGACTTGAACTCAAGACCTCCCTCAACTTGAGCTTTGACACCATGTTAGATCACCACTAGTCCCAGAAGCTTAAACTATTAAGAAATGGGCCAAACAATATATCAATCTCTCTAACAATTTGAAATTCAGCATAACTACGAAGTCTGTTACTTAAAAAATTAAAAATTTAGCCTATTTTTATTGTTACTTAAAATTAAAAAGCGGGTTATCAAATGCACTTATTTTTTTTCACTAAGTACTTTTAGTTTTAAGTGTTGAATTGAGTTGTCAAACAACTCCTCCTTAGCCCTAGTGGAAGCAAGAAAGAGATTATGCCATGTGATTAACAATGTAATGCTTATACTTGATAGGAGTTAATCTTATAAGAATTTGGTATTTTGTTTTTTGTTTTTCCGAATTTTCTTAGAGACATAAATTATTAAAGGGTCAACTGTAGTTTTTTTTTTTTCTCCACAGATTCTATATTTTGTCTCTAGCAGTCACATGTTCCCCATGTCTTCTATTGCTTTTATTATAGTCTTGAAAATTTTGGTCCCTTGTGTGAAAAATTTGTCCCCTTGTCTCTCTCCATTATTTTGAAATGGTTCTGCTATTTCCGTTCCAAGAGAAACAAAAAACATCCAATATTTTCAAGGATTCCATTTCTAATCACTTAGGGGCAGGGTTGTTCATGAGATCAGTTACAGGTCATGTATAATAAAGTAAGATGTGACAGATTTCTAATATGTAATGCATGATGAATTATCATTTGTTCACTGTCAACTTATTAGTCTAATGGGTCTTACGTTTTGTTTTTGCTTCATATTTCAGGTAGAACTAATTGATCCTGCATTGAAGGGAACAGTTAATGTGTTAAGATCATGTGCAAAAATTCCATCTATCAAAAGAGTGGTTCTAACATCTTCTATGGTTGCGGTCTTTTGCAACCGAAAGATGCTAACCCCTGGTTTACAAATGGATGAAACTTCGTTTTCTGATCCATTGTTTTGCAAGGAGTCAAAGGTGTGTACATGTGCTACTTTCTGAGTTTCTGATCATCATTTCTTTGCAATTGCTTATGAAAATAAAGCTTGTGGGAATTCTACTTCTTGTATTTCAATGTGATGATGTGAAACACTTCAGAAGATCACCTGGTCAGTTTGGTGTACTTGTGAGCTGGAGCCAGAATTTGATCATGTATACAGCAGGATACTTTCTTTTTTTTGGTTTTCGTTACTGTTACTTTACGATCAGAAACAACTGTTTATAATATGGCCATTCTCTCTCTTGGTCGCATTTTGAAATGTTGACTGACATGATCTGACTTGGTAATATGAATATAACCAAAAGTAAAGATCATTTTTCTGATGCTTCATAATTCATGTGTTGCGGAATGTGGTACTTGGACTTGACAATCTTTGCATTGAGATTACTAGAAGTAGAAATGTAGCAACAATGACGTTATGTATTACAGTCGAGTTTGTAGCGATGCACATATTCCATGGTATTTATGTAACTTTAACACGTCTCTATTAATAACTAAGGTATGTATACATATTTTAGATCCGTTGATGGATACACTTGCATTATACTATTACTACCCATGAAGTGCCTTCGACATTTTAAAATATACGCGACTTCTCAAAGTACACTTGCAAAATCTTTCTGCTTGCCACCCTAAGTTTTCTTCTTGACACTGGAACTGTAAACTAAAAACAGGGTCCAATACTGGAGTGATGCTTGTTTTGAATTGATCTAAATTTTGGGTTATTTGCAATGTTAGTGTCAGTTATTTGTTGATTAAAATCAGATTACATTGCCATTCAACAAGAGACGTTTGATTTGAATGTTATTCAATTATTGGTTTTCATCAGCTTTGGTATCATCTTTCAAAGACGTTGGCAGAGGAGGCTGCTTGGAAATTTGCAAAAGAGAATGGGATTGACTTGACTGTGATTAATCCAGGATGGGTGATTGGTCCTCTCTTACAACCTACTCTTAACGCAACCGTGGAGGTAGTTCTCAATGTCATAAACGGTAATCTTCAGCTACCCATGAGAATAATGCTTATGTTTTTCTTCTTCTTCTTCTTCTTCTTCTTCTTCTTCTTCTTTTTTTTAATTGAATATTCTCACTTACTTTAACTCGATAATTAAGTTGGTCCCTCTGTTGGTCCTTCAGGAAAAAAAAAAAGAAAAGAAACTAATGTTAAAAAAAATCAAATTAGTGGAAATTATATTCCTTGCTTAAAACTTGTGCTTTGACTATATATGTTTCCTATGTACTGAGACAGTAAATGAAAAAAAAAAAAAAATTCAACAAAGCATTTACAAATCCACCCAATGAGGAAAAGAAAAGAAAAGAAATGGATGTTGTGGGATTCCTTGAATATACACAGTTAAATTATAAAAAAAATAAAAATAAAAAAGTATGTATAGAAAGTCAAAGTCATGATCCCGTCCCTTCAACTATCAGTCTATTGACTAAGAAGGGGAATTGGAACAAAAACTTCACGGAAAGGAAAAGTAAACCTTCTGTGAAGCCAAAAGCAGCTAGAGCAAGATTGACCAAGTACCAATACTGCCTTGCCCAAAGCTACCAAAGAAAGTGGAATTGTCAAGACATCTAGTTTATCTAATGAACATGGAATATATGAATCAAAACTCACACATCAAGAATTACTGTGTTGATTCTTACCGGTTTCACTAATATACATTATCTGTGATAAAGTTGTTGGCCTGCCTTTTGCTCTAATAGCTTCTTCAAGTTTTTACTAGCTTTTTAGCTTTAAAAAAACAGCTTTTATAAGAGGGATTTTTTAGGCTGCTTCCAAATGAGGCCTAAGTTTCTCCTTGTGTAGAGAGAAGTATTGAGGTCTGGTTAGAGCAGACAGAAAGTGAGAGGAAATGCTTTGATCAAATTGACAAATTTTATTACGAATTGCAAATGTTTAGTACTCCTTGTGAAAGACAGTGATTAGTAATATCGCAACTTTTTTTCCTTCATGACCTGTTAACCATAGTGTCACTTTGGAAATAACATCTTGTTGACGTTCAACCATCATGATTCTACTTTTGGAACTTTGTTGGGCACCCTTCTTTAGTCCTAGCTTTCTACTCACTACTAGCTTCCTCTTTGCTGTTAGAATTCTAGACTACCACGTTGTAACGGAATGAATTATAGAATAAAAAAATTGATATTATCTTCGTGAACTCAACTTAATGCCACAAACCTTAAACCAGGCTACTTAGGATTTATTAGATGGATTCGTCTTCTCTAATCTGTAGTCATATTCTCAGATCCACATTCTTTGTCATCTTCCTCATCCTTTTGGAAACTTCAGCGTGGATCAAATTACTCTCTGTGCTTGTGCATTAGCCTGTCTACAATGCATATGGCCAAACCATCTCCATTGAGTATTTCTCATTCCAATTTGAATTGATGCCCTTGACTTCACTTCCAAGATCACATGTATGCATCTTTTAATTATTGTATCTTCTCTCGAATTGCTTCTCTTTAGTCTCAACATACTGATTTCAGTTATGCTCATTTCCTGAACATGTTAATTCTTATTTTCCCAACATTCTATAGAATAAGCATTATATGTTCTTATACAAGTTTTGTGGAGTATTCCCTTGGTGGGAAGAGTATAATCCCTCAACTCTCTATAAGCACGTCGATTTACATTACATTCATTCTACACCAACCAACACCCTCGATTCATCCAAAATTCACCTTTTTGGTTGGACAATTCAATGAATAGTTTAAATTAAATTTTGAACAAGCCAAAATCTAGGCCATATACCGATAGTGCAAGTTTGGGCGTCACTAGCATAATGTTCATTTTTAGATTCTATATTAAAGAAGAATATGTTTAGGTGTAAAGAGACTTTTATTTAAGGGGAATTATGCATCGAATATAGTAATCACATAATGTATCAGATGAATCTTGCTCCCTTCAAGGTATGTTATAGATTGGGACAGCTGGTGGAGGTTTATCGATGAATGTAGTTTTGCTTTCTGATATACCAGGAAAAAGGAAAATAAAAAGATGAATGGTATTTGGAGTTCTTATGGTGTTGGGTTGAGGATGGCATTAAGAAAGGATGGGTGGCATTCTTGAAGTATGTCTACTTCTGAGTAAGAAATGGCAAGAGAATAAGCTTTTATCTGGTGTGTGCTTGCAGCTACCAAGCTGTTCCCAGATCTTTATGGCATTTCCATTAACAAAGATGCATCTATATTAGATTACATAACGTATCAGCAAGTGCAGTGACATTGGATTTGTGATTCTCTAAAGCAATTTACAATTGGGAGCTACAGTTGGTGCTTGCCCGATTGTACAGTTTGGCATTCCTGTAAATAATGATAGGTAGGGAGGATAAATCGAAATACAAGATTTAGTTGTTGTTTTATAATGGTTTTTGTAGCAATGATGTCAGATTTTCCTCGGGCATAGGCATGCCAAAGTTTTTCAAAGGTGTATTTCTTTGCATGGACAGAACACCATTAGATGCAAGCTTAACAGTTCACAATTTGATGAGGGGAAATGTTCTCCCTAAATGATATTTAATGTGCAAGCATGGTGCAAAAAAAAACTGTGAAGCACCATTGTTGCATTTTAGAATGGCTAAACTGTGAAGCACCAGTTACGCCTGGCCTGTTAGCATTAGGCTTTTGGTGAATTTTTCTGCTTCCACTTTGTTGAAATTAGAATGGCTTATATTTTTGCAGTGAACTTCAGTGAGATTATGGACAGGGGAGATAAAATGTTTTTCCACACTTAACTCCATTTACCCAAGATACCTTTCATACTAGTTGCATGATATTTTCACAAGTAGACTCTTTAATTACACAGATGGAGAAATGTCTAGAATTAGTTCATAACACCACTCTATTAGAGTAAAACTTCACTCTGTTATTACATGCTTAAGTCGACTTCATAAGAGGAGTACATACATTTACATCATCTGAACAACATTCACTCTTCAACTAGAAGATTAAATATATTTCTAGAGACTACCCAGTGACACAAACCCAAGACTAATATATTTCTAGACTACCCTATTGACACAAGCTTAGGACTTTCTAGAACTAAAATATAATTTCCATAAATCCACATTTAAGTGGGAGGTGAGTTTGCATGGCAATGATATTGAGTGTTTGGACGATTGGAATACGCTTTCATTACGAGGTGTAAAGATTCTTGCATGTAAGTTGGAGCTGTTGATGCTAAGTACCCAGTGCTTATAGTCTTGTGGAAGTCTATCTTTTGTGCCAGATGATTAGGTAGATTTCCTTGGAGAAATAAGTTTATTGTTTGATGCTTAGTTTTTGTGTGCTGCTATCGCACATTGCATGATTGGGTTTCCTCCTTTTGGCACATCTTCAACTGATTTTATCAACTAAAAGCAAAAGAAAAACCAAGCATTACAATGGATCAATAGTAGCTTCTATTTTTGGTGCATGTATTGTCCAGAAGGAATTTATCTTCATCATTAAAGTTGCATTTCTTGCAATAATGACCTTTCTAATATAAATACAAACATTACTTTTTGAAAATGCCTTTTAATTTGCAATTGCAACTGAAAAGAAGAAGAAGAAGAAGAAGAAGAAAAAGAAGAAGAAGAAGAAGAAAATTTATCTTAACAAATTGTATTCTTTGAAATGGCTTTCCGTAGTCAAGTGAAAATACAGTAAATTAGGTATAGACCTAACCTTTGGCATAATTTGCACAAAGTATCAAATCTCATTTCAAACCCACAACCTCAAGGTTTGGTAAGATGAGTGAAAATACAGTCCATGCAAAAATCATGGCCCAAGGTTTTTTGATAATGCCCAAAGGTAAACCTTATATCTTCTTCTAAAGAATGCTTTGCCTTGAATTTAATACATTTCTTTAATTGTCTAATCAAATAAATATTAGGTGCTCTCTAAGACTAATAGGCAATGAGGATATTCTTCTTTCCAAATACATCATTATATGATGGGGTTCTCATGATACTAGGGACTAAATTTTTTTGTTTTGTTTTTTGATGCAGGAGCTAAATCATTTCCGAATGCATCTTATAGATGGGTTGATGTTAGAGATGTTGCCAATGCACATATTCAAGCATTTGAAATACCTTCAGCTAGTGGAAGATATTGTGTTGTTAACAGAGTTGCACACTTCTCTGAGGTTGTGAAAATTTTGCATGAGCTTTATCCTGCACTAGATATTCCTGAGAAGTAAGTTTTTCTTTCGTTTATTTATTTATTTTTTTTGCGTGCAATTCAAGTTGTTAATTATTCCTTTAATAGATGCTAATGTGATTGCCTTATTAGCTATTATATATGTGGGCAAGTTACTTGTTATTACTTCGTTGGTCTTTCATTTCAATTGATGAGCTCTTTCCATCCAATTTCCCCATAAAGAAAATATTCAATATTGTGCGTTGACACAAAAAAATGAAAAGAATCATTTGGCTTACCCATGAATAAGGTAGAGGCAATGTATATATAATAGATTCATGATACAATTTAGAAAACAATGTAAATAAGGAAACAATACTAAATCAGTAATTCACACAAACATAGATTATATACGTAATACTAAAAATAAAAAGATTCTATGTATTCTAATTTTTATATTCAACACTCTCCCTCAAACTATTGTGAAGATATTCAACAATCGCAGCTTGCCAATGGATGATTAGAAGAAGTCGGAAAAAACTCAACAGCTAGTCCAAATCAATGCTACTAATTGTAGTCTACTAAATAAAAAAGGTCAAAAAAGTGCTTAATACATCAGCACCACATCCTAGAAAGGGAAAAAAAACAGGGACTGAACTGCCCTAGAAGAGCTGCCGAAGCATCTATGCCCAGGAAACACCCTGGTTGGCAACCAACAAGACCCTGGTCGGCATCAAAAGCCAGAGCTAATGTTGGGAGATAGTTTATGATCGTACTGGACCGTTGTAGAAACTGGTTGGAACTAATGTCGAGATAGTTTACGGGGTCATGCCAGATCGTTGTAGGAACTAACTAGAATCAATGTCGGGACAGTTTAAGGGGTCATGTCGGACCATTATAGAAACTAACCGGAATCAATGTCGAGACAGTTTAAGAAGGTCATGCCGGACTGATGTAGAGAACTGGATGTTGAGCTAGCAAGCGTGGCACACACATAACTTATGATGTGGTGCTGAATGATGGTGGCAACAGATGACTGAGTGCGCCAAGGGGCAACTTATTAGAAAGTATGCCAGGGGGAACGACTTAGGTGGTGTGCCAAGGAGGTGACTTGGGTTGTGCGTTAAAGGGGGCAACTAGGGTTGTGCGCTAGATGGGGCGGCTTAGGTGGTTCACATGGTATATCACCATGCTCACCATGATACAGAGAAAGAGATCACTACGAAGTGATACTGAAAGAAAATATGGCATTAGAATGGGTTGAGGTTCAGCGGGCGACCAAGGCAAAGCTACCGCCCGCTGGTGAAGCAAAATTACTAAGTACTTAACCTAGCTCTGATACCAAAAAGAATGAAAAGAATTATTTGGCTTACTCATAAATGAGCTAGAGGCTATGTATATATAATAGATTCATGATACAATTTAGAAAACGATATAAATAAGGAAAAATACTAAATCAATAATTGACAGAATCACATATTACATACATAATACTAAAAATCAAAAGATTCTATGTACTCTAATTTCTATATTCAACAGACACTAGCCTCGCTTGGAAACATGCTATTTTAATAACTTTTTAGCTTTTTTGGTTAAAATATGAGGTAAAAAAAAGGCTCCGCTTGGTTTAGTTTTGAAAATCAATTTTGGAAGATAGTTTTTTGAAAAGAGTTTCAAAATTTGAAAACTTGTTTGATTGTATATTTTGAAAATAGTTTTAGAATGACTCATAATTTTTTTTTTCTTCTTTTTGTAGTTGAATAGCTGGGTGTGGAAGAAAAATTGATTGATTGATGTGTAGAATGTGAGAAGAAGAGAGGAGAGAGAAAAAAAATTAATTGATTGATGTGTAGAATGTGAGAGAAGGAAAGAGGAGAGAGAAAATAATTTTTCAAAAAGTTGTAAATCAAACAAGTTTTTTAGATTTTTCATTTCAAAAATTGATTTTAAAATGTAACCAAACACATAGTATGTTTGGGATGACTTTTTGACTTTTTAGAAAAAGATGTGCAAAAAGTAAAGAGAAAATGGAATCTTTAACTTTTTTGTATAAATTGTTGGCTTTTTGGCTTTTTTAATGACTTTTTGGCTTTTAGGCTAAAATTGAATGTTGCGAAAGGCAAGTAATATAATACATAGCATGCTCACAAGAAAATGTGTATTTTGGAATTTCAGATGGCGCATGCTTCGACATTAACTAGTCACGTTTAGGACTAATTTAAGTCTTAATTTATTTTTGTGTGCCACTGGACACACACACACACACACATATGTTATACTGGGTTTTAAAAGTTAAGAAGAGTATTAATTTTCAATTATTGTTGCACACGGTCCGAGGTGTTATTTTACAAAAAGTTATATTATCAGGTCATTTATATATGATTTTTATTGAGTCTAGTATAGTTTACTAGTTGAAGAGCCAAATGCTTCTATTTTTAAGTCTTGTACTCTTGAATTAGGAAAACCTTAGTATTATAAGTATCCATCCATCTGGTGTTTCTATTCAACAAAGTACAATGATTAGAATTTGAGTTTGTATAATGTGTAATTTTGGTTGACATTTTTGTTTGGTTGAAGCTCTTCCACTTCTCCTTCTTCTCATTTGGTGTGGGATATCTCTCATTGAGGTGTCAGTAGAATTGTTCCTAGTTAGTGTTTGTGGCTTCAACCATCCCTTCTACCCAAAAAAGAAGTTTGTAAAATTGCTAATCTTGTTATTGAGTGTTGATTTCATTTTCAAGTAGAGCATATTTATCTCAAAATTTTCAAATTCAAGAATTCAGTTCTTACATATTCCAACGCTGAATATCAATATTAAAAACTTAGGATATGTAATTTTTAGTTTTGTCAAACATTCCCCAAGTCTATATTTTGTGTTCCCATCCTTCTATGAATATCATTGATTTACAAGAAATTCCAATAGTCAATTTTGTAATCCTGTTATGTAATAGTTCAAAAGAGAGATCAATGTGAAAGCAATATCAAAATTTTGAAGCCTCTAATAATACAAAGTTTAAAACATGCACATCATACTAACATTACAAACATATCAACATTGAGATTTTATGTTAAACA
Organism: Camellia japonica; assembly: GCA_030407325.1. Classification (NCBI taxonomy): domain Eukaryota; kingdom Viridiplantae; phylum Streptophyta; class Magnoliopsida; order Ericales; family Theaceae; genus Camellia; species Camellia japonica. Next base: position 75,394,059 of record JAPPVO010000029.1, read on the forward strand.
AAATGATGTAGACCATGCTAAAAAGAAAAAAGAAAAAAAGTGAAGGTTCAGATGAACACGTTTATAATTAATTTGATCTTAGCTTTATGTTTCTTTAAGTTAGCACGTTGTTGGACATATTTGTTTATGTTTTATGAGTATTGATTATTCAAGTCGTATTATAAGGTCATTGGACGTGCTTTTTGTTAGGTTTAGAATAGTGTAGTAGTCAAAAGTGTCAATTTGTTTTGTATGCTTCAGCTTTAGTGCTAGTAAAATAACGAAAAGTTAAGCAACCTATAGATGTCTATGTAGTGTGTCCTATTCAATGGATTTGACATTATGAGAACTTGAGTTTGTGTTTATAATATGTTGTTTAACCCTTGCAAGGATTAAACTCTTATAAAGTTGCAAAAGTACTATTATTTTAGTGCTGTCAAACAACCTATATTTCAAGGGGAATTACAAAAACATGGGACTTATGCAAAATAATTGCACTTTAAATGGAATCTTTTTGGTGCAAGTCTTCCTTGGGTTTGGTGCAAGTGTTATTTCCGAAATTGCAAAAAATAATGTTTACACCAATGCTTGCACTGAAAAGATTCCCATGAAATTGCAATTACTCTCATTCTCCCACTGATTTGCAATTTGCATTCAAGCCCAATAATCCCTAGCCCTTCCCCCTATGTTTTGGCCCTTTGATTTCACAAATATACCATACACGGATACTGGCAAATATTTCTAGCAAGTATTTGTCTGAAAATACCACAACCAAATGCATTTTAATTTTTTTAAATCAAGCTAATTCTAATTCATGTCAATATAAAGTTGTAGGAGTGAAGTTTTGAAATAATTTTAAGTCTTTATTTGTGTTTATTTAGTTTAGTGTGTTGTTGGACAGATTTTATGTCATGATATTAAGTTTTAGTAGTTAGGGGTATTTTGGAAATTTTGTCACTAGACATGAGTTGTAGGAGTCAACCATAGGTCTTTTATGGTCTCTTTATGAGGTCTAGAATATTCTAGTTGGTCAAAGTTTCTTGACTTCTAATTATGGAATGATAGTCCTTATAGGAATAGGAAGTCTAGCAGTCCATAAATATGCATATAATGTTTTTTTCAATAGAGAGTTGAGATATGAAAATTTGAGATTCTATTTGTGTTTGTATGAATTTGCCTTACCCTTGCAAGGGTGAAATACCTCTTTCCTTCTCTTCTTCTTTGCAAGCATACCCAAGTACTATTCTAAGGTTTCATAGCCATAGACAGCACCCCTTTTAGTCCCTAAACCCTAGGAAATCAAGTTCAAATTGTCCCTAACCTTCTCCCCTACCAATTAGCCACTAAATCGACAAAAACATCATAAAATAGGTGTTGCCCAATACTATAACTAATTTAAAAATCCTACAGCCAGTAACTTTTGATTTAAAGCCAAAACTATCACCTTACATCTAGAAACCCTAGAAAATTTCCTCTCCCTCACAAAACCGCTATGAAGCACAAAAACTTCTAAGGAGGTGGAGTGTCATGTTGGACACTAATACAACATGACACTTGTCAGACACTTTCCAACACCTTTCGGATATATGTCCAAGATTGTATTATAATTTATAAAAAAAATTCTAGGCTTGAACACGCTTTAGCATGTATTATAGTTTTGTTTTTTGTCTTTCCTTCATTTCTACCACTTTCATCCTATGAAGCAAGGATACTTAAAACAGGGAGACGTATTTGTATCGTATCTGTATGGGATATCGATACTCCTTGGATACTCGTGAATTTGTATCAGATACTTGTTAAAAGTATCGGATAATTCTTAATTAATTTTTCATTAATTTTGGAGTATCGGATACTCCAAATCACATATTACTTCTTTTACGAAACTATAATTATAGAATTTCTTACATAGCATTCTAATATAATACAATTGCAAGGATAAATACAAGAATATTTTTTCTAATACTTTGTTTAGTTCTTTATTAAGATGCATACAGTGAATTAAAGTAATATAATTTGTCAAATTAATGTATCCTTATTGTTTCATACATGTCCCCTATATAGAAAGCTCATTAACAAGAAAATATATAACAATAGTAAAATTAGATATTAATAAATACAACATTTTTTATTACTGCCAAAGGGAAAGCACAAGAACAAGTTGTGGATTATTCTATTATTCTAATATCAACATATTAGACTTGATATTGAAATGAAATATTTGCAAGACCTATTGAAAATTTAAAAAGTAAACAAGTTGATGACTTAAATTAATACCTAATTCTTAAAGGTTGGTATTTTGCATTATAAAATTAAAGTGTGGTTTCTCAACATTTTTGAGTATACGTGTAGCTCACCACTAATAATTTTTAAAAAATATTTTTTGCAAACGTATATTAGCCATGTCCATATCTTTCTTTTTTTAATAGGTTTTGTTGTAACGCCGTATCCATATCGTATGGTATCCGTATCCGTATCTATGTTTCCTAGCGTTCATCCTAAACAAACTCAGCCTTAAGGAACTTTTAGAATTCGAAAAATTATTATTTGCCACCACACAAACAAGATATATAAATTTGATATTTTTCTTTGATCCCATTTACCTTGAACTAAATTTCTAATTTATTACATCTTATCAAAGAATGTTATACAATATGTAATATATATAAATGCTTGAAACGTGTCTCCATACCCAGATACCCATACCCAACTTTTGTGTGCATATCCCAATATCCTAAAATTTAGGTTTAGGAAGATCCTACTCTTTGACATGCACCCACACAAGGGCGGACCTAGGGCTGGGCATAGGTGGCTGTAGCCTAGCCCAAAATTTAAAAAATTTGTAGAATTTTTTTTTCCCAAGCCAGCCCAACCTAGCCGCCCAGCCCCAAATAAGGGCCAATAGTTTTTTTGTTTATTTTTTAGATAGACAGCCCAATGGCAGCCCAATACTTACCCCAAAAAAGAGATAGGCAGCCCAATAGGTTTGTATTTGTTTAAAGAACAAATCTTCTAAAACAATCCTCACATCTTCCAATAGATAGGCAGCAACCCTCTCTTTGTCATCTCCAGCAGCCTGCAACAGCTCCACTTTTCTAACATTTTTTGTAAGTGTAATTAACCAATTATTTTATTTCATTGGTTGAGAATGGATTTGATTAACAATGGTTTTGAAATTTTGTCTTTATGCAACAAATGTTATGTTGCTCTTAGTTTTTTTGTGATGATGCCTTGTTCAATGTTCTATATTGCTCTTAGTTTTTGAATTTTGAAGGAGTTTTTTTGGACATATATGATATATAAAAATAATGAAAGCCAAAATAAAAATTATTGAGGATATATATAAAAACCCTAATAGTTAAAATTATTGCGAATATACTTTGGTTTAATATTAAATAGGGCTATTTTTAAAAAAAATATATAATTTTAGGTTATAAATAATGGAACCTCCACCACTCAAAAAAGGAAAAACCCTTTTCTCATGCTATCAATCAAAACAGAAGTCTAGTAGTACAACATCCAATATTGTTGAAACCTCATTTTCTGATGTGCAACCGCCTTTCATGCCTCAAGCAGATAAACCACGCAAATTTGATTCAACTGTTATTGAAAATTGATCTAGATTATGTAATCGATGAATTCGAATCTTAGATTGTTTCTAATCAATAAATTTAGATATTAATCTAGATTATATTATTAAATTCTCTTTTTTCTTATGTGGTTATACTTAAAATATATTGTATAATTTTACCTTAATATTAGCCCACCCCATTGACAAATCTCGGGTCCGCCCTTGCACCCACCCACACCCAATATTTGTGCCCGTGTCCATGTAACATAGAACAAAATTATAAATAGAGCAACCAGTTTTTATTATAAAACTTCTTTAAGATACCTGTCTGGTACCCTAGCTTTCTAAGAATTCCAAAGAAGGTCCTCTACATTTGCTATGATGCACTTAAGGTTTAGTGCATACTAACATCATTAGCTTGGAAGGCTAGGGGATATATACGACATCGATTCAACATTTTTAGCATCTCTAATTTAAAACAGAATAAGAAATTTTGGCTAATTTTACAGTTCCAAATATCAAGTGGGATCATACTAAGTGTTTTCTTTTCTCACATTCACTAAAGTTCTATCTCACAATATATTGTTGGAATTTGGATGCAGAAAGTACTATGGTTGAAAAGCAACTTTTATCATTTATCTAACTGAACCCTCATGACTATTAAGGCCAAAAAAACAAAAACAGAAAAGAATGTCCATGCCACTTTTAACCCATTGCTTGGTATTTCATGTATCAGCAGTCACAGACATGAGTAGAAATTTGTATTTCTAACCTACACTTCAAGAGCTAATGGAAGAGTCTCAGTTGGTCCAAAGGATTTTATGGTCTTAAATGTAATATGATTTATGGATGTTTTCACCAGTAAAACACATGCTCTAGATTCTTCATTATCAATTTGAACTGGATGTGAAGCACAATTAATGCTTATTTTTTATTCAGTTTTTCTAAGGTAAATTTTCATTAATACTGCTTAAGCTTATCAAAGTTGACAATATACTCTCACCCTTGGAGTGCAAGCAGGTTTCAGTAGTGATATATACTAGTAGTTGATTTCAAGCCCTAACCATGTTGCAATGCCCTATTCTGTATATGCATTTGCATTGCTTAATAGTTTCTCAACTGTATTGTGGAATCTTCACACCACATACTTTCTATACATTGCAGATGCGAAAATGACGCACCATTTCAGATGGGCAACGTTGTAGTAAATGAGAAGGCAAAAGGTTTGGGCATTGAGTTCACTCCATTAGAGGTGACCCTAAAGGACACTGTTGAAAGCCTGAAGGAGAAGAACTTTGTTGCTCTTTGAATCATAGTATTGACTAGCAAGACAAGCAAACAAATATGAAAGGATTATGTTCTATCCTATAGTGTGTTGGTTTTGAATTCCATATATGCTGGTCATTTGCTAGTACTGTCTTGTCCTCTTGTAATGCATAATTTAGCACTGGCAAAAACATCGTACATGTCAGCGACTTGTGTTTTGTAAATTTGTTTCTATATTTGATTATTTGAGAAAAAATGTTGTGCATTAATTTCCCTTCATTGGTTTCATGCAAATGAATTTCGTGAAGTTGCCAATTGCAGTTGTAAGTGGAAATATTGGCATGTACTGATTAAATATATGGTAATTGGATCTGATGGGAGTTTTTTTATTGGGTTATTTGTTATTGGAAAACTTCATCGCTTGTAACATTTCTTGAAAGATTAGACCTCGACCTTACCTTTGAGTATTCACCCAAAAAAGACCTTACCTTTGATTATTTAAAGAGTAATGTTGTTAACACCCCACTTATTACTTTGGACTCCCTATTTTTTAACTTATTTTTATTACGATAATAACTTCAAATGAAAATACTAAAGTGGACATCAATTATTTTGAGACACCCCATCTCATAATTAAGTCCGCACTCCCACTTAATCATAAGTTAGGGTTTATGAGAGCACCTACCTCCATCACCACCCACACATTTGAAAACCTTCAAAACTTACCCACCCTCAAAACCTTGAGAACTCTCCATCGGCAATAGTGGCAACCATTCAATTATATACACTTCTCCGACATTTTCGACCTTGAGAACCCTTCAGCGGCAACTGTGGCAACCATTCGATTATACACACTTCTCCGCAATGATAAGGAGTGGAAGTTTTTTCGGAAACCACAATTCCATGAGACGAATAGAGTGCAACAATATAAGCTCAAAGGAGGTTCTTAGTTTGGATATTGTTCGCAGCTCGGAGAAGGTTAGCCTTGTAATAGTAAGTTTCTTCAAAAACATAGACAAAAATGGTGAAAACGGTTCGACTTAAAAAATATGCACGAGTTTAGGTTTTTCAATGTTCGGGAACACAAGGTTGAATATCAGTTATTTGTATAGCAACATAGGCTTGGACATAGGTTATTTGTTCGGGAACACAGGTCCGAACGAGAGAATTTCTTAAAGTTTGATGGGTCAAACTTGTGCACATACGTAGGAGTTCACGTTTTCTAAGTTTCAGGAACACAAGGCCGAACATCAGTCATTTGTTCAGCAACACAGGCCCGAACATAGGTTATTTGTTCGGGAACACAAGTCTGAATAAGGAAATTTCTTAAAGTTTGATGGATCAAGAGAGAGAAAGATATTGCTGTGAAACTTGTGAAGATGAGTTTTAGATCAACAAAGAAACTCCTCTTCACTTGCGAAACTTGTCTTTCTTCCTATGAGATTCACTGTGAGAGAGAGCGACAATGATACCATTGTGAGAGTGAGAAACGTGATCGACGAGGAGATTTCCAAGGTGAAGTTCAAATTTGAACTTTTAGGGGTTTTGGAGATGAATGGTTTTTGAGGGTGTGTTGAGAGGTGTGCATTTTAGTGGGTGTGAAATTTTTAGAAGGATAATTTTGGCATTATTTAGGGGGAGGAAAGAAATTCTAAGGGTTTTGAAATTTATAAGTAGGGATCTAAAGAAATGGAGGGTCTAAAGTAATAAGTAGAGTGCTAATAACAGCACTCTATTTAAATGTTGACAAGTTGATAATTTCATTGAAGATCTCTTTCTTGGAACTAGATCAAGAGCAATACATTGGACTGAGCACACATTTAAGGTGAGAAAGACATGAAAGGGAGACACTAATGACAGTATCAATTGCTGCAGCCTGTTTGTGTCACTTTTGTATGCACGGTATATTCTATGGCCTTGTTCATTTTTACAGAGGCCAGTCCACCTTTGTCTATAGCATTGTTCATTATGTCTCTGGTCTTAGGGTTTCCATGACAAAAAGGTCCTTAAAACTTCTTCCTAATGTTTTGATCACAAATAATTTTTACACCTCACAACAAAATGAAAGCTCATATTTCATTAGGCAGTATGGTACTCATTCCACAATAATACAATAAATAAAACATGAAATGAAGAAAGCAAATCTTTAAGGATATGAAACCCCTCATGTCAACAAAACCATCATTAAATTACTTTAGGACGCAACATTTGTAAAATCTTATTTTTATTGTGTTAGGTTAAAACTGAGATATACTTAGTAAAGAGATCAGGAAAGCTTCATGTGTTTGTATCCAAAGATAACACTAGAATCAGTACGGACACTGCAAAAATTAATATCCTACTTCGCTAATTTTACATTTTACATAGATCACGAGAATTCTATATTCACTGAGGCATTCTTCTTTAAGCTATTGCCGTACTTAGCTTGACGATCAACTTTTGATGGATGCTCCAATGGTTGTAGGGTGCATTAGGTAAGGTTGAGGAACATATCCCTCTTTTCTCATCTCCAGAAGAAGATTCTTCAATAATAAATACATATTGGCAGACCGAGGGTGGCTTTTGTCTTCGGCAACAAACATATGGGTAGCATTGTTCAGCTCAATCCAGCTATAACCAGGTACCTTCTGCACACCTCTATCCTTCATCATGCTTCGTGTTTTGAGGACACTCCCACTTTCCAGCATTAGCTTGTAGATTTGATAGCAATACATAGTAGCCTGAATTTTGTGGTTCCAATTCAAAAAGGTGTCTCGAAGCCAGTTCAGCAAGCTCAACATTACCATGAATCCGACAAGCTCCAAGAAGTGTCCCCCAAACACCCACATCTGGATCAAAGGGCATGTTCGTTATGATCTTAAATGCTTCGTCTAAACAACCACCTTGCCCAAACAAATCAACCATACATGCATAGTGCTCTAACCGAGCTTCAATTCCATACTCCTCGGTCATGCACTCAAAGTAGCTTTTTCCTTCATCAACTTGGCCTGCATGACCACAAGCAGATATTATGGCTAGAAAAGTGACATGGTCGGGCTGAAACCCTTCTTTCATCATTTCACGGAATAGATCAATAGACTCCTTCAGGTGACCATGATTCCCATAAGCAGCAATGATACTATTCCACGAAACTTCATTCTTCCCTTTCATCGTCTCAAAAACACAGCGTGCTAGGTCCAAGTTTCCACATTTAGCATACATGTCTATTAGCGCACTTTCAGCGAAAATATCAGAGGTTAACGCACCTCTTATCATGAAACCATGAATCTCTTTTCCATAGCAGAGTGCTGGTACATTCGCACAAGCAGAAAGTGCAGCTGATATGTTGACACAGTCATATTTAACTCCTTCTATACCCATTTGGCGGAAAAGATCAATGGCCTCTTCGGGTTTGCCATTCTAGGAACAGCTCGTGATAATTGAGTTCCAACAAACAACGTCCTTTTCTTGCGTTCTTGTGAAAATTTTGTGAGCGAGATCAAGTCTTCCACATTTTGCATACATATCTGTGATAGCACTTCCCACATAACACCTTCCCTCTAAGCTGTTCTTGAGGATGTAACAATGTAACTCTTTACCCAGCTTCAGAGCAGCCAAACCAGAACAAGCCGGTATAACACTTGCCAGAGTTACTGCATTGGGTCTCATTTGCTCATGAAGCAACAACCGGAATATTTTTAAAGCATCCATATTCATTCCATTAAGCACATACCCAGAAATCATCACCGAGCAAATTACAATATCTATTGCAGTTCCATGGTTGAAAACATTGCATGCCATCTTCACATCCCTGCACTTGAAGTATATATCAATGAGTGCACTCTTCAAAAACACATCCAAAGGCACACCATGCCTTACGATATAACCATGAATTTCCTTACCCATATTTAAATTCGCTGATTCAGAAATCAATGGAAGAAAACTTGCAAAAGTGATTTTGTCCGGTTTGAAACTAGAGGATATCATTTCACGAAACAAATCTGAAGCCTCACACATAAACCCATTTTGGACATTCCCTCCAATCATCCCATTCCAAGTCACCATATCAGGTTGTGGCATAGCATCAAACAAATTGCGTGCATCAGATAAGCAACGGCATTTCGCATACATGGTAAGCAACGTGTTGGCCACCGGAGAATCCATCTCCAACCCACATCTAACAAGAAGCCCATGAAGCTGAGTACCAAATTTAATAATTCCTTCGGAGGCACAAACCGACAAAATGCAAGCATATGTCACTGAATTAAGCCTAATTTCAGTGTTTCTCATTTCCGTAAACAACCCAATAACATTACCCGAGTCAGCATTTTTCACATAACCATTAAGCATTACATTCCACAAAACACTATCTCTCTGCGGCATTTTATCAAACAAGCAACGAGCATCATCAATACAACCATTATCAGAGTAAAATTTGATCAAAGAACTACCCACAAACACATCTGTCTCAAAACCCATCAACCAAATCATTTTATGAATCGATTTGGTCAAATGGACAGCATTCAAACCACCACAAGCCTTGAGTAAACAAGGAAAAGTGAATTTATCAGGACAACTTCCAAAACTCAACATCTTAAAGAAAAACAACAATGCAAATTCAAACCAACCCATCATAGTAAGCCCTCTAATCATCCAATTCCAAGGCGAGGCATATGACAAGTCAAGCTGATAAAACAAGTTATTGGCATCTTTGAAGCGATCACAAAAAATATAGACACCCAAAACTTTTGTACCAACCAAACCCACATTGCAAAGTCCATTGACAATGATGTGGGCATGAACTTGTTGGCCATGTTTAAGCACAGAGTGGCCTGGACAAGCTAGCACGATAGATTTCAGTTTGGCTGTTAAAGTGTCCTCAGTGTTTGGGGAGAACCCAAATGGTTTTGTTGTTGTGTTAATGCTTGTGATTTTTGCTTGGATGGAAGTGTTGGAACCACCCAATACAGCAATGTGTGAAAAAGTTCTGATAAATGTTGGAGATTGATGTTTGTGATACATTGTGACTAAAATAATGCATCTTTGTGCATTTTACATTGAATTCTCTTTCAAACAATGGCAATTAATAATCTTTTTACAGCCTTCCAATTCCAAAAACTGAGTTCAGACCAATCGGTGAAGCAATCGATGATCTCTGCTTCGAAAACAATGGCAATCTTTTCCTCAGCTTCAATGGACTGAGTTCCAACCGATCAGTTTTCTATTGTTTTTCCAGATCATGAGCGAAGAAGATGAGATGATGTTCTGATTTTTCAATTGATGACTTGACTTGTGATCTCCCAAAATTCACCAATTTTTTATTCAAAAATGCCTAACACCCCGGTTGGGGTCACTGGGTCTCCTCCCATTGGTCAAAAACTGTTTGTTTGTTTGTTTGTTTGTTTTTTTTTTTTTTTTTTTCAGCCAATAAAGAGATGACACCTCACTGAGGTTGTCAGTGGGGATCATCCCACCGGGAGTCAGTAGCATAACCGTTTTTTATTTAATTCAATTTTAAATTCAGACGAAAAGTTTGATGGGATATGATATGATATGCATCATCCTAATTATTTCGTTGATTTTTTTTTTTTCAAATTTTTTCTATCTTCTTCCATTTTTTTTTTTAACATCAAAATTGATGAAAAAAATTCATGTCCAATGTAATATTTTTTTAAATAAGTAAATTACACTTTATCTTTTTTTTAAAAAAATTATTTTTCTATTTCGATCTGTAATTTTTTTTTTCTTTTGCACTTTCTTTCATATTTTAATTTTTTTTCTAATTTACTCTTAAATTTAACTTTTATTCAAAGTTAGACATAAAATATCACGATAATTATCACATAATATAAAAATATATTACTATTATATTGAGATTTGAATTTGTGTTAAAGATGTGAATTATATATAATAAAATATTTTTTATGACATGTAATTTTCAATAAACTATTTTCTGTCAATTTCTTAATAAAAATTAACTTTAAGAATAAATTAAAAAAATTTGAAATATGAAACGGTAAAATAAAAAAAATTAAGAAGCCCAAAATAAAAATAAAATTTTTTTTATAACTATTTTAATCAAAAAGACCAAAAACTTCATACATCAAAGTTGTTTGGATATATCAGTCATTTATGTTGCCCAAGAAAATGATTTGACGTATTTTATACATTTAGAAAAAATAATTTCCAAACGTTGGGTGCCCCAGTACTACCTAACTCTTATTAGGTGGCAGTTATGGTTCGGAGCTCGAAAGAGTTGTCTCGAATCAGCCCCGAAACGAAAATGACGTCGTTTTTGTTGTTTTTTTTTTTTTTTTCAGAAGAAGAAGAAAATCAGAGGAGGAGGAGGAGGAGAAAGAAAAGAAGAAAGGAAGAGGGAGGAGGAAGGAGGAGGAGGACTGGAGGAGGTCCAATTATTAGGGCTGGAGGCGGAGGCGGGGGGACGGAGGCACGATCGGGCGGAGGCGACGAGCTGTGAGCTGTGACGGCGAGCGGAGGTGACGAACGAGCTGCAAGCTACGACGAGGACGGTGGGCGGAGGCGACGAGCTCCTCTTCCCTCTCTTCTCTTTCTCTCCCTCTCCCTCTCCCTCTCCCTCTTCCTCTTCCTCTGCAACTCAGTCGAAAATGGCAGAAAAAAAGAAAAAAAAAAAAAAAAAGGCTAATGCCCAAAACGATGTCGTTTTGGGCATTAGGGGCATTCGGTGCAAAAAGTTTTGAGGCACAAAACATTATTCTATTAGGTGGCGATTTTAAATTTTTGTCAAATTTTCTTCAAGGGCATGGCTTCTGTCCAGTCCTTAATCGGACTGGACCGTGTTGTTGGGCCCGTGGGGGTCCACCACGGGTCCCGTTTTGATAATCTGAACCATTCAATGTGTAGAACTCGTCGAGTACTATAAACTTGTAAAAAATCACGTTAATCGGATATCGATAGCTATGTGATCAAAACAGATTTTTGTCAACCATTAATTTATTCACCGTCCATTTTTTTTATACAAAACTGATTTGATCACATAGCTACTGATATCCGATCAACGTGATTTTTTACAAGCTTATAGTACTCGACGAGTTCTACACATTGAACGGTTCAGATTATCAAAACGGAACCCGTAGTGGGCCCCCACGGACCCAATAACACGGTCCAATCCGATTAAAGACTGGACAGAAGCCATACCCTTTTTTCAAAACCACTAGGTTGAGTCACAACCCATCAGTTGGTTGATGGTAATTGATTAGCTGCACAAAGCTAAGATTATTTCCAATTTGCGATGCATGTGTCACACTCCTAAGATCAAGAAAAATTCTAACATAACAATTGGCGACTGCACTAAGAATATAGAGGGTTTCAACTTTTCATTTGCAAATCAATCTCGATCTTTGATCAACTAGTTCTTTATCTTGTCATTCCAACATCATTGTTTTGTAAGTTATCTTTTTCCTTTTCATTTACTACTTTTTAATTATGAATGTTATAATGTGAAGTAATTATTAGGTGCCCTTGAAATACGGTCACGTAGTATTTTATGGGTATTGTGATTAGTAAAGAAGATGAAATTTATGATTTTATATTAAATAATTTGAGAACATGAAAACGCATAATATAGGATGCTTAGTGAAGAACATAAACATGTGACGCTCCAAGAACACCTAATAATTTTTTTGTAATGAGAAGGTAATGAGAAGAATTACCCATGTAGGAAGGAATGTATGATAGGGTGAATGAATGTGCATCAGGGCAAATACTAACACTACTAGAGAAAAAAAAAAAAATTAAAGACACGAAACTTTTTGCAATGATTTAAAAATCATTGCAAAAAAATAGGCATTTACAATTGTAAAAAATCCATTGCAAAATCATTTTTTTTTTTTACGACAACAAGTGACTTTTCCCAAAAAAAAAGTACTGGATAAATACTATTATTCGAGACGCATAACCCAAAATTGTCGTAAAAGATTTTATTTTTTTACATTTTTATTAATTTGCAACAATTTTTCAAACCGTCGCAAAAACTTAATCCCCTAATTAGAAGCTAAAATAAAAATCTCTAGTGCCAGGCACCAAAAAAAATTATTAGAAAAATAAAAAAGAAACAATCCTCAACTCTTTGGCTTCCAATCAAAAAGCACACAAGGGTTTGCTTCTAATCCAATCCAGACCGGATCAGATTAGATCACTTGAGAAGGGTTGCCGATCGACTACTAGGTTTGTTTCTTCTTCTTCTTCTTCTTCTTCTCTCTCTCTCTCTCTACAAATCCCCCTTTTTCTTTATATATTAGAACCTTGGGACAATCCACCACTGCCCTCTCTTTGATAACCAGATTTTCCCCTATCTTTCTCTATATCTCTCTACATATGTCCATACATGTATATCTGATCTGTTTGTCCCTTATTTTATGTTCAATCGAAACCCTTTTATTGTTTTATTATAATTGTCTATTTGATTTTCTTATTTGTAAAATATAAAGATTTTGATTTGATTTTCTCGGTAATATATATATGAGAGGGGAAAATCTAATGAGCAGAATGGGCTGAACTATGTATGTGCTCAGTGGAGAAGTGTGGGCCGAGCTATGTATGCAATTGAGAGGGGAGTTCACACCAAGCAAACGGGCCGAGCTAGTCGTGACTTGGGCCTTGCCGTTGGATTATGCGACCGAGTTGGCATAGCCGAAGGCAGTTTAGTCGAGGTTCTAGATCATGCGGCTGAGTTTGCCCAAGGTCCGGAAGTTGGACTGGGCTAAGCCGAGCTAGGTGAAGTAATGGTCCAAGGCCGAGCAAGGTCAACGGCAACAAACAGAGTTAGGAAAACAGAGCTAGTTATTGAGCTTGACCCTGAAGGTCGGCCGGAATTGAGGCTGGAATTGACCGGGTTATGCCTAGCTCGGTGGAAATTGCTAGGTGGTCCAATTGGAGTGCAAGAAGAGAAACCCACCAATGATGTGTGTCAATACCGTTTGGCAGTTTGGCCAATGTTGTTTGGCGGTATTGACGGGTACGCGTGTAAAGAATAGAGAGGGTAGTACAGCCACGCGTCCAGGAAAGGACGGGCAGAGCAGCACATGCAGAGGCTATATAGACTGAGCAACGCCTCCATACAAGAGGTCTAAATTTCTGGCTACCCAGAGCTTGATCTCTCTCTTTTGTCTTTTCTCTCTTTCTTTCTCTACAAGGGTGCTAACTTGACCGTCAGAGGGGTTTTTCGGCAACCACCCACTAGGTAGCTTATTGCCATTGTGTTCTCAAGTTGAATGGCGTTAATCGGAGCAACGAAGAGTTTGGACAATGAGGAGTACGGAAGCAAGAGAATATTTGCTCCCTGTACAATTAGCGCTGTCTGTGGGAATCTGAGAGACAAAACCTTGTCCTTCAAGCTTTTCCGATCATCTTTTATGGCGAACAATGACGACATCCTGCTGTTTGCCATTGACGACATCACGCTAGAGTCTATTCAGCGCAGAGATGGCCTGCCCGCCATTCCGACGATGGTTGGTTTGGAGACCTCCGCGCGAAGACTTCCCAGAGATGCGCAAGACAAGCACGCAAGAAGTTCTGGGTGTTCTGTCAGCCCAGAAGAGCATCGCCGACAGCAAGACTCACAGACTCAACACTTAGAAGACAAGCTGAGAGACCAAGGTACCATCATCAAGAAGATAGCGATGGAGATGGAGTCCATGAAACGCCAGATGAAGGGAAAGGGCGTCGTTGGAGTGGAGAACCACAGTGAGCACGCCCATTCTTATTGTTCCGACAGTCAGAATAGATTCAGCACCCCTTCACTCTTCGTCACGAGAAGCTTCAGAGCTGGAGACTACGTCGCACCGGCAGCGACATCTCATACGCAGGACAATAGTTACCACCCCTTACGTCCGACGACGGCGTCGAGATATTTACGTTCCAACCGTTCGAAAGACCTAAGGGATGTGTTGGAGGAGCGCTCTTATCGGTGAGAAGCGTAGAGGGTGGCTGCACTGTAGCAACTGGCCCCTAGAGGGCGAGCCAGTGAAGAGGTCATCATGCCACCACCACGCTTGGTGGCACACGCCCCACCAGACAAAGAGTTGGCAAGGCTGAGCGCCACCCCTTTTCCTATTGAGATAGAGAACATGCTGCTGCCCACTGGGTTCCACCAGCCCAAGTTCACGCTCTATGATGGAAAAACCGATCCCTACATGCACGTGAGCCATTTCCGACAAGGTATGGCTGGACACAGGCTGAACGAAGCATTGATGTGCCTTATTTTTCCATTGAGTTTAGGTAAATTGGGCCTAAAATGGTTCGAGAGGCTGCCGGAGGAGAGCGTTGAGCGGTGGCAACAGTTGGCAAAGGCATTTGTCACCAGATTCAAGACAAACACCGTAACGCCCAGGGAAGTTGACCGTCTCTTGGGAATAAAGATGAAGCCGGGTGACTCTTTGAAGGCGTATAACGCTGAGTATTGGGAGACTTTCAATAGGATCCTTGATTGCCTGACCAACCTTGCAATCACTCAATATAAGCGCGGTCTTCCAGTTGGACATCAATTGAGAGACCCACTCACAATGAATGAACCGTCGACCATGGAACTGCTTATACAACACATTAATGAGCACATCTGAGTCGAAAACGGTGTAGCCGCAGCTACCGTGATGGCAAGTCCAGTAGTAAAGGACAAGCGAGCAGTGGGAAAGGTTCATGCAGTCGAACAAGAGGATGGTCATGCAAACAACCATGGAAGAGATCTAGGGAGTTCGGTTTTGGAAGACGTCAATAAGAAGGCCGAGGAAAAGGGGCATAAAACTCGTAAAATATAAATGGCCGATCTATTTCCGGAATGCCGAATATTACCAATATGAAGTTTTATTCTTGGTTTTACTTTTGTAACCCTTTCTACTATTGACGTAATGAAACAAGTAGATCATTTTTTGAGAAGTATTGTATTTTCATCCCACCAAGAAGATTTAGCGCGGTCCAAGGGACAACGAACGATCATTTTGACGAAAAGATCAGAATTTTTGCGGGGAAAATTTTGCTCGGCAAGAGGGTCGTTGATGGTTTTGATCAACTTTAGAATCCATTGCCGAGTTGATTTTGCTCGCCAAAAAGCAAGTTATCGAGCTGACTTTGCTCACCAACATTAAAGTTCCTTGCCGAGCGGATTTTGCTCACTAAGAAGCAAGTTGTCGAGCTGACTTTGCTTGCCAACTTTGAAGTTCCTTGCCGAGCCGATTTTGTTTGCCAAGAAGTAAGTTGCCGAGCTGACTTTACTCGCCAACTTTGAAGTTCCTTGTCGAGCGGATTTGGCTCGCCAAGAAGCAAGTTGCCGAGCTGATTTTGCTCGCCAACTTTGAAGTTCCTTGCCAAACGGATTTTGCTCGCTAAGAAGTAAGTTGCCAAGAAGACTTTGCTCGCTAACTTTGAAGTTCCGTGCCGAGCGGATTTTGCTTGCCAAGAAGCAAGTGGTTGAGCTAACCTTGCTCGCCAATCTTGGAGTGCCTTGCCGAGCTGATTTTGCTCACCAAGATACAAGTTGCCGAGCTGACCTTGCTCGCCAACCTTAGAGTTCCTTGCTAACCTGATTTTGCTCGCCAAGAAGCAAGTCGCCAAGCTGACCTTGCTCATAACCTTGGAGTTCTTTACTGAGCTGATTTTGCTGGCCAAGAAGCAAGTTGCCGAGCTGACCTAGCTCGCCAACTTTGAAATTCCTTGTCGAGCCGATTTTGCTCGCCAACTTTGGAGTTCCTTGGTGAGCTGACTTTGCTCGCCAAGAAGCAAGTTGCTGAGTTTACCTTACTCGCCAACTTTGAAGTTCCTTGCCGAGCGGATTTTGCTCTCCAAAAAGCAAGTTGCTGAGCTGACGTTGCTTGCCATCCTTGAAGTTCCTTGCCGAGCTGATTTTTGCTCACTAAGAAGCAAGTTACCGAGCTGACCTTGCTCGTCGACCTTGCTCACCGACCTTGGAGTTCCTTGCTAAGATGATTTTGCTCGCCAAGATGTAAGTTGCCGAGCTGACCTTGCTTACCAACTTTGGAGTTCCTTACCAAGCTGTTTTGCTCACCAAGAAGCAAGTGGCCGAGCTGGCCTTGCTCGCCAACCTTGGAGTGCCTTGCCGAGCTGATTTTGCTTGCCAAGATGCAAGTTGCTGAGCTGACCTTGCTCGCCAACCTTGGAGTTCTTTGCCAAGCTGATTTTGCTTGCCAAGAAGTAAATCGTCGAGCTAAGCTAGTTAAGTGGTTAACACGAAAACCAAAGAACATTTTGAAAATTTGAGCTATGAAGATTTGTGTAGCGGTGCAGCTCAGGCCCCGAAAACAATTGATAAAACTTGACCGAGCTATCATGAAGCTAAATGACAAACTGAGCTGAAATGAAGATTATACAAGAATAAAGTAATCCTAATTAGGTTGCAACCGATGGGATTAAGGGGCAATTGAAAGGGGAAAACCCAATGAGCAGAATGGGCCGAGCTATGTATGTACTTGGTGGAGAAGTGTGGGCCAAGCTATGTATGCAATTAAGAGGGGATTTTGCACCAAGCAAACGGGTTAAGCTAGTTGTGACTTGGGCCTTACTGTTGGATTACGTAATCAAGTTGGCATAG
Organism: Camellia japonica; assembly: GCA_030407325.1. Classification (NCBI taxonomy): domain Eukaryota; kingdom Viridiplantae; phylum Streptophyta; class Magnoliopsida; order Ericales; family Theaceae; genus Camellia; species Camellia japonica. The sequence continues at coordinate 75,411,431 of JAPPVO010000029.1, forward strand.
CCGAGGGCAGTTTGGTCGAGGTTCTAGATCATGCGGCTGAGTTTGCCCAAGGTCCAGAAGTTGGACTAGGCTAAGCTGAGCTAGGTAAAGCGATGGTCCAAGGCCAAGCAAGGTCAGCGGGAACAAACGGAGTTAGGAAAACCGAGCTAGTTATTGAGCTTGACCCTGAAGGTCAGCCGAAATTGAGGCTGGAACTGACCAGGCTATGTCTAGCTCGGTGGAAATTGCCAGGTGGTCCAATTGGAGTACGAGAAGAGAAACCCGTTAATGGTGTGCGTCAATACCGTTGGTAGTTTGGACAATGTTGTTTGGCAGTATTGACGGGTACGCGTGTAAAGAATAGAGAGGGCAATACAACCACGCATCCGGGAAAGGACGAGCAGAGCAGCGCGTGCAGAAGCTATATAGACTGAGTGGCACCTCCATACTGAGTGATCTCTCTTTTTTGTCTTCTCTCTCTACAAGGGTGGTAACTTGATCGTATGAGGGGTTTTTCGGTAACCACCCGCTGGGTAGCTAACCGTCGTTGTGTTCTCAGGTTGAATGGCGTCTTTCGGAGCAACGAAGAGCTTGGGCAATGAGGAGTATGGAAGCAAGAGAATATTTTATCCCCGTACAATATATATGTGTGTGTGTGTGTGTGTATGCAGTGTATAGAACTATGAGATGGCAACTCTACTTTTATCTTGTTAAATCCAACAGATTGAGTCCGAAAAAAGGTCCCTACTTCCATTCGTTGCAAATCACGGAGGAGCTCTCTTCGGCATCTTTTTGTTGATTGCCACGCCTATCTTTCTCTTTTCTCGGTATGACACCATTACTGTTTCAATCATATGTGCCTCAGTCTTTTACTCTGGAATTTTTTTTTCTTCTTAATTCTTTTTCCTTTTCCATCCTCTTCCCTCCACCCCCACCAATTTTCTATGGGTTTTGTTTTGTTTGATGGAAGATTGTTTCTAGAGAAGAAGATTTTTACTCTTAAAGGCTCAATTTTTCTTCAACTTATTCCACTTTAAGATGGTTGGATTTTTTATTTTTTTTTTCCAAGGAAAAATATTTGTTTCATGTTCAATTGGCTTTTTAGTGATACAAAAATATTAATATTTTTCCGAGTTTTTGGGTTTTTATATTTAAATTCATCGCTGGATTTTTTTTTTCTTTTCTAGGGAAAAATATTTGATTCATGTTCAATTGGTTTTTTGGTGATACAAAAACATTTATATTTTTCTGGGTTTTGGGATTTTTATATTTAAATTCATCGTTGGGCTTTTTTTTTTTTTCTAGGGAAAAAAATTTGATTCATGTTCAATTGGCTTTTTGTGATTTTTTGGATTGAAATGTGAATTGCACCTGCCAATTGCCATTGCCCAATAATAATTTAAAAAGATGCATAGACACTGTACACAAATCATTAAACATTAATTTAGCTCTGTGGTCTGTGGTCTCCATGTCAACATCATTGGCACCCAATGCTTGTTATGCATTCAAGAACAATTGCACTATCATTCCTTTTATTGTCTGCCTCTTTTTTTTTTAAAGAAGCAATTTTATCTGTCACAAGCAACTTTAATAAATGATAAATGGCCAAAGAAGTTAGAAGAAGTAAGGGTGGGAGGGTAGTGTGTGTGAGATTCTATTTAATTATTTTTTATGACTAATAATTGGATATATGCAAGTAGTGCATGCATAGATTAGGTTTCTTTTTGGTTTCAAAAATTTGAAAATGGTATTAAGTTGAGGTATTTGATAAAAAATTTGGAGGTGTTAATATTGTTGATTGTTGAGAAGTTGTACATTGAATAGGTTTCTTCAGTAGTGTAATGGGGTAAATGTAAATTATAATTGCTCTCTATTCCAAAGAAAATTGGTTACAAGCATTACATGAATATATAAATATATTGACTGGATGAAATTTGGTAAGAATTTTTATTAATCAAGTGTTTGTGTGAAAGCATACAAATTTTTCTTATAGACAAAGGAGTTCCTTTATGCTACTTGACAAATGTTTTTTTATTAATTAATGACAAACACTTCCACTTATAAAGGCACCCATTATTCTTGGTAGTTAGTACTTAGTTTACTCTTGCAGCTACATCCAACATTGTTTGGGAAGTATAGTTTATCTGTTAATTGCAAAATTCTCCCATTTGGTCGTTGAAGTGACTCTTTTTGTGTTCATATCAAGTAATCTCTTGACATGCGTTGTTGTACTCATCATAGTTTGAAGATGGGAGTAGCAAAACAGTTTTGACATGGAGGAGGAAAAGCTGCTGATAGGAATGGGTAAGTGATCTTCTAGTGCTCCAAGCATTTATCATTATATCATAGTTAAAATATTTATATATATATAGATATATTTTGTTGATAATCTTGCTTTGGTGTTGAACTCTTAGATGAATACTCATATCTTATGAGGAAAAAGAGATCTTAGAGAATTCATCTATGACTTCCTGTGATTGACTTGGTGTGAGGATTGGATTAGCTTTGCATTGTGGCAGGGTTTATATTCATTAACTCACCTTTGTATAGTAGCAATTGAATGTGATAGTTTTCTTGACAAAGGTCTGATTGCCATGGCAATTGAATTTTTTTTTTTTTTTTTATACTAATTTTAGGAATCAATTCAGAAGCACACTTTTTGGAACTCCCTCGCTCTTTGAAGTAAGAACAACGTGTAGGTGTGTGTTGTTTGTTTTGTCTTTTTCTTATATAAGTGTTCGTTGTTTGTTCAAATTATCTGATAGTTGGAGAGGGGAATGAGCTCATGAAATAGGGTAATTGCCTCCAAGAACAATGAAAATAAAGGGCTAAATCCACCAAGTAGGTCTCCTAGTATACAAGGAAAAATTTTTAAAAAAAACCATCGAATTGAAGAATGTTACAATGCACTTTTATAATTCATCAATTAAATATGTAGATTTCTCAATGGTGATTCTATTTTATTAGTCTTACATATCTGTGAAAATATTGTAAGGATGATGTAAAAATACACATGAGTCAATTATAAGGATAAAGCTAATACAAACGGAGAGAAAACCAACATGAAAAATGTTACAGATATGGAAGCAATAAATCAATGGAGTTTTGCATTTATAAGGACCAAGGAAAACCTTAAATTCCAAAAGACTTTCAAGGGGTTTATCCTTTGCTTTTAACAAAGACTTTCCATTGTTAGAGGACAAACAAATAAGCATCCATTCTCTGCTTGTTGGTCTTGCATTAATGAATTGGAAATTATCATTATTCGAAGGAAGGAGAGAGGATGGTTTCGAAATGAAAAAAAATATATATGTTTTATCATCCTCAAGTGGTAAAATCTGTAGATTTTCTTCATTCTTCTTGCTATATAGATATCTATTCAATTTTCTAATGTTCATCTTCTTGTCTTTTTTTTCTTCTATATGCTTCAAGTCACATGTATATGTATATATGCAAGCAACATAGTGATACAAGCCATGAACTTGGAATTTTAATTTTGAATGTGAGATAGAGAGCGAGAGAGAGATTCTAAAGGGCTTTGTTGTGGATATGAAGCTAAGGAACATTGATTTATATCCTTTTAATCAACAAATCATTATATTGCTTATTATGGGTTTTTAGTTTAGCTTATATTCTTTTATGACTGAGTTTGTATTGCTTTTGGTTCTTTGTGTTCACAGGTTGTCATTATAATGCTTCTCTTACATAAGTGGTGTTCATGCCATAAAATTCTCCTTTTTCAATTATGAATTAAATCTTTTTTTTGTTTTGTTTTTGCTAACGTGACTGGTTCATACCACTGGTTTGCTGAAACACCAAATTAAGTGAATAATCAGTAACACTGTTATTCAATTTCCTATGTTTAGAATAGGCTTGTGATTTTAATGAATATGTAGATCCAATTGGGATATGTCCCTTGCTAAGCATTTGCAAGTAAGAGGAAGGCCTTCATTTCCTACAAAGCAAAGGTGAGGCCTTACACCTTAAATTTTACATTGTTGTGTTTAGTGCTTGCATATGAGCTATTTATATAGACATAAGACATTTGGCGATTGGATCATATAGATTGTCGTCCCGAAAAAAACCAATTGCTTAAATCCCAGAAATGGAATACTGTTAATGACTATGCTATCATTGAATCATAAAGACTTAGACCATCTACAACGATTCACCTGATGCATCACCAAATTTGAATTTGGTGAAAAAGTATACCTTTTTTGGCTTCAACGGTTTTATCAAAATGATATAAAATTAAGAACATCCCAAAATTTTCATCAAACTGAAGATGTTGACCACCTCAAGCAAAATTTTGTGAAAATTTACACTGAGAGGTTGACCCCCCGAACGACCCCCTGGTCGACCACCTCTTTAACCAAATATGAGAAGCTCCCTTGGACTGGGTAGCGTCTCTGCATCATCCTCTATGGCAAGAAATCTGACATTGAAACTTACAGGTATGACATAACCACAAAGCACCAATGCACAGGGTCATCTTTGTCTGCAACTCCAAGTCATGCTTTCCAAGGTTTCGGTCTTGAAACGAGCATGAATGAAGAAAATATGGAGGTTGCTCCCATGTCAAAATGAGGCTATAGGTGTAACAAATTTTTTTTCATGGTTGTGAGAAAGAGAGAGATTGTGAGAAAGAACAAAATGATTGAACTAGTTGGTTTTTCATGGTTCAAGAACTTGGTTTTGGGTAAGCAATATGCACATATGGATTAAACTCAGAAAATTCATTTTCACTTTCTGGTCGACCTGCCGGTCGTCTCCCCGAACGTCCACTTAGATTTGATGAAAGCTACAGTACACCGTTGGAGTGGTTTATATCAGATTGAGGAAATCGTCTTTTTTTTACTTAGATTTGATGAAAAAATGGTGACCATTGGAGATGCTCTTATACTTCATATGCTTGGAGATATTTTGTAGTCCATTCGCTCACTAAAATGGTCAAACGGCGTCGGATGTGAATAAAACTTGACACACACGACTAACTAGGCACAAATGACTTGTAGGAAAAGACAGGACTTGAAATCTGTTCCCGATTTTGAATCTAGAGCCTAATTCCCATTTGTGAAAACTTGTCCTTTAGAAATTCTTTTTCGAGCCAGTTGATGCACTAAAATGATCAAATGGCATCGGATGTCAACGAAACTTGACACACACGACTAACTAGGAACAAATAACTTGTCGAAAAAGATGGGACTCGAAACTGGTTTCCGATTTTGAATATAAAGCCTAATTTTTGTTTGTGAGAACTTGTCATTTAAAAAACAATTCGAGCAGATTGACGCACTAAAATAGTCAAATGATGTAGGATGTGATCAAAGGTTGACACACACGACTAACTAGGCACAAATGACTAGTAGGAAAAGACAGGATTCGAAATCGATTCCTGATTTTGAATCTAGAGCCTAATTCCCGTTTGTGAAAACTTGCCTTTTAGAAATTCTTTTTCGAGCCAGTTGACGCACTAAAATGGTCAAACGGCGTCGCATAGCAACAAAATTTAACACACATGACTAACTAGACACAAATGACTTATAGCAAAAGACGAGACTCAAAATCAGTTCCCAATTTTGAATCTAGAGCCTAATTCCCGTTTGTGAAAACTTGTCCTTTAGAAATTCTTTTTCGAGCTAGTTGATGCACTAAAATGGTCAAACAGTACCGGATGTGAACGAAACTTGACGCACACGACTAACTAGGCATAAATGACTTGTAGGAAAAGACCGGACTTTTCTTCTTCACATTGATTATTTGTTCTTTGTTTTGTGTCACCTATATTGCCTTTTTGTTGTTAATCTCACATTTGTTTGATGTCTACTAGCATGAATTACTAGGGGTTGTTGTCTTTGTTAAAGTACAATTACTTGGCTAGATTTCTCATTTTGTGTTTATTCGATTATTGTTAGATTATAGGGGAATGTGTTCAATCAATACTTGGTTTTAATAGCATAATCATCATTGTAGGATGTAATTAAAGTTTCTTTGCATAATTCACATATAACAATAGTCCAATTGGCGGAGAGACTTCTTATTAGTGACAATCTGTTGTGTGAATTGATGGAGTTTCAATTGGGCCCGAATATTATGAAAGCTTTGTCTTGAAATCGAAAAAGACGAATGCTCATTTGGAAACACTATCCCGAGGTCTAAGAACAGTTAGAGAAGCTGTTGGAAGATACATTGTGTGGCGCTCGATTCATGTATATATTACAATCTTATTTATTTATTTATTGAATTAAATATCAAATGTTTTGCAATTTTTGTAAGTTTGAAATTAACTATATTGTAAATAATTATTATTTTTTTGTTTCTTTTTGCAGATGCTACCCTTTTGAGTACGTGATGATATTTTCACATATTGATATTGGAGCTTACTATTGATGCTAAAACAAGCTATGATATATATGTTTTTTTTTTTTTTATTTGCACTATTGATACTTTCGTTTTGTTTTAGTATAAATTCGAGTTCTTGAATTATCAAAAATTATTAGTATTGTATAGCTCGACTTTTTCGCGCCCCCTTTTGGAAGCTCGAAATAGGCCCTACAGTTCGGACTCCTGCAGTTCTGAATCTAATTTCACAAGTACAATGTGAAATTGATAAACACCAAAGAGTCCAAATCCGGCAAATCTTTTGGAAAATCGATTTTGAATAAAAAAATGCCAAAATTGGACTACTTTGCTAGATACAGAGTCGCCACCTAAATATTTTATTTTTGAAAAATTTAGGGAACCCATGACTCGTGCCAAAGGCCACATGTCCGTCATCACCAAAGTTGCCTCGGCTCAAAAACTTAGGTACGAGAGGGGAAGGTCATGAATTGAGCAACCCCGCTCGCCCGATCAAAGATCGGCCTTACTAATCATGACATGATTTTTATCTATGTTCTATGCTCTTGTTTTGGTTTATTAAGCTAGCATTACTATGTGATGCACACAAGCAAGTATAGAACAAATTGCAAGAATTTGAACATCTAGAGTTCATGTTTGTTTTTGAAAATTCTTATCTATGTTCTATGCTCTTGAAAAAGTGATCGCGTATAAACATTACTCAAATTATTCCAATTCAAGTAACAAGCCTTTATCCACAGGCATTCAAGCAGTTATAGGATTTAAGCATTTAGCCTCATGGTAAGCATGCTAGACATGACAACACTAACATACTATGCAATATGCTAAAGCGAGTAAAAGCTTACCTAGTACTCCAAGCCAAAGAAACAAAGTTAGAAAAAATGCATGATTCCTAACTATGCGATATGACTAATGTAACACATGCGATATGCAATTACTAGGCTCGGCTACTAATATGGCATATGAGGCAAAATTTGATAACATGCGGTTAAACACGTATTCAAAAAAGTTATTGAATTAACAATGCAGTTGGAATGATACGCCGAGCCTCGGTGCATGCAATACAAGATGAATGGATGCAAACATGCAATATGCTAATTAAAACGTGATGTCCCTAATCTAACCATCAAAAGCTGGTAAATAAAAAGGAGAAAGACATGGGGTTAGAAGACATACACATCATTACAACATTTTGCTCTCACGAAGGAGAGTCCGAATAAACTAACTAGCTAACTAATTAAGTTGAACTAAGCTAACTATTACAACACAAATTAAATTAGCTAAACTAATTAACTAATTGTTACAACAAATAAATTGAACTAATTAATTAACTATGCTAGCTAACTAATTATTACAAACTAAATTAATTAACTATTCTCGCTAACTAATTACAACACTCTTCAAAATTAACTAGTTACAACTAATTAATTACAACAATTAGCTAAGTAGTTAAACTAAAATGGACTCGATATGCTATGCACGCTCATGCACGTGCTTGGTTTCCTCCCGAAAGTCACTATTTTGCTGCTGAATATCTCTGTTGCATAGAAGCACTTGCACTGATTTCCACTTTTGGACTAGCTCTGTTCTGTCTCAGAATGACACTGCTGGAATTTGCACTGGTGGCCGACAGGGGGCCGATCGGCTACTTATGATGGTCGGTCGGCCATTGATGGTGGCCGATTGGCCACTGATGACTGGACTGTTCTACTGCAACAGAGAGCAAACATAGCATATACAGGGCATTTCCAAGGGTTTGTTTGCACAATTCGCCCCCCTTTTCATGAACAAATCAAAGGGAGACAAACCTTGGTTTATAAACCATCAACTCAAGCAATTTCATTGCATGATTGCTCATGGACCAAGTGTGCAATTTTGATAAATGCAACAAAACAAGACACAAACCACCTCCCTTTCATGGAAGATCAAGAGAAGTGATGACCTTGGAACCTAGAGTCATTTCATCACTAGTGAGTATGAAATGGCCCAAGTTTCCATGTGCTCAATTAACGTCCGATTGAGTACAAACAAGTTATGTTTATCTTGCACCATTTTTAGTCCCATTTTAGTTACTCCGTTTTAAATTACCAACCATTCCTTAGCAAATTGAGTCCAAAAGGTGAGTTTAAGTCCTTTAATGGAAAGAGGGCTCAAAACACAAGTTGCTTTGGGTATGAAAGAAGTATCATACCTTTGTTAATGAACCCCAAAGGGATTAAACCATTAAGTATGAAACCTCAATTTCATACTTGGGCAAGCAAGTGACTTGAAACCACTTTCAAAGCAAAATAAAAAGCCGAAAAATGAGGGAGGTTGCGGAGATTATTAGTGTTGAAATGAAGTATGAAAAGCCTAAAATAAGTGCTATTAACTCAAATAAGTGATGTCTAAGACCTAAAACATCAAGCTTATGAGGACTATTGCACTAGAAGCATGCCATGCAAGGCTCAAATAAGACAAACAGCTAAGAACAGTCCTAAAACAGTCCTAAATAAGTCCTAAAACATGCTGGAATTGAGCAAACACAAGCTAGAATAATAGGCTAAAATATGGAGCATGCTAGACTAGTGAGTAAGACACAAGGAGGGGAGGCTAACCCCTCCAAATTTGGACTTCAAAACATGATTTTTGCCACTAAAATAACTCTGAAATTTAGTGTTTAAAAGCCTAAAAAAAAGATAGTAAGAGGGTGGGAAACACAAGGGCAAAGGCCTCCAAAATAAGGTACAAAGAATGGTAGAACACCCCTCAACATTTAATGGCCTTAAAACCCAGGTTTCAGCCCAAAAATATAGAAGTTTTACAGCCTAAAATAGTACAAAAAAGCACTGGAATGAAGACAAAAATAGGTAAAACAATAAGCTAAAATATGGAGCAACTTAAGCTAGTAAACAAGTCAAAGGAGGGGTGGCTAACCCCTCTATTTTGGGGACTTCAAAACCACTTTTTTAGCCTCTGAAAACCTCTAAAAATCAGTAGAAAAAAGCTCAAAAAAGTTGAGAAAAGAATGGAAAACACAAGGGCCAAAGCTTAAAGAATGAGGTTCAAGAAAGGGTGGTTAACCCCTCCACCTTTGATAGCTTTAAACCACAAGCTTCAGCCCATAAAAATAGTCCAAAAATGATCTAAAAACAGTAAGAAAAGATAGATAAGAAGTAGTGCAAAGATGCTCAAAATTATACCTCTTGAAGAGGAATAACACTTTTGTTGACAAACCAACAAGTTCTCACTCTCAAGGGCTAAAATTTGAATTCAATAATCTCAACAAGGAGAGCTCGAATATTGGTTTAGGAAGTGTAGAGAGAGGGTGTATAGGTTGCAAGATAGAGATAAAGATAGAGAGAGAGAATTTCAAGTTTTGGAACTTTTGGTATTTTTTGTCAACCTTAAACCACAAGGGAAGGCCTGGTATATATAGAAAAATTACCCCTCAGGTCGAAAATATCAAGCCTGGAACAGCTGGAGCTTTTGGGGGATAGCTGGCACAAAATATCTAGGTTTTTCACCAATGGCCGACTGGCCAAAAGTGTGCATTGTCGGCCATCAATGGTGGCCAGTCGGCCATCAAAAATCTGCTTCTAAGCTCGACTTCAAATGGGCATATCTCCTTCATCCGAACTCCTTGTTAGGTCATTCTTGAGTCTAAATTGAAGGCCGGAAGTGTACTTTCCAATGGTGATAGCCTCACATATAAATTCTAAGTGTACAAAGAGATATGCCTATTTTAGTGAAGGTTGCTCATTTCTAGCTCAATCGGATTGATGCCTAAATTCAAATGGCCATATCTCCCTGATCCGAACTTGGCTTTAGGAGATTCTTGAGTCTAAAATAAACCCCCAGAAGTCCACTTTCCAATGGTGGTGGCCTCACAACTAAAGTCCAAGCGCACAAAGAGATAGGCCTAATTTAGTGAGACTGCTCAGTTCTCTCTCAACAGTTTTATGCCCAACTTCTTCCCTAACTAGTTTTCTCCCATCTCCTCCAATTTTCTTCAGCTCCAAACCTCTAAATAAGATGTTTTTTTAAAAGATTTTTCAAAGAGTTCACATCTCTTCCATTTATTTCCACTTTGTCCTTGCTCGGTTTACCAAAAAGTGTTATTTTTAACGAAATGCGAGCCTTAGAACATCTTAGGAATTATTAGGAATTTTTTTTTGAAAAAGAGGGTTTTAAGGTCTAAAAAAAAAGTTTTGGTCAAAATAGTTTTGGTCCAAAATGAGGTGTAAGGTTGGGATTTAGAGCTCTTCTTGCTGAAAAAATCGAGTGATTGGACAGCGTAACTGTTTATCATCAAGTGATTAGCCTCAGACACCTAAGTCTTAAGGGCGGTCAAAAATGGGGTGTCTACAGTTGCCCCTCTTTGACAGTGCTCGAAGTCATGAAACGATATGAGTGAATGTCAAAGCCTAGAGACGACCCATTTTGACGAGGCTGTAAGACTTGGGCAAACAAACAAAATGTAGATGCAGTTGGTTGAACCCGAGGATTGCCTACGTAGCCCATTGCAAGGAATCAAACCAGCGTAGTTCAGGGGCAGAATGAAAAATGATACACAACAATACAAAACAGTGTAAATGATATACAATGTAACAAAATCATGCAAATGACATACAATATAACGAAATCATCAAATCACAAGCAGTGCAAAACACACGAATACCATAAAGGAATGGAGATGCAAATCAAACTACGTTTAACACAGAAAAGAAATGGGCACAGCCAGACAACGCCTAACACAGGCTAAGTGCCTACATCCTCAATATTGGCCTTAGCGCAACATGGATGCTTATACGTAACAGAACCATGTTTCAACGTGAAATAGTGCGAGCACCTGCAAAACTATGTGTTTCATAGAAAGAGAAAGAGTACAAGTAATTGGGTGGTATGATATAAGTGAGGAATTATCTGCTAAGGAAAGGTAATGATCCTAAATGCTGAATGTAACAAGACAAAGTACGATGCAATGAATGCAATGGATGCAGTGAATAAGGCTTAAGTTGAACCACATCTTACCTAGAAAAGGCCTGGACACAAAATAGACCACGTCTAACATAGAAAAGGTGTTGACACCCTCAATACTGGCCTCAGCGTAGCATGGGTACTTACACATGACAGAACCATGTTTCAACAAGGGAAAAGTATGAGCACATGCCAAACTAAGCTTAACATGGAAAGGATGCATGATGTAATGGACAATGTAGTAAATGAATAAGAGTGACATACTCCAACCACGCTGGAATCATGAGAGGAGGAAGAACAAATTCCAAACACGTTAAAAACGTGTGAGGAAGAGAATACTCTAACTACGCTGAAATCGTGAAAAGAGATCCTAAGAAAAATTCCAAACACGCTAAAATCGTGTGAGGAAAGGAACACTCTAACCACGCTGAAATCATGAGAAGGGGTCCTGAGAAAACTACCTAGGGCCGCGTTCCACGTGTCTCGAGATAAATTCCAAACACGCTAAAATCATGTGAGGAAAGGAACACTCAAACCACGCTAAAATCGTGAGAAGAGGTCCTAAGAAAACCACTCAGGGGTGCGTTCCACGCGTCCTGAGATAAATTCCAAACACACTGAAATCATGTGAGGAATAGAACACTCAAACCAAGCTGAAATCGTGAGAAGAGGTCCTAAGAAAACCGCTCAGGGTCGCGTTCCATGCGTCCTAAGAGAAATTCCTAACACGCTGAAATCGTGTGAGGAATAGAACACTTAAACCACGCTGAAATCGTGAGAAGAAGTCCTAAGAAAACCGCTCAGGGTCGTATTCCACGCATCCTGAGATAAATTCCAAACACGCTGAAATCGTGAGAAGAGGTCCTAAGAAGAGCAAAACAGGGGTGCGTTCCACGCGTCCTGAAATAAATTCCAAACACGCTGAAATCGTGTGAGGAAAGGGACACTCTAACCACACTGAAATCGTGAGAAGAGGCCCTAAGAAAAGCCCCAGGGGACAATAATCCTAAGCATCGCTTAGCGTAAAAGGATAAATGATACAAGATAATACAAGATGCAGATAAATATAATAAGTGCGATGATATGATACATGTTACAAGCAATATAGTGCATGATGTTTAGGGAAATGCAATAAACAAACAAAGCGGTGTTCTGGAAAGCACCTCATGGGGTGAGTGGCGATGAATCGCTCTACTCTGACAGGGATCTCCCCCTTGTGTTCTTCGAACTCTTACCTTCAACTCACAGTTCAAAGGCCCTCAAATGATGACAATGGGTAACCTCTGCATGTAGAAGTCACGGATGTCGTTTTTCTTCTTGATCATGTTCACAACTTTTTCTATTCTCCAATGAGATGACAGACTTGGTTGGTTCAGTATCCAGAATTGAGGTGCACACATGCTATCTCAATCTATGGGGCTGCCATACAGATTTCAACCCAGGGATACACCCCTGGGTATTTAAACTAGACTTTAGTTTCGGAAATTCCAAACCTTTGTGTTCTAGGCATCGCCATTCAAACTCTAGTTTCCACCGTCGTAGCTGGTCTCCTAGGAACTCATTGTAAACACAACCAAGACGCCTCTAGCAGGGAATGGTACCCAGAGAGAGCACTTCTGATCGTCATTTCAGCTTAAAGCAGGCTTGATCGCTATTCTGACTTAAAGCAGGCTTGAGCTTGAACTTGATGCTTGAGCTTGAGCTTGAGGTATACTTATACTCCGAAGAAATGACAAGGCCTGAGAAAGTGTATTCGGAATGCAATCTCGGACATGCTGAAGTTGAAACACACTTAGATTCTCCAATTTTTCCTCTTTTCTCTTTTGCTTTTGCAGTTTTGAATCTGTGTAGCTTCAAGTAGGTCCTTGTTTGGTTGCTCTCATTCTTGACCTGGGTTGAACCCTGCAGTTTTATGAAAGAACGAATCCTATTTTGCACATCATGGTGGAAATGGCATGGCACTCTGAGCACAAAACGATTAATTTTTGCAATTGGAATTAAGAATGAGTTCTTGACTGGGTACTGAGCCTACGACTGACCACAGTCAAAACGACTCAACAAAGGGAAAGTAAAAATAACCTAAACACAAAACGACTCAAAACAAGACTCACAACAAACAAAACCACAAACACAACACTCGAACATTTGCTTTCCATCGGTGGAAAACTTCTCAGTGCACGAGGAGCCTATTTCTCCGGGTACTGTTTTCCACATTTTCTCATTTGTGACTCTCACATCATTCTGGCACTCAATCCCTATTTCTCTGACAAGCCCTTTCCTCACTTTTTCTCTCAGCGCACATCTCTCTATTCTTTAATCTCTTTTATTATTTTTTATCCCTCTCCTAGGTGGTTGATGGATAAGCAGGAAGTTGTGGGCTCTTGCCCCTAGTATTCTGCTAGATTCTCTTTTTTTCGCTTACAACTAGTGAGCTTTCCCACAGAGGGTTATGGGCCGACTGGACATGCAACAGATCTACAACTGACATCGGTTGACAATGCCCTTGGCCAGTTTGGACGTGATCAGACCCATTCAGATGAGGGAGTGGAATACCCTGCTCCATTTCCAGTTCGCACTTCGCACTTAGCTTGCTACTTCACTGTTTGGAGGATGAGAGAGTGCTTGGTCCCTACTGCTAGCCTCAACTGTGCCCTTTCTAGTGAGTATATTGATAATGGGGAAAAGACAGAAAACCTGACTCAACTTTGCCCCTAGTTCATCACTTTGACCATTTTTTGGCTTCCTGATAAACAATTTTGACCAACATGAGAGGTAGATTAACACGCTTGTTCGATTTTCTGATTTGAAATCATGCAAGTCAAACTATGAGCACTAAAAATTTTCCTTTTTTGGGTCAAAGAAATAGTTCGATTTTGGGGAAAATGGAATAATTTTCGAGAAAAGTAGTCAGCTTTATTAAAAAATCCTCAAAACTATTTTTGCAAATGGCCACTGCTCAACCAAAGTGGAATTAACTCTTGAGATGCACAACCTCAGATCTGAACTTGATTTGTCTTGCAGTTGAATCTTCTAACAGAATAAGACAACCGAATTTGAACAAAGATGAGCATGAAGATGAGCCAATTTGCACATGGAGAGGACAACCGAGTTTGAATAAGGATAAGCCAATCAACATAGATGAGACCAGCATGTTGAAAATGGTTGGGGTCGAACTTCAGGATGAAGTTGCCTACGTATCCCAAATATAGGAATCAGGCCGTACATAGTTCCTAGGTGGTTAAGTTTCACTCGGGTGTTGACACTCTCCTTTTATGCTCTAACTTTTGCTAAAGCCGCCTTTTCGGGTTTTTAACCTTGCGAGCTCTATTTTTCTTTTCTTTTATATTTTTCCTTATTTTTCTCTTTTCTCTTTCTTTTGTTTCTTTTCTTTTTCTTTTCCTTTTTTTTTTTTTCCATTTTTTCATTTTTGTTCTTTTTCTTTTTCTTCTTGCTCTAACTTTTGCATGGGTCGCCCTTTCAGATTTTTGGCCCAGCGAGCCTCTCAAGGATAGAAAAGTTTAACTTGTCCATGTTGATTGGCTGTAGGATCTCTAAGCCATCTGAATCCACGAGAATGGCTGCTGTTCTTAACTAAATAGTCTTGATGATGTAAGAACCCATCTAATTGGGTTTGAATTTGCCCTTAGTATCGCAGATAGGAACTCAATTGTCCTTTCAGCAATAATTTTCTTTTCTCAGATTCTGGGATTTGGCTTTCTTGCCGATCTCCATTGGCTTGGGAAATGACCCAATTTGGAATCTTCGAGCATCTCTGACCTTTTTGCCCCTAGTTCAAAGGCTGCTTCTAATCTAGCTATGCAAGCTTCCTTTGATCACATCTGACCTTATTGTCCTTAGTTCAAGGTTGCTTCCGATTCGGCCACACAAGCCTTATATTATGATTGATCGTTGAACATTCTAAATCAAACTTTGAAAGCAAAGGGGTCGAGTCTAGAGGCCGAGAGTGATCCTATGTTGTACAATCTCAAGATCAATTCCAAGTATGTCTTCGTAGGACCACGCAAAACATTTTTGAAATATTTTAATAAAGCGACTAGTCGCTCGTGCCCCTCTGAACACAATGTAGAACCAATCTGGGCCAAGCCAGGATCCTTCTCAGTACTCACAATAACATGCATGATCTCATCCATTAAGGGCTTAGCGCGCTTCTCTTCCTCTCAGTTGATCAATTTTTTACAAATCCCAAGGAATTCCTTCCTCTTTGTTTTCATTACAGTTTTGGAAATAGTTTTGAAAGACTTTGGTCAATGCCTATTTTAGTGATGGTTGCTCATTTCTAGCTCAATCGGATTGATGCCTAAGTTCAAACGGCCATATCTCCCTCATCCGGACTCGGCTTTAGGACATTCTTGAGTCTAAAATGAAGCCCTGGAAGTCCAATTTCCAATGGTGGTGGCCTCACAACTAGAGTCCAAGCGCACAAAGAGATAGGCCTGATTTAGTGAGACTACGCAGTTCTCTCTCAATGATTTTATGCCCAACTTCTTCCCCAACTAGTTTTCTTTCTTCTCCTCCAATTTTCTTTAACTCCAAACCTCTAAATAAGATGTTTTTTAAAGATTTTTCAAAGAGTTCACCTCTCTTCCATTTATTTCCACTTTGTCCTTGCTCGGTTTATCGAAAAATGTAATTTTTAACGAAATGCGAGCCTCAAAACATCGTAAAAACTATTGGGAAAAATATTTTGAAAAAAAGGGTTTTTAGGTCTAAAAAAAAAGTTTTGGTGAAAATAGTTTTGGTCCAAAATGAGGTGTAAGGTTGGGATTTAGAGCTCTTCTTGCTGAAGAAATCGAGTAATTGGACAGCGCAACTTTTCATCATCGAGTGATTAACCTGAGGCATCCAAGTCTTAAGGGCTGTCAAAAATGGAGTGTCTACATATTGTCGAAGGATATTTTATATATTTTTGTAATTAATGTTTGGTTGATACTATATTGTTACAGGATACATATATATATATTATTCATATATATTTATGATTTTATGAACGTGAATTGGATGTATTTTGTTTCAAAAAATATTAAAAATTTGTACAGGAAAATAATTGTAATATATTATATATGCTTTCATTTTTTGCAACGTCTAGAAATTGTCACAAAACTACAATGAATTAATAAAATATAAATTTATTTTATGAAAAAAAATTTGCGACGGTGATAAACCGTTGCTAATATATATTATTAATTTTTTTTTTTTTTTTTTGCGGTGTTTTAGATTGTTGCTAATAATACTTTTAGCGATGTCAACTACCATCTTTGAAAAAAAATTTTTTGTGACGGCAGCTTAAATCGTTGCTAAAAGTGATAGTTTTCCCATTTTCTTGTGTGAGGTTAAACCGTTACAAAAATCATTAATTTGTCGTCGCTACAAGAAAGCGACGGTTTGTAACTGTCACAAATACTTTTTGTCACGCCCTCTTCCACCATTCCCCATTTGCTATCGCTACTCCGTTGCAAAAAGTATTTTGCGACGCCATGTGCACATTTTGCGATGTTTTAGACCATCGCAAAAGTTCTGGTTTTTAGTAATGTTAGTATTTCTTTATCAAAATTTTAATTTTAGGAAATTTAATGTTAGGTTTTATTTTCATGCATATTATATTTTTAAAATTATAAAAAAAAAAAATTATGAACGTATCCCTGTTGTACCCGGTATCCTACTTTTTCAAATTTTAGTATATCTCTATATCCATATTGCCGTATCGACGTATTTGTATTTGTGCTTCCTAGGAGAGAAAACAGATCGAGAGAAAGAGAGGAGAGTAGATAGATCGACAAAGAGAGAGAAGAAGAAGAAGAAGAAGAAGAAAAGATAAATTGATAGAGAGAGAGAGAGAGAGAGAGAGAAAGAAAAGAAGAAGAAGAAGAAGAGACGAGACTCATTGAAGTCGAAAGAGAAGTCAAATAGGAGATCAAAAGAGAAAGAAGAAGAGATCGATGTCTTCACCCTTTCAAAGTTGGCGATCATGTTGTCTTCTTGCTCTCTCCTCTTTCTCTTCTGCAATTAGGGCTCTGTCGTATCCATTTGTAAAAAGCCGTATCCCAACTATATCCTGCATCCGTACCTGTATTGTGTTGTGTTGACACGGGTACCTCCTAAAAAACAAAGAGTTCATGTAACGTAGGTCTTGGCAACCTTTTAGGGAATACTTTAAAGAACTATTTAAATTTTTTGCTTTAACAGTTCTTTATGCTTAGGTTTTTGACAGTTTGGAATTCCCTTTTGGAAGATATTATTGTGTAATACTATATGTTTACTTTCATTGGCAATTAATGCGTCTTTGATTGAATACACTGTCTTTGCATCATGTGTGATTGGAGAAGGCTTAAAATTCCTTGACTCATCTTCTAATTTTCTCTTGACAATTTCCTACCATGCATTCTGTCTTTATCTTTGTGTGTGTGTGTTTTCAATACATAAGATTTGTGGTCAGAGGTGTTTTGAATTTTAAAATCCCCCTCCCCCAAATACTCAAATATTATTGAGGATTGCTAGAATCAAACCAAGAGGACAGAGCATCTCTGGTTCTGAATAGTACCTGCTTGCAATTATAATTCAAATCATTAATATTGTAATGTGACAATGTCCAGTGCTAGAAATGGTTCAAATTAGCATGAAATCTCTCTCTTATTGCATATGCATTTAAAGCATTAAGAAACATTAAAATAAACTCTAGTTTCCTTCAAATCTGTTCACCATATTAAGATATGTATCATTTGTGCTCTGTTTTTATTATCCAATCTAACTTTGTCGAGGTTGAATCATTAAGTTTATTTGTCTTTTGGTATAGTTGTTGGCATATCATCTCACCATTCTGCGGGGCTACAATGTTGACCAACCTCGCAATCTTGCAAAAAGTGTTACAACCCAATGAGGAAGGTTTGTCTCACTTTTCTGAAGGGCTACATTGTTGACCATTTTCACAATCTTGGAAAAAATGTGACAACCCAATGAGGAATCTTCATCCATAGAATTCTAATGCTTCTTTTGTTTTAGAATATTGTGAAAAATAGGATTTCCAATTGAACCCTTACCTTCTTCTGGGCTCGTAACCTCTTCTAACTTTGTAATACAACTATTGCTTAGTTATGCAACTTTTTCATTTAATTAAGCATAGGCCAATATTACCCAACTCTACAATGATTTTGCACCTTAATGCACAAAAGTTAATTTCATATTATGTAGTTAAACTGAAGTTATGGTTTCTTAATAATTGCAAGTCGTAACCTGAAACTCTTCTTTCTTTTCCTCTGGTTTCTTTGTGAATGCAAAAATAGTTAAAAACTAGCCACTCACCCCTAGGGTCACTCAATTAGTAGGTACTTAATTTGATGGGGTCGGCTACATGAATCCTTCTTCTCCATGCAGCTCTATCAAAGGCCATTTTGTTAGTCAAATTAAGTAGATCCATATCTCTATTTACAACGCCAACCAACGTTAATCTAGGCCTACCCAGTCCCCTAACACTTTCATCTACCATTACTGCATCGCATCTCTTCACTACTGCCTCTGTTGGTCTTCGTTGAATATGATCAAACCATCTCAATCGATTCTCTCTCAACTTAACTTCTATCTGTGCTACTCCTACCCATTCCCGAATACACTTATTCCTAATTCTATCATGTCTTGTCTAGTCTTGCCACACATCCACCTTAGCATCCTCATCTCAACCACATTCATCTTATCTACATGTTGTTTTGTTATTGCCCAACACTTCATCCCATACAACATCGCTGGTCTAATAGCCGTTCTATAGAACTTACCTTTTAGTCTAGTGGGTATTTGTTTATCGCACAGTACCCCAGACGCACTTCTCCACTTACTCCATCCCGCCTTAATCCTATGGGTCACATCTGCATCAATCTCCCATACCGTTATGATAATCGACCCTAAATAACAAAAATGTTCACTCTTAGGCAGTTCTTGGTTCTCAATCTTCACTTCTCCTTTGCTTTCATTGTTACTGTTACTAAATTTATACTCCATGTACTCTGTCTTAGTTCTGCTTATTCGGAATCCTTTAAACTCAAGCGATTTTCTCCAAATCTCCAACTTTGTGTTAACTCCTTCTCTAGTCTCATCCACTAGCACGATATCTTCTGCAAAAAGCATACAACATGACACGTCATTCTGAATATTTCTCGTCAACTCATCCATAACTTAAGTAAAAAGATAAAGACTAAAGATAGATCCTTGGTGTAACCCTACAGTGATAGAAATTCATTTGTCTCTCCCATAGGTGATCTAATAGTGGTTACCACCCCTTCATACATGTCCCTAATTACATCAATGTAACCTTTTGTCACCCATTTCTTCTCTAACACCCACCATATTATATCCCGAGGCACTCTATCATATGCTTTCTCAAGTTCGATAAACACCATATGAATGTCTCTTTTCTTTTCTCTAAAAACTTTTATATTACTCTCCTCAAAAGATAGATTGCTTCCATTGTTGACCTGCCAGGCATTAACCCAAATTAATTCTCTGACACCTCTGTTATATCTCGCAATCGGTGTTCCATCACCCTCTCCCACACTTTTATTATATGACACATTAGCTTAATTCCTCTATAATTGTTGCAATTCTGGACATCTCCTTTATTCTTATAAATTGGCACCAAAATACTCTTCCTTCACTTATCTAGCATGTTCCTAGTCAACAAAATTTTGCTAAACAACCTAGTCAACCAAGCAACTCCTCTTTTACCCAAACACTTCCAAGCTTCAATAGGGATATCATCGGGTCCTAAAGCCTTATTTGATTTCATCTTCTTAAGTGCAATCTCCACTTCAAAGTTCCTAATCCTGTGATAGAACCTATATTCTTGGTTTATCGTATTACTGGCTATTTCTTTCCCTATTGACGTACCTCCATGTTCCTCATTTTATAGTTTCTCAAAATAGTTCTTCCATCTCTCCTTAATCTCTTCATCCTTCACCAATACCTTAGAATCCTCACTCTTTATGCACTTAACTTGATTAAAATCTCTTGTTTTTCTCTCCCGTATCTTAGCAAGTTTGTATACCTTCTTCTCTCCCTCTTTACTATCTAGTCTAGTGTATAGGTCATCATAAGCTTTTAACTTAGCCTCTCTCGCTACTTTCTTGACCTCCTTATTAGCCAATCTATAGCTCTTAAGTTTTTCTCAATTCTATCCTTCCGTCACTTTTTAAAGCACTCTTTTTTTGTCTTAACTTCCACTTAAACCTCTTTCCTCCACCACCAAGTTTCCCTAGAGCTAGGTCCTGTTTCTTTCGACTCTCCAAGCACTTCCCTTGAGATTCTCTTTATACAATTGGCCATCGAGTTCCACATAGTGTTAGCATCATCTTCCAAGTCCCAAGTACTTTCCTTATCCATTCTATTCTTAAATATTTCTAGTTTATCCCCTTTTAGATCCTACCATCTCGTCCTATGACGCCCACCATCCTTCCTAACTTGGTATTGCCCTTTAAAACATAAATCTAGTACCAAAACTTTATGTTGAGAGGCCAAGCTTTCTCTAGGAATCACCTTACAATCATTGCTTTTTAGGTGGTCCACTTTTCTCACTAAGAAGTAATATATTTGGTTCTTAACTGACCCACTCTTAAAGGTTATCAAATGCTCCTCCCTCTTCTTATACATAGTATTGGCCACACAACCAGGTCAGAAGCCAACGCAAAATCTAAGATACTCTTTCTAGCCTCATTTCTATCACCAAAACCGTATCCACCATGCACCTTTTCATAGCCTAGTTTATCTATGCCTACATGGCCATTAAAATCTCCACCTATAACTAGGCTCTTTCCTACGGGTATCTCCTGTAAGATCTCATCCATTTGCTCTAAAAAATCCCTCTTAGTCTAATCATCTAATCTTACTTGAGGGGTGTATGCACTAATAGTGTTCACTGTATTCCCTCTAATAACTAGTATAACTAACATAATTCTATCCATTTTCCTAATGACCGCCACTACATTTTCCACAAAACCCTTGACAACTATGATTCCTACCACATTCCTACATCTATCCTTACCACTATAATACAGTTTAAAACTGGTATCTCCAATTTCCCTAGCTTTCTCACCCGTCCACTTAGTTTCTTGTACGCATGCTATACTAACTCTCATTCTAATCATAACATCTACCAATTCCATCGTCTTACCAGTTAAGGTTCCTATATTCCATATAGCGCTCCTGATTTTACCCCTTCTTTTATTATATTCCGGACTCGAGCTCCATGGTAGGTTGTTGTTGTCTATACCTTGTTTCCGTCCTTTAATTCCTTGTATTTGAGTTTTGTGATATATTGGGTGAGTTTGGAACAAGTTGGTTGGGAGTTAGAACAAATGGTTGCTGCCCAGGTTTTTGCTTCTTCGCTCGAGCGAGGGTTCTTGCGCTCGAGCGAGAATGAAGGGTCTTCAGGTTTCTTTTCAGACACAGCTTCTGCTCGAGCGAGCACTCTTGCGCTCAAGCGTGCGTCTGCGTTTCTTTTAGACCTGAGGGTTGGTGATCTTCACTCGAGCGAAGCTTCTTGCGCTCGAGCAAGCGAGCCCTATGTTTTGAGTTCCTTCGCTCGAGCGAGAACTCTTGCGCTCGAGCGTGTTTCTAGGTTACAAACCTGAAGTTTTGCATTGTTCGCTCGAGCGACGCTTCTTGCGCTCGAGCGAGATTCTTTTGTGTCTGGTCGTTCGAGCGAACCTCGAGTATATCAGTTCGCAACAGCGTGATGTTCATCACTTTTTCATCACCTTCTTCATCCAAACCCTAATTTCGGCAGCCTCTCTCTCTAGAACACCCCGTCTTTCTACAAATATTCTTGATCTATAGCTCTTTTATCCTTCTTCCTTTGTATAAAAGGTAGAGCTTGGTGTGGACTTCACTTTGATCCAAAAAAGTTTGGTTTTGGAGCATTTCGGGTTTTCTCCTTATTCTCCTTTGAGCTTCTCCTTTCGAGGTATGGATGTTCTACTCATTTTTATGAGCTTTAACCTAAATGTTAGTCATTTTGTATAAATGGTGGGATTTGGTAATTTTGGGTAAAGTTGGGGGTTTGATTTGAAATTTATGAAAGAGAGGTTTGTGTTTTAGACTCTATTTATGCCTGTGGATCTCAAAATGGGGTTATTGATGTATAATTGTCAAAATGGTGAGGTTTGGACCTTTGGGTCAATGTTGTGGAATTTGGGGGAAAATGCCCTAATTGGATTTAAATAATTAATTTGGTAAATTATGAAAACATGCAATTGAGTTGAGAATTATGAAATTGGAAAAATATGAGATTGAATGGTGTAGTTAGATTGATTAATCACTCGCGTATGAAAATGTTGATAGTTTATCTGTTTGATAAATTTAATTATCTGTTTAGAGATGACTGTTTTGGGCTATTGGTGGAGGATAGTCTTGATTGTTGTAGACACTGTATGATGATTAGGTAAATTGGAACTAATCAATTGGAATATGTCATTGAATATGACGATTGGATAAAAACATTGTATATGTGAATGGATTAGTCATTGTATATGACAACTTGTTAAATACATTGTATATGTATATTGTTTGGGAGGAGATAGGAGATGTACTCCATTGTGTGGAAGGAGATAGATGATGGACTCCATTGATAACTAAGTTGGCCGGAGTATCCTAAGTGAAAGTCCCGAAACCTTATTTATTTATGGGTGTCGGTTCCCTCAGACGTGGTTCCGTAAAATGGCAAAGTTATGGAAAGGATGATTGATGTTTGCTATTGAAGTGTTGATATATAAGTTATAGTCTCATTTTTAAATGTTTGGGTCATATTGAACTATGTCAATGAATTGACTTGAGAAATAAAAGGAAGTGAATGGATAAATGGGAACCAATGTTGATTGATTATGGTAAAGACATGAGATGGTTTAAATTGTTAAACATTTATCGAATGCTAATGTTTTAGTTGATTCTCATATTATGTTTAGCATATCTCTACTGGGCTTTGGTTCACTCTATATGGGACACCATTTTCAGGTGCAGGTGACATGTCGCCTCCAAGGAATTAGCTTGGGAGGTTGTGGGGTTGAAGTCTCCGTTTTGGTTGTTTTGTTATATGTATACATGTTTTTATTTCCAAGCCGAGGGCTTTATATGTAAAGGGCTTCCAACCCTCTTTTGTTGTAACCAAGTGTTGACTTGGAAAGTCGTAAGCTCGTAGGGCATTTACTTTTGTCGTCAACATGTAATACTTTCTGTAAAGAGCACTCTGATGTATGAAAATATAATGTTTCTTATATGACTTTGGGTGTTATGAATGAATGATTTGTGATTTAATTTTGAGGGCGGTACATTCCAAGTGGCTACCCTACACCTACAGTCTTGGACTAGTTTCTTTACTCGTGCTCATCCAGAAAATGCGGGAACCTTTGCCCCTTTTTTCACCGCACCCAAGCGTCAATGCTGCGCCTCTTGCTCACTTTTTGAAACAACCGGAGACAGGCACAACGCGTCACTTGAGGGGAACAACCTAGCATTTAAACGATTCAAAGTAGAATTCATTGTCATAAGGGATCCAAGTGGCTTTTTATGTGTTGGCTGTCGGCTACCTAACACACAATCCTTCTTCTTTACTTGGGCTTGGGACCGGCGGAGTTGTTAACAACCTCGATGAAATTTCCCTTCTAATATTACCCTTCTACTTAAATTAGCATCACCATATAATAATAATAATAATAATAATAATAATAATAATAATAAATAAATATATATATATATATAAACTATAAGGGTATATTTCTTAGAGAAATATTAGAGATTCTTACAACATGATGCATAAATTCACCTCTAATGATGTAATAAGGGTTGAGTTTCACATTATTGATTTAAACTAATCAATAATTGATATGGTGAGAGATTGCAAGTGAGAGAATTGGTGGGGTGCTTGGTTATGAATAGTAGAAAAGATTATTATTTGTGGTAATTTTTCCAATGGCCCTGATAGAGAGTTAACAGAGAGGAGTTTTGTTTTTTGGGTATATAGTCAAAAAGCGAAAGGGGTTGAATCGTCAAAAATCATAAAAAAAGCCATCTTAATTTATCTTTTTTCCTTTTGTTTTAGTCATCCAAACAAAGCTTACTATTCTCTGCTAGAAAAAAAAAAAAAAAAAAAGGTTACTTTTCAACTATTTTATGCTTTTAGTGACCCACCTTTTATGTGGTCTTATTTTTATTTTATTTTTTTTGTGAACTATATGTGGTCTTAATTTGGCCAACTTTTTTTGAATGAATTGTTTCTAGCTGTGAGTTTGCCTTGGTTAGTTTGGTGTGTTTCAAGACCTATTTCAATTATTTCAATTATTTATCTTTTATGGTTATCAAGTAAATTATATATTCAAAAAATCATATTATTCTTTGTCTATTTTGAAGACATGTGATCCAATCATATTAATTTTTTTATTATTATTATAAATGCTTTACTCGACAAGCCTTGTAAGATGTATTTTTTGAATCATCGAGATACAACTAAAAATAAATCCATAAAGATTTAACAAAACTTCTCCAAATAAATATCCAAATCCATTCCCCAAACTTTTTAGTAAAGTGGTGATGTTTTATACGTTCAACTTCTATGAGAAAATGTTTGATATTTTTTGGTATGTTTATTTCAGTTTGGACTATGCAACTATTGATTTTCTGACGAGATTAAGTTTCATGCCCAGTTGAGTTGTTGTATATAGGAAAATCCTGCTTTGGGAAGAAACCCACAAGAACAATTATTCAAGCACTCAGCTGGTATGAAATCAATCAATCAAAAGAAGGAAGATCTTATTTCATTTATTTTTATAAAAAATCTTAAAAAACATAATTTATATATTAAAAAAATCTAAAATAAATATAAATATCAATAATTATCTCGTGCTTAACATGGGTGATAGGCTAGTTATTTCCTATGTAAAATTGGCACAATTTATGTGAGAGTTTCAATATCCCAATTTGAATTTTCTAAATTTTTTATTTAAAAAAAAAATCAGTATTTATTGATTTGGTCAAAATCCCCTGATCAGCATTTATTAACTTTTTTTAATTCACATTTCTTACCACATGCTTTCATTTATTGATTTGGTCAAAATCTCCTGATCAGCATTTAAAATCCTCTCATACAAATAATTATAGATACTCTTTTTAACTTCTCCCATACACTATGGTTAGTGATAAAATTATTAAATTATTTTTATAAAAACTCTTAAAAAACATAATTTATATATTAAAAAAAATCTACAATAAATATAAATATCTATAATTATTCTGTGCATAGCACGAATGATAGACTAGTTATTTCTTTTGCAAAATTGGTGCAATTTAAAATTCATCTCCAAAGCAACAACCACCATCAACTCAAAATTCTGAAAAGCAGAATCTGATACGAAATTTTAGCACTGCTAATTGTGGGAAGTTGTTCTGTTTGTTCTTGGGTTTGATTTACATGTAGTCGGTGGTGGTGGTGGTGGCGGCGGCGGCTACGAGAGAGAGAGAGAGAGAGAGAGAGAAGAGAGAGAGATGGAAGATGGAGGGAAGGGACAACGGGCAATGTTGCTAAAAACCACAATCTCCCCAAACGTGGGCTTAAATTAAAAATAATGGGAAGGGACAACGGGCAATGTTGGGAATGATTTTTAGGCTTTTTTTTAAATTTAAAAAAAAAATAATAATAATAATAATAATGTGATATGAAATGTATTAATTATTATTCAGTGTGTTTGATTTAAATTTTTTAGATTAAGTTTTTTGAAAATTGAGTTTTTTATTTTTTGTATTTTTTATATTTTTAGTGAATATTTTTAAAATTTTAAACATTTTTTATATTTTTTTAGATGCACCTTACTTAGATGTATCTAAAAAGTAAAAAATTTGTGAAAAAATATTTTAAAAATTAATAAATACATAAAATATGAAAAATATACTGAATTCTCGTATTTTTTTTATATTTTTTGTACTTAGTGAATTTTTAAAAGATTTTTTTCAAAAAAATTATACTTTTAAGTGTATTTATGTTAAGCGTGTCTAAAAATTTTAAAAATTGCTGAAAATATTAAAACAATTCAGTAAAAACAAAAAAATACGAAAAATAAGAAAGTAGAATTTTCTGAAAAGTGTTTATGGAAAACCAAAAACAAGCAAGCTATTATTATTATTATTATTATTATTATTTGTGTCATAGACCTTCGTTTTTCACCGCTAGATTGGGCTCTTTTGGGAAGATGCATTTGGCTTTTAACTTATTTTGGGCTACATCACCTTTTTACTTTTTTACATGTTTTTTAAAAAAAGTCAAAAAAATGCCAAAAAGTAAGCTTTTATATATATTTTTTGGTTCTAGTTTCTCGTTAGCACATGAGACAGAACTAAGGATGTAAAAATCGCCCGGTAGTCCGAAGCCTGCCCGTGGCTTGCCTAAGTATGAGTTTGAGTGCAACCTAAACTCTCAAGCCTGGGTTTAGGCCGTGTGTTTTCTAGCCCGACCCGATTAACCCAACCTGAAGCCCGACTCACCCGACTTGCCCGATGCCTAACGTCATTTTCAAGTTATTTTGGTGAAAAAAATTTTAAAGAAAAAATGTTCAAGCCTAACCTAGTTCCAGGCTTGGCCCACCAGCCCACCTGAGTACCCCTTGAGTCTGGGCCGAGATTTTGCGTGAATGGGCTGGCCTGGACTTGGGCTGAGCCCGAGCTCGAGCCCGAGTCCTGGTAGGCAAGGTTGAACTGCTTTTACACCTCTACACAAAATATTGCCACAAGAAGCCTCTCTTTTTTCTTTTTTCTTTTTTGTGTGTTTTTCATTTTTATAAAGGCCCTATTTGATGTAATCGTTAAAACATATTATAATATAAATTATAAATTAACAGATTATAGATTATGAATTTAATCAGAATTTGTTAATCTGTTTGATGTAGTTGTTGAATTATAGATTTAAGTTCTAGAGTAGTGTTGTTAAATAAACTGTGAAGTAACTTTTTCAATTAACTTTATTTTTTGTTATTCATTACTTTGTCTACTTTCTCATAAAATAAAATAATAATAATAATAATAATATAATAATAATCTACAGTCCAGTCTTTTCTATTTTAAAATAAAAAAATAAAAAAATCTAAGAGTATAATTGTAAATTTATATATCCACATCAGAAGCTGATAATCAGAAGTAATGGGTGAGCAGCTTATCAGAATCAGCTTTTTTGAGTTAAAATAAGTTATTAGAATCAGAATTTGTTTGAAATAAGTTTAACCAAACAGTCCAAAATAGCTTTTCAAAAGTTAAAAGTTATAAGTTGGCTCAATAAAACTCAAACAAACACCCCCAAAGAATATGGAAATGCATAAAGTGAGGGCATTTTCGTCTTTCATCCTTGGTAAATTCCAAGACACCATTAGCTAAAATTGTTGATTGTTGATTTATTTATTTATTATTTTTTTTTTTTTGACTTTTAACCCTCGTTTGAGAAGAGCTAATTTAGCATGGTTAAAAAAAGTTTCGTTTGGAATAAAGTTTGGCTTTATTTTTTTTATTTTTTATTTTAGTTTGGCTATGATACTTGTGAGAGAAAAAATGAAATGATTAAAGTTTAAATGTGACATTTTATCTTACTAACTAACTTAGCCTCTTTTACTTTTTAGTAAGCTAAGTTAACCTAACCAACTTCCCAAACAACCCCTTAGACTAATGTGATGTTGCTAAACCAGCCCTTGAGGCTCTTAGGTACCATTTGGTTTAATTTTTAAAGTAATATTTAGATCAAAAAATCAAAAAATCAAAAAATATGTTTGATTTATCAATTTTTAAAACTATTTTCAAAATTATTTTTTCTCTCTCCTTTCCTCTTTCTTTATTAATAAATAAATCAATCACTTTTTTCTCTCTCTCCTCTCTCATTCTCTCATATTTTACATATCAATCAATCAAATTTTCTCTCATATCCATCTATTCAACTAAAAAAATAAAATAAAATAAAAACTGTAAATCATTCCAAAATTATTTTCAAAATCATTTTCAATTTTCAACAACTTATCTTTCAAAATACAATTCAAAACTCAAAAATTTTTCCAAAAAGTAAACAAAACAGAACTTTAAATTTTAGAGGTAGTTTGAGAAGTGACTTTTTTAGCGATTCTTGACTAAAAAATGAGTTGAAAAAAATTTAGGGTAAACTACCAATAGGTTTTAATAGTCGTACTTAATTTCAAATCCTATTGAAAATAAGTCTTACTACAATCGTCGCTAAAAATAATTTTTTGTGATGACTTTTTACATATGTTGCTAAAAATTGACAATTAGTGACTTTTTTTTATCGCGATTTTTATAGATTGTCGCTAAAACTTACAATTAGTGACGTTTTTCTGTGACAAATTTTTCAAACTGTCGCTGAAATTTGAAAATTAGTAACTTGTTTGTGACGATTTTTTTAAGGGAAATTTTTTTTAAGGTCCCTGATATTAAGATTTTACAGCATAAAGGACACTCAATATTTTCATAATGTCTAAGGTCCCTCAAGTTGATTCAGAGAAAACTAGTCCAGAGAAATTTTGGACCAGAGAAATTCTGGACTTCCAAAGAATTTCTCTCGGTTCAACCCAGAGAAAATTCAAATTTCTCTGAGTTCAGTTTGACCAATTTTCAAACCAGAGAAAATTGATAAATTCTGGACTTCCCAAGCCAGAGAAAATTGACTTCACCAATTTTACTTAATTAAAGGCAGAGAAAATTAAACAAATTTCTCTGCCCTCCCTAAAAATTTGAAAATTTCTCTAGTCTTTCCTTCTTTCCAGAGAAATTTTCCTTCTCTGGCCTTCAGAGAAATTTCCTTCTCCAGAGAAAATTTCTCTGGCCTTCCTAGCCTTCCCTTCTCTCCAAAGAAATTTCCCTTCTCCAAACCCAAAGAAATTCACTCAAACAAGATAAATTTCCTAAACCCAAGAGAAATTCGCAAAGAGATGGTATATGTAGCACGCAGCTCTAAAGAGACCAAAAGCTGGTTTTGAACAAAACCGTGGGCTGAAAAATCACCCACATGTATAGAACCAGATAAGAAGAGACTCTCCAACCTGATCAGTGACAACTAAAACCTAGATAAGAACCAGTTAAAGCTCCATATGTGCTAATGCAAGCCTGAAATCTCCGAAGCAAGTTCACTGGTGAACAAGTTGTCGCTGAGCTCAAGCATCTCCAAAAATAGAATGTTGAAGAAACTGGCTGGTATAGTTCCACTGAAGAAGTTCTTCACGAGGCGTACACGATTCAGTGATTTGCACTCACCGAGTTCTTCAGGAATCGGGCCGACGAAGTAGTTCTCTATCAAAATTAACGTCTCTAATCTCCCTCGTTCGCACAAATCGCAAGGAATCGTTCTGGTGAGGTGATTCGTCGCCACGTCAAGCCTCAACAGCTTTCCATTACAGCCAAGGTTCGCCGGCAGCTCCAACGTGAAATTGTTCTCCCAAATCTGCAAGACCTCGAGATTCGGGAGATCTCTGATGAACGAACGGATTGGACCTTCGAGATTGTTGCGAAACAGATTGATTAGCATAAGGTTCTAGGAGGAAGACGTTGGCGAAGGGGTGGGATTTGGGGATAGGGTAGATGAAGATCTTGAAGCTTTTGTTCATTTGGTTGTAGGGGAGAGAGAGAGAGAGAGAGAGAGAGAGAGGAATCGTGGGCAAAGAGTCAAATTTATCTGATATATGTTTAGGGACCTTAGACATCAAAAAAAATTTTGTGGATCTCTTCCATTACAAAAAGTGGGGGAGGGACCCTAGACTAATTTTTTCTTTGTTGCTAAAACTTATAATTAGTTAAATTTTTTGTGACAAGATTTTAAACTCTCTGAAAATTAATTATTAGTGATATTTTTTTAATAGTGTATGATGAAAAATACTATTAATTATCATAAGACTTATTGGACAATAAATCCACTTAATAGAATCTACACGTAAGACTCTAAAAAATTAATATATTTAAAAAGAATTTTTTGATTTTTATAAAAAAAATGTAGAAAAAGTAAAGTGAATAATTTTTTTAAAAAAAACTTTTTCATATGAGTCAATTTTTTTTAACTTCTTTAATAATTTTTTAATCTTTTAACTAAAATCCTCAATTGCCAAACAACCCCTAAATTTGCTACACAGACATTGGGGAGTGTGCTGGGAATTAGATCTAAAGACGGGTTATACGATGCAAATTTTGAATTGCATTCAATGGAATTCCCCATTTGCATTATGTTTAAGAGAGAAGTGAATACCGGAGAGAGAAGTGAATAATTGGATTTGTTCTTACTTTTGCATTTTTTTTTTTTTTGTTGCTCTTTTAGACTTTGTTTGGATCATAAAGTGAGTTGAGAAAAAAAATTGGAGACTTACATATACGTCTTATTAAGTGGACTTATTGTCTAATAGGTCCTATAATAATTAATGATATTTTTCATCATACTTTATTAAAAAAACATCACTAATTGTTAATTTTGAGCTACAATTTGAAAAAATTGTCACAAAACATGTCACTAATTATAAGTTTTAGTGATAATTTCAAAAAATCGTCATAAAAAATAAATCACTAATTTCAACCTTCAGCGACAGTTTGAAAAATTCGTCGTAGAAAAACATCACTAATTGTAAGTTTTAGTGACAATTTATAAAAATCATGACCAAAGAAGTCTGTAATTGTTAATTTTTAGTAACATGTAAAAAATCATCACAAAAAAATTATTTTGAGCGACGATTATACTAGTACTTATTTTCAATATGACTTTATGGAAATTAAGTCTAACTATTAGAACATATTGGTAATTTACCCAAGAAATTATAGTTTCTCACCTAGGTAAGTAAAGAAAAAAATGATTATGATTTCTTACTATTATATTTTGATGAATGAAAGATAAGAGAATATGATTTCTTACCTATTTTGTTTAGATAGAGTAAAATAAAGAAAAAAAAAAGTGTTGTATTTTATTTTATCAAAATAACCTTCCATATTAATAAGTTATCAACAATGATAGAGAGTTTTAATTTTGAAGTTCTAAAAAGAGCTCTAGTGATGTGGCAAAAAAATAAAAATAAAAAAACAAAAACATAGACACACACATCACGTCACATGTGGACCTAATTTTTTGCCACATCACTGGAGCTCTAAAATTAGAGGTTTCAATCTTTATTTATAAGTTATATTTTGTCAAAAGTGTAATTTTGATATTTTAAAATTTTTTCATTAAACCCAATTCTTTTCTTATTAAATCTTACCACTTTTAGTGAGAAACAAAACGTAGGTTTGGTGAGAATCATTTCCTCACTATCTCTTATCATTTCTCACCATCTTTTTCTTATTTAATCATCAAAACAAGTGAAGGAATTTCCTGTTCTCACAATTTCTTTTCTTTTTTCACAAAACTGCTCTATGACGTGTGCGTTTGGTAAATTAACAAAACAAGAAAACTGTGATTTCTCACGTACGGTTGAAATAAATAAATAAATGATTGTGACTTTTCATAATTTAATTTGAATAAATAACAATTAAAATAGAACACTACATTTTATATTTTGATAGATGATTTTAAAAATTATAAAAATAAAAGTATATATAACTATCTTTATTTTTTTATTTTTAAATTTCAAAAGAATGTGTACTGTATAGAAGTTATAACATTTGTAGTGTTGATACCACAAATAGGAAGAGGATCCTTTTCAGTCCAGATTTTGAATTGAATGGTGTTGTTTGGACCTGTGGGGCCTATCACGGATTCCGTTTCGATAATCTAAACAGCTCATTTTGTTGGGCATTTGTATATTTCATCCACACAAAAAATTAAGTCACTCCAATAACTGTAATTTGTTCAATTTATCGCATTTTTAACAAAAAAAATTATATTTTTAAAAATAAATCATAATTTTTTTTTGGGTTAAAAACGCGATGAATTGAATAAGTTACACTTATTGGATCGACCTAATTTTTTATGTGGATGAAATATACAGTGTCACGATCCAAACTTGCCACTATAGGTTTAGTACCATAACCAGCCAGTAATTCTAGATTACCTTCGGCGTCAAAGACAAAATTTCAAAATATTTAAAAATAATATCGGGGCCTAAAGCGGAAGTAAAACAAAAACAATAATGTCCATTGAGCTTGTGCATACAAGATAATTGAAATATTTAAAACATTCATATTACATATACCAATACATATCTCAGACACATTTAAGAATCAAAATATAAAATTCTGACAAAACAACGCTAAAGCCTCAACACAGAGGCATTGCTTGGGTGGCTTAACAAAGGAACGGACTCCGAGGCAAACTCTAATGTTGATCCTCTAATTGCTCACCTACATATAGATATAAATAGTGAGTTAGGGCCCAGTGAATAATAACAGAATAAAGGAGTTAAATGAATGAAGTTCAATAGATTTCAAACATAATTTCCATTTCTCAAATGATCCATTTCCTCGATCAACAATTCGTTTAATAGGGAATCCATTATACCACAATAGCAATAACCATTCAAATCAATTTACGTGGTACATCCAATAGAGTAACAATATATCAATATCAATATCAATAGGACCACTAGGGTCAATCCAATGGGACCACGATGGGTCATTCAATATTCTATATTCAATGTGACCACGTGGGTCTAACATCAGAGATCTTTGTGTTTCAATTAATCCAAAGGTCGTGGTATTGTTTCCCCCAAGCAAGGGTCTATAATCAATGGCCGTGATATTGTTTCCCCCAAGCAAGGGCTTATAATCAATGGCTGTGGTATCGTTTCCCCTAAACAAGGGCCTATAATCAATGGATGCCACGAATACAATTTTAAATGAACTTCATTCATTAAGGAAAAATAACATTTCAATGAATCAATCAATCATATATCGATTTCAAAAATAACATAACATTGAACATATCTTTATAAAGTTACTACTCACAGTGGGTTTGAACGAATATTACTCATCGGATGTCCAACCTACGAAAAGCACATAAACAAACATATCAAAACACAATTATTACTCACTTGATTTGAAATTGTAACTTCTCTTATTCTTTTCTTTCTAAGCAAACCAAATTCTTACTTTACTTTCCCTTTCTTAGTCAATTACTTAATTAATGACTTATTTTTTCTTTTCAAATAAACTAATTTCCTACTTGCTTCATAATCAATTAATTTACTAATCCTCAATGGGTCACAACTCATGCTTAAGAATGCTTGGGAAGAGTTTAGGACAAAAATACAAACTCAAAACAATTTTCCAAAATGTGATAAAACAGAGCAGTTCGCTCGAGCGAACCTTTGGCCGCTTGAGCGGTGAGTATGAGTTCTCAGTACTTTAGTCTACAAAAAAAGATTCTGGATGGCTCCAAAATTCGCTCAAGCGGTAACTTTACTGCTCGAGCTGTCTGTAATTTTCTATGTTCCAAAAATCAACAAAATAGTTTTCAAACACATTTTCAAAACTTAAACTCATGTATGTCTCAATTTGAACATGTAATTTTATTAATGAACATGAACCCATGACCAATTTTCAATTTCTAATACAAAACCTCTTTGATTTGTCAATATTAAAACCCAACTTTCATAAATATAATGATTTCAAGATTTTTCTTTCTTTGTTTTATAAAACATAAAATTGAAGCATTAAAGCTCTTTGAAAAATATTTGCATATATGAAATTCAAATCCAAATCAAACCTATTTTTGATCTCAAATATAAATTATAATTTATTTCTTAATTTGTCCAAAGTTATATTTAATTCATTTTTTTCATATCAAATTCAATTTCAAACTCATAAACTCTAAAACATATTTTAAGCTTTCAAAACATAATTTCATGCTCAAAATTCATGCAAAACTTCATCAAAACATAAAAATAAAGATGAAACATGATCAATCTTGAACTCAATTAAATCAAAGCTTCATTTAATTTCAAAATCAAACATTCAAATTTCATGAACTCATGATTCTCCAAAATTTAGTTCTTGTTTCATCAAAACATGAAATCAATTCTTAAAAATCCATGATGAATGTTGTAGACGCGCCCCAGAGAACTCCCAAGAAAATCTCGTTTTGTTCTCTAGCTACTACAGTTCGGACTCAAATGTCACGGTTCTGAATCTAATCTCGCAGAATGCAATGCAAGACCGATAAATCACCAAAGAGTCCAAATCTGGCAAATCGTTTTGGAAAACTGATTTTGTAAAGAAGTGTCAAACATGGACTGCTTTGCTAGATACAAAGTCGCCACCTAAATATTTTTTTTGGGGGAATTTAGGAAACCCTGACTCGTGCCTAAGGCCACGTGTCCGTCATCACTAAAGTTGCATCGGCTCGGGACCTTGGGTACGAGAGGGGAAGGTCATGCAATGAGCACCCCCGCTCGCCCGATCAAAGATCGGCTTGTACTAAGCATGATATCTTATTTTTGAAAAACATATGCGTTCTTATTCCGGTTAATTAGCTAGAATTACTATGTGATGCGCACAACACACAAGTATAGACTAGATCACCTAATTTGGAACAAAGCATCGCATATCCGTTTGTTTGGAAATGGTTTGAAGTTTGCTACTCCCAAGTAGGCTAAAACACGGATTTCAATGAATCGTTCCAATCCAAGTAATCCAACCTTCACCCACAGGCATTCAGGCAGTTATATCACATAAGCAATTAGCCTCATGGCAAGCATGCTGTCATGTTAACACTCACACACATACAAGATGCTAAAGCATAAACACTTACAGTGTACTCCAAGCCAAAACAAAGAACTAGTTAGTAATCATGCATGATCCTAGTTCATGTTAAGATGGCTAATGCAACACATGCATAATCCAACTAGAAATAGGCTCGGCTATTGTAAAATGGCATGTGAGATGCAATACTTGATACATGTATTCAACTTGGAATTGAAATACAATGCAGTTAGTATGATGCGCCGAGCCTAGTGCATGCAATACTGATGAATGAATGCAAACATGCGAGCATAAGTATGCTAATCAAAACATGCCCTAAAACTAACCATCGTAAGCGGTTAAGTAAAATGGAGAAAAAAGTGGGGGTTGGAAGACATGCATGACACACACGCACACTTATTATAACAATTGGCCCTCTCGACGGAGGGTTTGAAAGAATAATACAAATCAACTAATTAACTAACTAACAAGCTAATTAATTATTACACAATCAAATGAATAACTAGCTACAACTAATTATTACAATACTTAAATAATTAACAAATTAATTAAGCTATGAAGAACAGTAAAGAGGCCTCGAGGAGAGGAACAAATGCATGCTCGGTCGGCTTCGCTCGGAAATCCGTTGCCATGCCTCATATTGCCTCTGTTTGCACTGCTCTGTACCTCTGAAAAGTGTGAAAATTCCCAACATACTTCTGGTTCACCCCATGGACATTGTGGAGGCCATCGGCCAAAAGATAAAGCCATCGGCCAAGGGAAACTGGTCATCAACTACATATAAAGCCATCGGCCAAACACTTGTAGCCGGCCGGTACTGAAGATGGCCGATCGGCCATCCCTTCCTGTAAAATGTCCTTTTTGCTACAACAGAGGACAAACAGAGCATGGCAATACATTTACAAGACAATGTTTACAACTACATCCCTTATCATGTTTAAGACTCAAATGAGTGTAGTTCTTGACCCTCGGACCACCAATCACACATTCCAATGCATGATGGCCAAAGAAGCCAAGTGTGCAATTCAATATCAAATGAAATGCACAAAACACATAAAGGGCCCCAACCTCTATCATGTGTAATCAAGAGGCAAGGCAATGCACACACAATGCTATGCAAACTAAGCATGCAAGCAAGCATGCAAACAACTCAAGCATGCAACAAGATCATGCAATGCATCTAATATGCAATAGGCATACAACCTAACATGCGAACATGCATGGCATGCAACAAACATATGAAATGAAGCAAGCATGCAACAACATGCAAGACAAGCATGCAACAACATACAAAGATGGACTTAAACTAAAGTGGAAAGCTCTTAAACATGCCCAAATCAGTGGCCAAAATGCTAAGAAATGATAGACAGAAGCACATACAAACATGCACATGTGATGGCCTATCACTTAGACATGGGAGGGCAACTTTCAAGAGCACTTAAAAGGGGACAAATATGGGCATGCGACAAACATTGTAAGCTCTGAAATCAAGCATGGAAAGGTGCCAAACCAACCAAATAAAGCAAGCAAATCATGCAAAAAGGCCCAAAGCTTAAGGCTAGCCAAGAGACTCAAACCATGGCCACAAGAATCAAGCCCCAAAGGGCCAAGGGCTCTCAAAACAGTCCCAAGGCAGGTCAAGACAAGACCAAAAACAAGCTTGAAACTAGCCAACACAAGCTAGAACAAAACACCAAAAGCATGAGGCATGCAAGGCTACAAAAGGGGTGTTACACTACACCTATCAAAACCAAACATGACATGACTTAACCAATGAAAAACAGAGTTATAACATGGTAAAACAAGACTAAAAACCCACTTAGATGGCACCCCAAAGACCTAAGCATGGAGGCATCACAATGGTCCATTCATGAGGCATAAAACACCAACTCTTTAAAGCATTAAAGGAGTGATATGTGCAAGTGTATAAGCATGAAACATGGACTGAAATAACATAACAAATGATGCCAAATCACTGAAATAAGCCAAGTAATACATGCTACTGACTTGGACCCTCAAAGCTAACAAGCTAGAATGCCTTATGGCTATACAAAATGGCATATATGATCAAAACAACACAAAACAGAGCTTAAGCATGGTAAAACAAGGCTAAAGGCTTCTTAAAGTTGAGCCAAAATATGCAAGCATGATGGTCTAAACACAAGATGCATGTTAAGGTAATAGAGAGGATTACAAGATAAGTACATGGTGCATGCAAGGGGCCGTTAAACCAACCTTAGATAAAGGTAAAACATGGCAAAATAACACCAAATACTTGTTGGAATGGAGCTAAAACAAGCTAAGCAAACATGCTACCAATATAAAGTCATTTATACTAGCATACACGACAACAAGGAAAAGGGATGACCCTCTCCTATTTAAGACCTCAAAACTACCTTTCCACCACTGAAAATCCCATGGATTTCAGTGGTAGAAAGGTCATGCAAAGACAAGAACAAAGGCCAAAAGGGATGGCTCCAAACAAGGCCTAAGAGCATCTCCAATGCATCCTCTATATCTTCAAATATAGAAGATTTGTTCTTCCAACCCATCCTCTAAATCCATCTCTATTTGGGAGGAGGATGAGTTGATCCTCCAAATATGATGGGAGGATGAAAAATAGAGGATGCCCTCTAAAACACTATTCATTCTATATTTTTTATTATATTACAAATAACTTTTAATATGTAAATTTAATTTTTTAAAATTGACGTCATTAAAAATGTGAAACCATACCTTTAAAATGAGTATAATATTAAATATATTTTACAAAAATTTTAAAATTAAATATTTGTTAATGAACAAAAATTACTTTTTGATGAAGGGAGGATGAAGGGTTTTAAAGGTTTGTGGATGGAGTTTGAATGAATAGTAGCATACTCTATATTTACTTTTTGAATAAAAAAATTATTTTCATCCTCTTGGTGAGAGGATTGGGTTGGAGATGCTTTAAGAGGGGGTAAACAACCCCAAACCAAAAAGTGATATTAAACAAAGATCTAAAGCATAAAAAATCAGAACTTTTATCAGTTAAGAGTTAAGCTTAAAACAATAAGCAAGAGGGTCTAAAAGCTTAAGCAAGAATGAGGGTTTAAAAGCAAGTTTGCTCACCCTTGAAGAACACCTTCAAGAACAAAGCTCTAGCAGGTTTTCCAAGTTTAAATCACCTCAAGAACTTTAACACCAACTCCCTAGCACCTCAGCAACCAAGGATGGTGTTCTACTAGGTACTCTAGTGCAAAAGTGTGAACAAAAGACACTTTAGAGCACAAACACATACACAAATATAGAGAGAGGGAGATATAGAGAGAGAGATATATATCACTTCTATATCAGATTTTTAGAACCCTTGAGAAGGGAGAAGGAGTTCCCTTCTTATAGAATTCCAATCCAAAGCTTCCTAAGCAAGCTAAAACAAGGTTCAATTTCCTCCATGCACGTGTATGGAGGATGTGAATTGTGCATGCCAGCTATGACAGCTGGCATAAAATATCTGCATAAAGTAGGTGAACAGGGCTCGGCCAGAAAACAAGGATGATCGACCAACACAAGGGCCGATCGACTAAAAAGAGTGTCGATCGGCCAACACTTTTGGCCGATGGCAACAAAACAAGGTCGATGGCTTCATGCCTTGGCCGATGGGTTGAGGGGATGGCCAAAAAGCCACCATCTTCCCTCAGAAGCAAAAACACAAGTGTTTGGTCCACAACCAAGCACAAAAACAGACAAGTTGAGAGATCTTGAGGCAAGGCGTGCGGCCGAGACCTCCGGGAACTCAAAACGAACACGAACATGGATGATCATCGAGTGTTCAAACGATAACGTCCAAGTCTTGAGGACGGTCAAAAATGGGGTGTCTACACATGTACAATTAAAGTATTAAAACTTATAAAATTTGTTCATGCATGTAGAAATGAAACTCAAATTCATGCAAGACTACAAAAAATCAAACTCAACATAATTGATTCCCAATTTAACTTCCATAAATTGAACATAACTCCATTTCTTCATCATCTTACTAATTTCTTTTTTAATTACATGAAATTGAACCCAATTATCTCTCAATTTCATCTTTTAAGTGATTTATCTACAAAATTTAAGTTTTAATTTCTTACTTAAAATCTTCAATTTGTTGAGTCTCTTGATCAAACTTTGAGTTTCTTCCTTTTGTCTTCAATTTCTTGGTCACTCTTTCTCTATAGTTGAATTTCCAGTAAAAACATGTTGAACTCTCTCTCTCTCACTCTCCAGCATAGAATGACTATAATGCATATATAGGTAATTAAGCCCTCTTTCTAATTTCTCATGCTTTAATTTAATTGACTTGATTAGATTATTTCACTAATCACATATTAACATAATTAATCAATTGTTAATCTTAATTAATTATGTCTAATCTTTAATTTAATTAGCTTAATTGGCTTTAATTAAGGCCCAATTAATTATATTTAGTTTTTACCAATCTGAATCAGATTTTTAATCAAACTTCCAAAAGACTCTAAATATTAAATTAAACTTATTGCCATCATCAATTTTGATTTTCCA
This sequence comes from Camellia japonica, assembly GCA_030407325.1. Taxonomy (NCBI): domain Eukaryota; kingdom Viridiplantae; phylum Streptophyta; class Magnoliopsida; order Ericales; family Theaceae; genus Camellia; species Camellia japonica. The sequence goes on from JAPPVO010000029.1 coordinate 75,450,971, forward strand.
AATCATTTAGGCCTTCAATTTTTGATCAGATTCAAAATTTCTGTCAATAAATTACATATTCAAATTAGACACCTCATACTTAAATTTAATTCATAATAATTACAATTCTCAATCCTCATAACTTAATTAACTTAATTAACTCCAATTCGGACCTAATTAATCAAATCTAAATTTTACTAAATTGATTCGAATATTTAATTAAACTCCCGTATGGTCCGATACTTGAAATTAAATTGAATCAACTCATCAATTTTACCTTCTTAAGCCATTTGGACGTTCAATTTCTAATTTCAAAATAAATCCGTAATAGAATCATATACGAATCAGATTCCACAATTCTCATAAATCTCAAATTAAATTAGGATAACAACTAATTAAAATCTAAATCTACTTAATTAATCAAATATAAAATATTATACGTGGCGGGTCGTCACACAAAGTACCCAACAAAATGAACATTTCAGATTATCAAAACGAGGCCATGGTGGGCCCCACAGGCCTAAACAGCTCCCTCCAGTTTAAAATTTGAATTGGAGGAGATTCTCCTCCCCCAAAATATTATAATTAAATCATTTTCAGTCGTAGCTATAATAATAATAATAATGAGTGATAATTAAATACCACTTAAGATATAATCAAAAAATTTGTTTTGGTAATAATCAAAATAAATCATAACCAACACCTTAATAAATTATAATTAAAATTTACAAAAATAATATAATTAGATATATGATACACTTTTATAGAGTGATTATTATAAAAAAATTTACCTTGATAAATAATCAAAACCTTTCTCCATATTTTTCACCAAATCCTAATCACTCTGTTTGGTTTTGATTTTCAGAATTTACTTTTCAAAAAAAATTATTTTTTTATTTTTAGTATTTTTTTGTTTTCACTAATTTTTTTTAATATTTTAAGTATTTTTTTAAAAATTTTTAGACACACTTAACATAAATACACTTAAAAAGTATAATATTTGTGAAAAAAATCTTTAAAAAATTCATTAAATACTAAAAATATAAAAGACAAATTGAAAATTTTGTATATTTTTTGTATTTTTGTCTATTTATTAATTTTTTGAAATATTTTTCACAAGCATTTACTTTTTAGATACATCTAAATAAGGTGCATTTAAAAAAATAAAAAAATTACTTAAAATTTAAAAAAATATTCACCAAAAACAAAAATATATGAAAAATAAAAATTTAATTTCTAAAAAATTAAATTCAAAAAATTAAAATCAAACACACAAAATAAAATGAGAATAGGAAAAGGAGAAAAGTAATGAGGGAAAATTCATAAAAAAGAAAATAAAAAAAAAAGTCCCTTCCAGCCAGCTCTCATAAATAAGGACAAGAGAATACAACTCAGTGTTTTTTATTTCAGTTTTCTGAATTCAGTATTTTGAAAATTAAATTTTTTGGTTTTTTGTTTTTTTTCATTTTTAGTAAATATTTTTAAAATTTTAAGCAATTTTTTACTTTTTTAGATACACATTACTTAGATATATCTAAATAATAAAATATTTGTGAAAAAATATTTTAAAAAATTAATAACTATACAAAAATATGAAAAATATACTGAATTTTTATATTTTTTTTTTATATTTTTGGTATTTTGTGAATTTTGAAAAAAAAAATTCACAAATATTATCATTTTTAAGCATATTTATGCAGGCGTGTCTAAAATAAAAAAAAAAATCTTGAAATATTAAAAAAATTAATTAAAAACAAAAAATATGAAAATAAAAAGTAAAATTTTCTAAAAAATATTTTTTTAAAAACTAAAATCAAACAAGCAGATGTTTTTTTAAAGTTGTTGTGCCTCTCATGGAATTGACAATGATTTAAATTATTTATATTATAATTCATTCATTAAATTATTTATAATGTACCTAGTATTTTTCACCAAATTCTAATAATTGTCATGGTCAGTGGTCTAATGAGAACAGGAAGAGAGAAAAGTAATGAGAGAAAATTCTTTGAAAAAAAAAAAAAGGTCCCATTCATCCGCTCCGACAATTAAGGACAAGATAATACAGCTGTTCTTTGGAGTTGTTGTGCCTCTCATGCGATTGATAATGGTTTTATTTATGGAAAATGTTATAAATTTTAAATAATTTATTAATTTTTTTTTTAATCAAAACTCTCATATCGGGTGAGATTCATATAAATTTACATGTGTATGGATCTCATACCCATGTAAGAATTTTGGTAAAAAATTTAATAAATTATTTAAGATCCCTAACATTATTTTTTATTTATATTAGCATATCATCTATGTACGAGATTAGATTTTAAAAAATTATTTATATATTCAATAAGTAAAATGAGATTTCTCATAAAGAAATTTATGAGGGTTTAAAATTGTTGAATTTTTAATTTACTAAATAGATTAAAAAAAAGTTGATTGGCCAATCTATTTAATTAATTATTTAAAAAATAATTATTCATTGATTTATAGATTTCAAAATGCATGATTCATGACTTTTAAATTAGAAATATTCACATTATTATTTCTCTCCAATCTATACTGTCTAACCTAATATATTATTTATGTATATATTGATTTATGTCAATTTTAATAATTTATTTGATATCCCTATTAGGAATACAAACTAGAGAGTATAATTTATATATTATATAGGGCAAATTACACTAATAGTCCCTATAGTTTGGGAGTTGTGTCACTTTGGTCCCTGACTTTTCAATTGTGACACATTTGTCCCTGAATTTTGAATCTTGTTCCAAATAAGGACAATTGAATATATCATTATTTAATTTTAAGAGCAAAATTGTCAATTTAAAAATATAAACTAATCTGACAAAAATAAATGTCAAGAAAATATTTTTATTTTTTAAAAATTATTTTTATCCACCAATAATAAAATTATGTAAAATTGATAAAAAAATTAATAAAAATTATATGATTAATTTTTAAAAAATTTTTACATGATCATCATCCAAACACATAACAAAAATTAATTTGGTAAAAAAAAATAAATAAATGTCTAAAGATTTATCAATTTTACATAATTTTATTTTTAGTGGGTAGAAATAATTTTAAAAAATTCAAAAATATTTGTTTAACATTTATTTTTGTCAAATTAATTTATATTTTATCAAATTGATGATTTTACCCTTGAAAAATCTAATGATATTTTCAATTGTCCTTATTTGGAACAAGATTCAAAATACAGAGTCAAATGTGTCACAATTGAAAAGTCAAGGACCAAAGTGAAATAAGTCCCAAACTATAGAGATTATTAATATAATTCATCCTATTATATATTAATATTAATAATTAGATCAAACAAAATTTCAATAATATATCAAAATTGAGCTCAATTAATAAACCATCCTAAAAATCTAGTACATAATTTATAAGGCATTCGGACCAAACGCCTAAAATTATACTTTCATTTTCCAAAAATGGAGGCACTAATTTTCTTTGTCTATAAGAACAAACTTACTAAGGGGTAGTACATCTTTTTATAAAAAATAAAAAAATATACTTATTTAGAAAATCTCAAACCACTCCTAAAACCACTCCTAAAATGACCAAAATACCTTTCTTATATATACCATATACACAACAACACTCACACTCTCACACTCTCTCTCTCTCCAAGGGTGTAAATTTGGCCCGGTCCAGCCCGATCCATGTTGGGCCTTGCAGGCTCCCGCTAAAATTTGGGCCGACCAACGGGCCAAAAAACTAGGCCAAGGCCCAACCCTAGGCCCAGGGAATATTTGGGCCTTGGGCATGCCGGTGGGTCGAGCCTGATCATTTTTCTTTTAAAAATTTTTTCTACTAAAATTTTATTATTTTTCACTAAAAAGACATTGGGCCTTAGGCCGACCAGGCCTCGGGATGGGCTTTGAGTGGGCCTTAAGCAGGGCGATGGGCCGCGCTGGGCTTCAAAATGATAGCCTAGGCCCTAGTTCAGAGGTTCGGGCTGGGCTTGGGTTCGAGCCCAAACGGACCTAAACGGGTCGGGCCCACCCCGGGCCACTGGCGGGCTTCGAGCCTTCCACGAACTGCAGGCCATTTTTACACTCCTATCTCCCCCATCTCTCTCTCTCTTGTCGTCGATTCTAGGGTTTAACCATTCCCTCCGCCGTCTCATCCTCCGTTTTACGACGGCGATGGGTGTTTTACTCTCTTTAAAATTCTCACCGCCTTCAACCTCACTTTTCTCTACCTCCTCGCCTTCTCCGCCTCGTCTAAGTCGACATCCTTCGCTTGATCTACTACGTCAGAAATCCAGCTCTGCTGTCACACCACCGCTATCAGAACTGCCGCCACCTCAGCTTATCCTCCTCTTCCTCTGCTGACTCCGCCGTAGGCCAAGATCTGATTGTCATAGGCCTCGATCTAAGTCAGATTCGACATATATCTACTAGATCCATCGTCGTCGCCGGCGGCGAAGGCGGAGAGATCTAGATTTGGAAACTTTCCGATCAAATGCAGCTTCATCTGTGAGAAATACCCAGGCATCTTCTTCACTGTGCCTCAGATCTAAGATCGCGACGCGATGACTCCGATCTGATCTGAGATCGTGTCGGTGGTGCACCTACACAAAATACTCTCTCTCTCTCCCTTACAACATCATCTTAGTTTCAAACCCCCACACACACACACACACACACACACTCTCTCTCTCTCTCTCTCTCTCTCTCTAACATTCTCTCTCTTTGTGTGTTCTTGGATCCCTTTCTTCAATTTCCCGATTGCCGTCGAGAGCAAATGGAGTCCAATATAGACCCCACAATTATAAACATCATTTCCAGAAATTGTTTACCTTTATTATTTTTTATTACAAAGATATGTTTTAATATTTACTTCTAATATCTTTGATTGCAAAGATATATGTTAATTTTTGGTCTGGAAGTTTAAATTAATCAACAGTTTTTGTTTAATTATGATTTCATTATTTCCAGGGAGTGGCCAGAAAGCTTTTAAAAAAATTATCCAATCCTTACATCATTTTATTATAAATATTTAATGTTTTTTGTATGGGCAAAAAAAAATCACGTACTTGTTGATAAAGAAATCCACGAAGAAGATGCCACACAATCGCTATTGTAAGACAAAACACCCCTAGCCGTAGCCTGAGGTCCTCCGATGCCAAGTCAGCTCCAATATTATCAAAATATTTAATGGAGTAATTCATAAAGAGAAATTACGTACCTCAACCCATGAAGGTGTTGCCTATTTATAATATCCAGTGATTTACTTAGCAAGTAATTTGAATGTTCCAGAAGTTTTATCCCAAACAATCTCCGATTGTTGAGAACTTCTATATCGATAAGATTTCATATCCTAATGAGTTTTGCACAACACAAACCACTAATGCAATGTTTGATAAGAATTTGATAACTGTCATATACATGATAATCCAGTGTTTGATAAGAATTTGATAACTGTCATACACATGATAATCCATAACCATGCCACGTGGCAATGCTTGAACCCACGTAATTCTTGTGGTTATTTTTATTCCCTCTCATTTTTGATGAATGGATCTATTTGTTTAATATAGATCTGAATGATCCATTAACTTCTGGGCTAAATTGATTGAGTAGTTGTAAAAATAATGGAGATATAGAAGGCATCTGAGTTTTTGTTTTTTTGAACAGATCTGTGTTAAATCCTTTTTTTTTTCTTTTTAGGTTTAAGCTTAGATATAGATCTATTGTTGTTGATTATCTTTTTTTTTTTTCTTTGTTTTGTTGTTGTTGATTGCAACAGATAAAAAAAAATTAAAAAAAAAAAGAAGTTTTGGATCTATGCATATCTGTGTAATATTTGAGTGTTGGTTTCAACTGATAGAAAATAAATTTTCCACATATAAAATATTGAACAGATAAAAATTAGAACAAATAAGAAATGAACAGAAAATTTTTTTATAGATAAAAATTAGAACAAGAATTAACAAATTTCAACAGATAAGGAGAAATTTTTTTAGACAGATAATAAAAAATGAATACATTTAACAAATATTGTTTCAGTAGATAAGAACAAAGAGAAAACCTACAGAATTTGAATAGATAGAGAGGGAGAAACCCACAAAATTTGAACATATAGGGAAAAATTGAACAGATAGGGTAAAAAATTGAACAGATAGGAAATTTTTTGACCAGATAGGGAAAAAATTGAGCAAATAGTCAACGAAAGTCCACAGATAAATTAAGGGGTAAAATTGAATCTATAATGTCATTTAAAACAAACAAAAAGATCTCATACTAAACTAATTCACAAAATGGTAGATCTTTTACAAATAAAAAATACCCACTTGATTTAATACCTTATATCACCTTTAGATTGGATTTATCACTAATATCTATATCTATCTATGCATTATAGCATCAGGCTCTATAAACTTTAATGTATTAATCTAAACTTTCTATTTTATTTTTTATTTTTTATTTTTTGAAAGTTAAGAAATATACCTAACATAAAAATATTGGCACATCTAACCATATCTATAATTTTGGAATTGAAAAATCTTTATACAAAAAGTCAAAAAAAAGAAAAAGAAAAAGCCATATATAACTCATATTTAATTTAAAATTTAAAATTTTCAAGATAATTATTTAAATGTAACTTTAGTCTTATATAATTTCAAAGTATAAATCAAAATTTTTATTTTTTATTTTTTAAAACTAAAAATTACATGTAACATGTGAAAAAATTTCAAAAATTTAGGCAACTAAATATTTACAACTTGTTTATGAATTAAAAATGAAATTTCACATATACATGTCGGAGAAAATTGAATGTGGTGTGCATATTTTTATGCAACATCTAAATATACATGTATCGTGCTTAAAATTAGATTTGATTTTAACACTATCTTTTAACTATATTTATCTTTCCATCACTTTTTAACACTTTATGTTGAATAAAATTCGATTTTTAGGTTAGTTTTAGTGTTTAACCCAATGTTTGCACTTTCTCTCTAATTTATGTCCCTCACAACTTAAGAAACTATGATATAATTTAAATATAAATTTTAAATTTATTATTACCAAATATTTCAACTAATTAACTGTTCAATTTTTTAGATCAGGCGTAAGGCTCGGATTAGAACATGGCCCATAGTTTAGGTCGACTTGATCTTATTAGATAGTTGTTTTATACATAAACTAGCGTATACCCGTACCTGAAGGCACGGTGTAAATAATGTTGGGATTAGAATATAATTGTAATCCCAATACTATTTAATAGATTATCAATTATCAATTAGTAATTTAATATAATTGTAATCCCAACCCTTCTTGTCTTAAAAATAAAATGGCAAGAAAATTATGCCTTCCATCTGAAAATCCCTGTTTCTATACAAGAAAATGGCATAGGCAAACAACCATTGTTGAGTTTTGGTGACCCACCATAAAACAAACTCAAAAACATCTATCTAAGTTCACAGAAGCTGTGGAAGTTTCCAACTTCGTAAATAGGGAGGAAAAAAGAACCTACAACTTTAGTTTTCTCTTAAATAAAATGTAAATTTATAAATCCTGAAAAACCAATTTAAAAGACAATTAGACATCAATTTTTATTTTGACAATGGGGGATTCCAAAACTAAGCACGAAGTTATTTCTAAAGTAACTCAAAATTTACCAACGTATATTGTCTTAAGAAAGGCATTTTGTTACCTAAGATTAGTTTGTGTATTCACCAAAAACAAAAAGAAGAGATTTATCTATGTTTATCTTCCTTTTTCTTTTCTTTTTTCAATTTTTTCAATCCTCATTATGCACATTTTCTTTTTGGTTTAAATTTTCAACATATACTCCCAACAATCACCAAAATATGTAATGGCCAAGCCAACACTTTCTTATGGGGGGAAAAGAAATCTAGTGTACAGTGCATAGGTCATACTAATCCATTCAATTTCATTCCACTACTTTAACATTCACCAAAACCACTAACAGAAAAGCTGCAAAGACTACTACAACACCCTTTACTAAGCTATCATTCACTATTTGGGGGGAATGTAGAAAATAAACTATGATAGATTCGGTCACTATTTGTGTGTGTGTGTGTGTGTGTGTGTGTGTGTGGGTGGGTGGGGGGGAGGGGGGGAATGTAGAATAAACTATAAGATAACTTTGATCAATTAGGAAATTCACATTACCAGCACTATGTGCATTCAAGCATGGTTAATCAAACTCTCTGTAGGAAAGGTTGTTTAGTCATTTACTTAGCTTGATAGATTCACTCACTATTTGAACAACAAAAAAGTATAATTATATAAGAAAGTAAACTATTTTAATTGAGGCATTTTACAGAACATCCAAAATTTGACCATCAAAAACAACCGCCACAACTTTCTAGCAAAATTTGCAATTAGTTACCTGACCAAAGGTAATGTTGAAGAAGAAAACCAACAATTCTATAGCAAAATTGAATTTATAGGTGTTAGAAAAGTGAATCTGAAAGGTATAGAATTTAGACAAGTGAATCTAAAAGGTTCAGCTAAATGCAAGTAAAGAAATGATGTCTATTCCTAGCAAAGAAAAAATATATACAACATCATTGTAACTTAAGCCTAAACTTAGAAAACCCACATAGAAAAATCGCAAAAAAATAACAGAACACAGACCCAAAAGAATAATATTGGTAGTTGGATGATTCCCATTATCCAAAAGCAAGTTAAAAAATTATTGGGATGATTCCCATTTCTCCACAAAATCAAACCGAAAACAAAAATATGAGAGAAGATACCATTGAAACATAGTAGGAAGGCCCATTTGTTGCATAAAATTATATGATAGTGATTCTCCTCATCTTTGTTGCATAACACACAACAAATATGAAGGCCCATTTGGGAACATTATTGTTTGTTGCCCCTATATATCATGTTTGGATTGAAAGGAACTCCAGAATTTTTTGGAGGAATGAATAGGCATGATTGTAACCTATGGGAATTTCTTTTAAGGTTCTGTTTGTCTTTATTGCTTTGATTAGATGGTTTCTACTCGTGTTCTTGTCTTGATTGCTTTTAAGGTTCTTTGAGACTGTTGTTTCTTTGTTGCTATGGGGTATGCCTTGTTTTGTTGTTTTTGTGCAATAAAACTTATAAAAGTAATTTACCAAATAAAAATAATCCATTGTAATTAAGTTTTACCTTGTTGAAGTAAAATTTGTAAAAAATTTAATTGACTATTCTCAGAAACTCCACAATGATTCTTAGAAACCCTATAGAGTTCAGCAAGCCAATAGATAGCTTTAAGTAATGCAGGGAAAAGAATGACTGACCTCATAAAAATCAACAAAAAAATGTGTGCAAACCCCGCCATAAACCACACCTGCAAGGGGAAAAAGCTAATCATTAAATAGAATTACATCTAGAAAGTCTATTTTTCTAAAAATAGAAAGGAAAATGTCTATTTAATCGAAGGATATAGCGAAGGAATTCTTTTACAAAATTGGATCACTAATTTGCACCACAAAAAATAAATTGAACTATCAAATTTCCAAAATCTAGTAGAAGAATTCTTTTACAAAATTGGATCACTAATTGCACCATGAAAAATAAATCGAACTATCAAAGGCACTGCAAACTTGATGCCCTCAAGCAGCTTTTTTCATGTTATTCTGTGGAGTCCCGAGCTAGTGTACATACTTAATTTTCGATATTATGTAAGTTCCATCTACCTATCCATATGCATCAGGTTAAAAACAAAAAACAGATAGTATAAAAGAAAAATATCAAAAATTAAGAATAAACAACATGCATGTCCAAGTAAGAATAAACACTCAGAAATGTTCTGTATTATCAAAAAATGCAGAACATTCTTCTTATTTCCAATAATTCCTACTAAATCAATATGAGAGAAGATACCAAGAATGGGTTTCGAACATTTTGGTAACAACCATTCAATAGAGTAACTCAATACAATAGTTGTACAAAATTAAAGTAAAGTAAAGTGCACCCAAAATTAACAAAACCCATAAAAGTGCACCCAAAATTAAAGAAAAACAATACTCAAGAAAAAAAAAACAAAGAAAAATATGATCTCTGTGGCTGAACAAAGAAAAAATTAGGAGTTGATGAATATTAGATGAATTCATATGATCTTTTCTTTTTCATGCACTTTTGCTGATATTGACAACCTTATGAATAATAATAAAACAGTTTTCTTGAATGAAGTAAGGCTTAAAAAATAGTTTTCTGATATTAAATAGTTTTCTTTAATAATAACAAAAAATAAGGCTTAAAAAAAAAACAAATAATCATGATTCATATCAGACTATTATACTTACAGGTATTTGGTAATAAATAAAGAGTGGCTGATTTTTAAATTCTTGAATGAAGTTTTTCTCTTAAGGTGATGAATGAAAACAGTTTTCAATTCTTGAAAATTTCCCCAAATTTCCACAAATCAAACTGTAATCAACAGTTAAACCGTAATCAACAAATCAAAGAATGAACAAAGAAAAATCAAAGAAAAATCAAATTGAAAATCAAAGAAAAATCAAACTGTAATCAACAGTTAAATCGTAATCAACAAATCAACAGTTATTAATTATTCAAAATAAAAAAAAAAAATAGTCAAGATTTTGGAGAACCTTATGAGGAATGGTATGTGAAAACCTTACAAAGGGTCGAAACCTCATGAGGAATGAACAAACTCTAGCAAGGCTAGCACCCAACAAACTCTCTATCTGTGAAGTCGCCGATCTGCTCTTGAATGAGAGAGAGAGAGATGGATGGAAAGGAAGAAGAAACACCGATTTGTTGCCGCGATGTCACCGATTTGGACCCACTGATCTATCAAGGCTAGCACCCAACAAACTCTCTATCTGCGAAATCGCCGATCTGCTCTTGAATGAGAGAGAGAGAGATGGATGGAAGGAAAGAAGAAACACCGTAGGATTGAATCTGCTCTTGAATCTAGCACCCATTGAAAATGTATTTGAATCTCTTGAACACCGTAGGATTGAATCAGCATTGTAAATCCACCATTGAAAGATAATGTCTCTTAGACATTTTTTAGCTGTTGGATTGAATGGATCCAACGGTTCATATTTTGACAAAGGGACAACAGTCCCATCAAAATTCAAAAACCACTCTCCCTTATTATATAGATATATCAAACTATTCCTGTAATAGTTTTAACCATAAATATATAAATTTATAAATTTTAATCAATATGTATAAACATGTACATATTTCTTATTTTATTATAAAAAATAAGAGCTATGTATTTACTAATATAATATATTGGTCAATTGGTTCATGGGTTAAGTATAGACTAATGACAGTTTTTTAATGATTAAAAGTTAGGGTTAAGTGGGTGTAAAGATCTATCCCACTTTTAATGTCAAGCCCAATCCATAAGCCAATTCTTATATGTTTTTATTTGAGAACTATAACCTAAGGTAAAGTATAATTTTTATACTTTAGTAAACAAATTTTAAATTTTACATAATAAACGAGGGGTAATTAATACACTGACAAATATGATTTATTATATCAACTCTAACATAGGGTAAACTATAATTACAAAACTCAAAAGATAAAATCGTAAATATAATTTTTTAATTTAACTTATTTTTGTTTAACACCAATTAAACTATAACATGTATTTCTTATGAAGAACTCAAAACACATTTAATTACATAATAATAATAATAATAATAATAATAATAATAATAATAATAATAATAATAATAATAATATAATAATAATAATAATAATAAAAATTATGTAAGTCATGAAAATAGTTAAAATTTAATTCATTCTAAAATAAATAAGATTAGTAACTAATTTCGTTATTATGATTTTACAGATAAAAAAAAAAACAATAATCATAAAAAACACTACAAAAAATTCTAAAATTAAGAGGCATTTTTTGTTCAGTTTATAGTTATTAGTATTTATATATACAACGTATACGAAATTATTCATTATTTTATACGATTCGAATTCGAATTTATTTGAGAATCTATGTCAACTCAATCAATCTATTATCAATTAATGGTTAATCAGAATTTTAATAGCCAAACAATGAGATGAAGGGTGGAGACAACGTTAAATTAGAGAAGGGAGGTTGCTTTGGTGGGAGTAAAAGTCGACTTGGGGGAAAGGTATGGAAGGGAAGTTAAAAGTAGTGGTGGTCACATCGTAGAGGTACTTTAAATAAGAGTTGATGTGGTTAAATGAGCAGAAATGAAAATTGGAGAGATGATGGTTGGTGAAAATAGTTAAAATTTAATTCATTCTAAAATAAATAAGATCGGTAATTAATTTCATTATTATGATTTTATAGATTAAAAACAAAAAACAATAATCATAAAAAGTATAGCAATTTTGATTTAGATCCGAACCGTTTATTGTTTTGAATTCGGGTTTCCTTGTTTTTAATGGTTGTTCGTATTCTCGTTCATCTTACTTCTTGCTGAATTTGATTGTTTGAGTATTGTGGTTGCATTAGGAAATGTTGAGGGTTCATTTTTCCAAGAGTTGTTTGCCTAGATTTTTACCAGTTCGCTCGAGCGGTCCTTTGGTTGCTCGAGCAGTCTTTGAGAACTTCCAGTACTTTTGTAGGTCTACAGAAATACTGGGAGGGTGGTGTTCTTTGCTCGAGCAGTGTTTCTTGCACTTGAGCGATTAGCTTTTGTCTGCAAAACTTCTGGGAGGGTGTCTATGTGCACTCAAGTGGTAACTTTGTTCGCTCGAGCAGTCTCACTTATTGGTGTCTTGTCGCTCGAGCGGTGTTTTGGTCACTCGAGCGGTCAACGCGTATTTAAGTCCGTAGTGCACTGAAAAAGTTTCTTTTTCCGCTTTCTCTTTCTCCTCTCTTCCTCTTTCTGCCATTTTACGGTTTCTTTGACCTAATACCCATTTTCTACCCCTAGTTCTATAGATCAAAATGTAGAGGGTGTCGAGGGCATCATTTTAATCTGAGCGGATTGTGTTTTCGTCGCCTGTGGATTTTCGGCTTTTCTCCTCTTTGCTTCAAAATGTAGGGATTCTAGAGCTTCTTTTCAATACCTTGTTATAGATAGACTTGTGGTAATTTTTATGGCATTTAAACCATATCTTTGTAGTTGATTTTGTTAAAAAGCATATGGATTGGTTTGGGTTTGAATTGGTGGGTTTATGGCTTATGTTTATGAGTGACTATGGGTGTAAGAGTAATTTTAAGATGTAGGGCTAGAAGGGTTGGGTAATTCCTTCCTAAATTTTTGAAATGTTAAAGAAAAGGTTAAATGTTGAATGGAATTGGGTTATGTGGTGGTTGTTTACAAACTTGCGGTTTAAACTAATATTAGTGGATGTTGGCTATCGTTGTGTATGTTGGGATTTGGAGTAGTGAGGTTTTGTTTTCAAAACAAAGTGGGATTGATTACCTATTAAAATATGAGAGTTTGGAATGAACGGGGACATGGAATTACCTAAGAATGTATTTGTTGCTTGATTATGAAATTGGCGTCTGGGGTTTTGTCTTTGGCCGTCGATGGAGGATGGTATTGATTGTTGCTAATAGATGTTAGGTGCACTATTGTAGGATAGACTATGTAGTATAGGATGATATGTTGTTAATTATAAGTGGTCATTATGAATAGACAATTCCGTCGTCGAGTTATGGACTATGTTGTTAAAGAGGTAACTGGAACGCTTACAAATGTCGTTTATGTTATGAGACTGTGGTTGGATAATTATGATCTTGATTTTTAGTAATCCGTATTGTGTTTTGGGAATGTTTTGGAATAAAGGAAAACCCGTGTGAAACGGTGGTGGGGAGCACATTTTAAAGGAAATGAGTTAATGTAATTAACTGATAGTGATCGTTGTTGTGGTAATTGGATTAAGTGTATGTATTACACTCGTGTACTTATTTGTGTAGTTGGCATGTTGTGCTTTTATTTGTATGCTGTTTGGGAGGATCGTTTCTCTCCGGTTAAGCCGGTAAAGTATGGCGCCTTGACAGAGATTTTATCTCCCTACCGGTTTACGCTCGGTGAAGTGTGAAATGAGATCTGTGTTTCTCCGAGTGAGGTTGGTAAAGCGTGGAGCATTGACAAAGGTTATTCTCTCTTCCGATTTGCGCCTAGAAAAGTGTGACCTGAGGGGCACCCCCGTCTGGGTAAGGCCGGTGAAGTCTTATAGATTATTTGTGTTGTAGGATCTGTCATCCGTGCTGTAGGCCAATGGAGATGAAATTGGTAGTATATATTACTGCGGTTATTTTGTTTAACGTATTCCTATTGTGGTTGTCCTTTACTCTTGGGCCTATGGCCAAGGAAGATAGTAGATATATTGATCTGTAGATGCGTATAGTGTATCAAGATGTGGGGCTGGGTTATGACTTGTATGTGAAGTTGTATTTTCAGAACAGATGTTTAAGTGAGATTCTTTTATGTTAACATGGAAGGTTTTTATCAAATGAGGAATGGGGTTGTGAAATGTGTTTTGAAGTAAAAGAGGGTTTAAAAGGGACGAAAATGGTTTTTATGTTGCGTTGAGTCAAGTGGAACTTTAAGGGAAAAACTTATTTATATAAGTATACTTTCGGGTATTAACTGTCACATTACTTATATGGTATATCATGGTGCATGCATGATCATCTCTAGCTATATGTTGTGATTGGTTAGGATCTTTGGGATCTCTACTGGGCTTAGTGCTCATCTCACGTGTTGATAAACTTTTCAAGTATAAGGCTTGAAGATTGTTCGAGACTGAAGTCTTTTACTTTGATTGGCCACGAGGCCCTTCTTTATTGGCCGAGTGCCATGTATTGTCTAAGGGTAAATCCCTTTTGTTTCTATTTATTGCTATTCAGTGCAAGTCCAAGGGCATTATACAATGTCTTATATATATATATATATTATCATTATTGTCGTGAGAGAATGTTATTCTTATTTCTTTGTTCATGTTCTCAAATGGATGGAATAATTTAAAATGGTATTATTATAAAGGAATTGGTAATGAACTAGGGTAATAAAAGGCAGGGCGTTATAAAAAGAGCTACAAAAATTCCTAAAATTAAGA
The DNA here is from genome assembly GCA_030407325.1 of Camellia japonica. Lineage (NCBI taxonomy): Eukaryota > Viridiplantae > Streptophyta > Magnoliopsida > Ericales > Theaceae > Camellia > Camellia japonica. Next base: position 75,465,985 of record JAPPVO010000029.1, read on the forward strand.
GGCATTTTTTGTTCATTTTTTATTTATTAGTATTTATATATACAAAGTATACAAAATTATTCATTATTTTATATGAGTTGAGTTCTGAGAATCTATGCCAACTCAACCAATCTATTATCAATTAATGATTAATCAAAATTTTAATGGCCAAACAATGGGATGAAGGGTGGAGACAACGTTAGATTAGGGAAGAGAGGTTGCGAGTGAGAGTAGAAGTCAACTTGGGAGAAAGGTAAGGAAGGGAAGTTAAAAATAGTGGTGGTCGTATAGCAGAGGTATTTTAAGTAAAAGTCGATGTGGTCAAAAGAGAGAAGATGAAAATTGGAGAGAGATGATGGTTGGTGAAGGTAGAGACTTAATAAGGGTTATCAAGGGAATTAGTATCATGCTCCTCTTAGAAAGGGATAGTTGACAAGTCTATAAATCAACATATAAGATAGTCGTATGTAGAATCATTTGATAAGAAGGACCACTTACAAACTTTTCAACAATAACTCATTTTAAATCATAAAATCCCGTGCATAGCACGGATAATATCCTAGTTTATGATTATGTGAAACATATTTTTAAATTATTAGCATAAAATATATGTAATTATGAAAGAAAATGTTGACATTTCTTAACAGAAGTAATAAAAATGAAAATTTATTACATTTGTTCAAAATTCATTGAACAAATAAAATATATTATAACTAAAATCTAAATTTTTGTGAGTCTTTGTGATATCCCGGTCTTGGACTTGACCGGTATTGCGTAGTAAGATAGTTTGTTTTACCTTCAGCGTTTTGATTATTGTATTGGGTCACCTTTAGCGTTTTGATTATTGTATTGGGTCATTGAGATTTCATTTTGCTCTTACTTAACCTCTCTTAACGTTTCTGAGTTAAAATTTTGAGTTTTGGGCGTTAGAACTTGTATCAGGGTATGGAATCAAAATTTTGGCTTTGGCTGGTAAAACCGCTTGTACGGATTTGGTAACCGCTCGAGCAGAATCACGCAGGGTTTTCTGGAAATTCTGGGCAAAATCGCTCTTGCATATTTGGGATTTCGCTTGTGCGGATTTTGTGGTAAATCTGGGTTTTTCTCTGGCCCAAACCCCATTAAGAGGCATCAGAATCCACTCGTACAGATTTGGGATTCCGCTCATGCAGAATTTGAACCACTTGGGCAGATTTCGGCGCGTTGTCTCGAATTTTGAGCTCTTTTCCTCAAAATTGATGCCAAAAATGTGTTTTGTACACTTTTTCACTTCTCTTTCTATCTCTCTATATATATATTTATCTTTTCTCCTCCATCTCTCTACAAACTCACCAAAACCCAAACTTTTCTTTAAGATTTAGCAAAAACTTTCAAGAATTTGATTGGGCTTTTTACACCAAATCGAAGAGGGCGACGAGGGTTACATTTGCACCGATTGAATCAAGTTTGCATTAACATTGAACTTTAGGGTTTTCATCTCCTTCCTCTCCCAAGCTTGAGATAGGGACATTCTTAGAGTTATATATATATATATATATATATTGCAAGTCTATGCTTGTTTGGAGTATTTCTTTCATGCTTGAACTATGGTTTTGGGTTCATGAACTCCAGATGATTTTAAAAGTGGGTTTTCTCTATATTTCCCCAAACTTTTGAGAGTATAAGCTATGTTCTAAAGTATGGGTATTGTTTTGGAAAAATCCTTTCAAAATGGGACAAAAGCCTAGTTTTGGTGGAAACACTAGAATTTTGGGGATTTTGGGAAAGATGTTGAGATATTGTGTGAAATTTATACTTTATAAATTACTATGGTGAATAATTGATGGAGGAATTTCTATAGTTGAATCTAATGAGGAATTTCATGGAGATATGAGAAATTTTGATTTTGAAGCTTGATGAATAGCTTATTGTTGGTTTGTCTTGGAAGATCAAGTTTAAAATTGATGATTAATATGTAGGGAATGCAGGTACGATGATATTGTTATATTATCTCTTGGAAGATATATTACGATGTTACATTGATAAGAGATGTGGGAATTTGATCACAATGGTGGATTGTGTGGTGGAATTGAAGATGGAACTATATTAATGCAATGTTACATGTTGCATTGCCATTCCATTTCATTTTTGTTATCATTGATTTCGAATTTTTGCAATTGAAAATTCTTGTTTTCGGAAAGGAATTGTTTTGTGAAACAAGATCATCTTTAATTGTTTTGGGGTAAATACGTTGGTAAGTCCGGATAGGGGGTGTAGTTTGGTATTGGTTAAGTTGGCCTAAGTGTCCATAGTGAAAGATCGAAAACACGCACGGAGGAAGTACCACGTGCCTTCCGGTTAGCAACCGGTAAAGTGGGGATTGGTAATGCTTGATATGCCTACTTGCAGACACCAACCTAGGGATTACCACAGTCTTATTTACCACCCTTTGAACTAAATTGAAGTTATTGAATTATTGTGTTTTCAAATTTGCATCATGCACAAGATTTTTGAAAGATAGAGAAATGTGTTTTGAGCATGACATGGCATATACATCCATCTCAGGAGACTGTATAAAATGTATATACTTTGGTAAGATCTTCTTACTAGGCTTTGTGCTCACACTAGTAGATTTTGTGCAGGAAAAGATGTGGCGATCCCACCGAGTTAAAGGCGTGGAGTGTATTTTGAGGGCACAAGGCTCTTTTTCTTTTGTTGTTATTTTTTTGACCAGCCAAGGGCTTTACATGTATGGGTTTGATAACCATTTTGTGTAACTAGGCATAAGCCTTGGAACTTGTAGCCCTTGAGGGTATTAAATTGTATTTGACTTGTTGTGCCACATGTTATAGATTCATATTCTAGAAATGTTGAATGTATAATTGCATGTGGAATAATTTTGTAAATCTCTAGAGTATGACGAATACAAATGTTAGAGATTGGATAATGATGTAAATGATGAGGCATTATATCCCATATAAATTCATGTGATGGAAGCTACTAATTTGGAAACAAGATCATGTTGCTGGAATCTGTTGAGTTTTCTTATGTTAATTAATTTGAGGCGTTACAACTTGGTATTAGAGCTAATGGGTTTGAATACTTGGGACTCGTGGGAAATGGTCGTTTTTTCACAATGGGTTCATTTCACTAAACTAGGAGATGTTCCATGTTTTATGTATCATGTGATAACATGCTTATATGACTAGATGGATATGAGATTGAACTTTTAGGATGTTGTGTGCGCCTATTTAATTCCTTGAAGCCTTATTAGAAGGGCACCAGATCAATGCTCATTCTAATAAGAATTCTTGGTATTTTGTAGGACAAATTTCATCGTAAAGGAGTAATCCGTATGTGTTTACGTGATTAAGTGCTTATATGGGGTGAAACTACTTGTTTACATGAAATGGAAATTTATAAAATTGTTGTGATGGGATGTGTGAGATAAGTTGTGAGCACATGTGCGATTGTGTGCTAAATTGTTTATTCTTATCCTTAATTAGGATGTCAGGAAGAGGTCAGGCACGTGATGGTGGAGGCATGAGGAGTGGTAGGCCTCGCTAAGATGTTCATGAAGTATCGGTCCATGAGGTTCCGGTGCAAGAAGAAGGGTTTGACCAAGATAATGCGGCCGAGCAAGCAGGCCAACCTAACGTGGCCGAGTAAATGGGACAAACGGGAGTCCCAAAGCAAGTGGGTCAAGTTGTTATAGGTCCTCTAGCTCGAGAAATTGTGGGGGCTTTGAGAGAGTCAATGAACACCTTGAGGGTGGAGAACCAAATTTGAGAGAATGCTGTGGAGACAAGGGCGGGCTTTCTTACTCGAGAGTTCTTGTGGGCTAAGCCGGATGAGTTTCACGGTGAACCGGAGCCCAAGAAGGCGGACGAGTGGCTCGAGCAAACAGTGAAGACATTTGAGATACTTCACATCGATGATAGTGAACGAAGGTGACTTTGGCGAGTTACTACCTCAAAGAGGATGCAGGCCAATGGTGGAAGTACACCAAAGGCAGAGTGGGGCCAACATGGAAAGCTTGTGTCATCGCTTTCCAAGACAAATACTTGCCTCCCACAATTAGGGAGAGACTGAGGCAAGAATTTCAAACCTCAAGCAACTAAACTTGTTAGTAGCCTAGTTTGAAGCGGCCTTTACTAGGTTGTCCCAGTTTGCACCGGAGTTAGTGGCAACGGAAGAACGTCGTTACATAGAATCTGAGAAGAGTTTGAGAACCAAAATCTTGTTCAAGGTTGTTGGAAACATGATCCAAAACTTTGACCGTCTTGTGGAGACGACTGCATATGTAGAGATTACAATGCAGGCCATGGAGGAGATACTTCAGGGTTCGACATCTAGGGGTCAAAAGTCGTAGGGGGACTTCAGACTTAATAAGAAGCATAGAGGCACTGCTTCATCCCAACCCCAATCACAACAGACTAGATATACTTTCTTGTTGCCAAGTTTTGGCCCGAGGAATAATGCTCAGGGTAGTTTTACTTATTTTAAGTGTGGCCAGCAGGGCTACAAGGCTAGTGCCTACCCACAGAAGGGAGGAGGGCAGCAGATGTTACCACTACCACCACCTAACTAATCTAAGAGTCAGTCCCAGAGTAAGGGACAATGACCTACATGTTTTCAGTGTGGTCAGTCAGGGCATTTGAGGAGAGCTTGCCCGCAGTTAGGAGGCGCATTTGGCGCATCAGCGTCGAGGCAAACTCAGAGCCATTAGTAGGCTCATTCAGTCTAGACCTCACGAGCTAATCAATAATCCATCTTGGCTCAATTAGTACAGTAGGCCTATGCTCCAAGGGATGAGCAGGTTGATTAGAGGCCACATGCATACTGTTATAGTGCCAGAGTAGTCACCAGGATCCTCTATTGTGAGAGGTAATTTTTTTGTTGTAACGCCCCAAAATAACTACAATAAACCATCCACAATATTAATTACGTAACAGCATACGATGAAATAGTTATCTCCCACTAATCTCAATTACTTGTACAAAAGGGTAACAATGCGAATTTACATTCACAAGTCTAATCCTGAATCTATAGCATATGTTATATCAAGAGATAAGATATGAAAATAAGACAGATAAGATATGAAAATAATACAATACAAATAAAGGCCCTTGGCCTGTATAAAACATATATAACACTCAAACAAAAATGAAACTCTTGCTCCAAGTCCTCCCAATACTATTGCCTTGGCGGAGGCATATCATCAACACCTGAAATGTTTTCCTACATAAGGTGAGCCAAAGCCCAGTAGAAATAATCCAACACAATATATGAATCTTAACAAAGCTATAAGGTGGATGCATATGCAATGCTTATGCCCAAAACATTTTAGATCTCTTTCTAAACTATGCAATGCCATGTTAATGTTATGGTTCAAAATCATTTCCTTTACAATAGAAAATAGGCAGTGAATCACACTTTGGGAATCTCAAAACCAATACAACCTTTCACGAAAATTTCATCCTCGGGAAACCATGAACCGACACCTATGTAAACGTAAGCTATACAAGCACTACTATTGCCATTTTACGGATATTTTGTCCGCGGGATCGGCACCCATGTATACACATGATTTTTTAGGACTTTCACCATGGACACTCAGGCACATTTTTTTCAAGGAGACAATACATGTTTCCCAAATTCACCCCTTTTTCTCAAATTCAATAATCATTTCCAACGTATAAGTGTGAGATAATGCTTAATATAAATGAATGAGAAAATACTTTCAATTCTCCTAATTCTCATGCGATTTCTACAATAATCATAATTATTCTCTATTGATAGCCCAAAACATATCTCTAACCAGATAAACAATTATTAATAAAGACAAACTCTCCAAATTTTCAAGAGGTGAGTGATATTATATATCTAACTCCACCATTCTCATCAACATCAATCCAATTTCACAATTTCAACATCAATCTCATAATTTATATAAAATCAACATTTGAGGCATTTAGGGCAAAATCCATTTCTTTCCAAAATCAATCCCAAATATCAAAATCAACCATTCATTCCCAACTCAACATTATTTTCCACATCAAAATCATTTTCAAGGATCCATTTGAAAAATCCCTCTTTTGATATTTACCTAAAACCCTAGATTTGTTCCAAATCTTCCAAAATCTCAATATTGTTTAGAAATAACAAATAACTAAGTTAAAACTCATAAAAAGTGTGGAGATATTCCTACCTCAAGCTTAGAAGACGAGAGAGAGAGAGAGAGTGTGTAGGAAACTCAAAGACGCCAAAAAATCAACTTTGCTCTAATTAGAACGAATCCCCCTTTGAGCTCTAACTTTTTAACAAGGGCACGTGGGTGAAAAGATCAATGGATCTAGGTGGATTTGAGTGAAATATATGAGTTTTAGAGAGAGAGTGAGAGAAAACAAGGTTTTGGAATGTTTAGAGAGAGAGAGAGGTGCAAAAGTGACTCAGAAAAGTGACTTTACGAACTGATATACGAGCAAGTCGCTTGAGCGTCCAGACACAAAAGATATGACCGCTCAAGCAAAGAATTTTGTCACTCAAGCAAAGAATACAAACTCCCACAAGTTTTGCAGATAGGAGACCCACGTTCGAGCACAAGAATCATCGCTTGAGTAACAATCGCTCGAGCATAAGAAAGGCTGCTTGAGCGAAGAATACCAACTCTCAATATCTTTGCAGACCTGCAAAAGTACAGGAAGTTCACAAAGTCTGCTTGAGGACAAGAAGTGGCGCTCGAGTGAAGAAAATAAAATCTAGGCAATAACAATTTTGAAAAACTAACTCCCAAGCTGCTCCAAACGCAACCAAAACACGACGATAACCAAACTCAATGAAGTATAAGATGGAATAAGACATGAACAACCATATACAACAATGGAACCCGGATCCAGGACAACAAATGGGTTGGGTCTAAACCAGAATCACTATAGTTGTGTTCAATTCTTTGGCTAGTGTATTGATTGATACAGGTGCATTACATTCATTTATATCTTCTGCTTTTGCTTCTACATTGGGGTTAGAGAATGATCAATTGAAGTCTCCTTTATGGGTTGAGTCACCAGTTGGGGTAGAGTGGCATTGGGGCAAGTGTGCCGCTCTTGCGAGATTGAGGTCGCAAATCGTCGACTCTCATTTGACTTCATCATCTTAGACATGTACACTTTTGACATTATTTTGGGTCTGGATTGGTTGACACACTTCTGAGCTACTATAGATTGTCAGCGTCATCGAGTGTCCGTATGCACACCTAATGGGGATTGTTTCTATTTTCTAGGTGATCAGGGTGATAGTTCGATTCTACTATTGTTTGACCTTAAGAGCGAGGAGGACTTAGTTTTTTTTTTGCCATTTCCTTAGCCAATGATGGTAGCATGGTTTGGAATGATTTACCAAGGGTAGTTGGTGAATACCTGGATGTTTTCCCTAAAGATCTTACTGGGTTGCCACCTCATCAAGAGATTGAATTCCCCATTGACTTAGTGCCCGGCACGACACCAATTTCTATGGCACCATATAGATTTGCACGCACTGAGTTACATGAGTTGAAGGCCCAACTCCAAGAACTTTTAGACAAGGGTTTCATTCGCCCTAGTACGTCACCTTGGAGAGTGTCGGCTCTTTTTGCGAAGAAGAATGATGAGTCATTGCGGTTGTGTATTGATTACCGCAAATTGAATCGAGTTACCATTAAGAACAAGTATCCTCTACCTAGAATAGATGACTTATTTGACCAAGTTAAAGGGTCTTATTGCTTTTCAAAGATAGACTTGAGATCTAGGTATCATCAATTAAGAGTTAGGAAGGAGGATATTCAAAAAATGGCTTTTAGCACGCGTTATGGCCACTATGAATTCCTAGTAATGTCTTTTGGCTTAACCAATGCACCTACTTCCTTTATGGACTTGATGAATTGAGTTTTTCAAGAATTTTTAGACCATTGTGTGGTCGTCTTTGTGGACAATATCTTGATTTATTCAATCTCTGAGGAAGAACATGGGGAACACTTGTGGTTAGTGCTTGACTTGTTTAGGGTGCACCAATTGTATGCCAATTTAAGAAATGTGAATTTTGACTGACTGAAGTGAAATTTTTAGGGCATGTTGTGTCAGGAGAATGAGTAACTGTAGATTCTTCTAAGATGGATGTTGTGCAAGATTGGGAAAAACCTAGAATGCTTTCGAAATCTGAAGTTTCCTAGGGTTAGCCGAGTATTATCATTGTTTTGTAAGGGACTTCTCTAGACTAGCTGCACCATTGACCAGGTTGACAAGGAAAGGTGCCAAATTTGTGTGGAACGAGACTTGTGAGAAGTCATTACAAAAACTTAAGACTAGGTTGACTACCGCATCGATTTTGATAATTTTGGAAAGGGGCGTGGGTTATACTGTGTATTGTGATACATCCTGGGATAGAGTTGGTTGTGTGTTAATGCAAGAAGGGAAGGTTGTGGCTTATGGCTCACGACAATTGAAAACTCATGAGAAGAACTACCCCACCCATGACTTAGAGGTAGCAACAGTAATTTTTTCTTTGAAGATTTGGAGTTATTATTTGTATGGTGAGAAGTTTGATGTTTTCTCTAATCATAAGAGTCTAAAACACTTGTTTTCCCAGAAGGATTTGAATTTATGCCAACGGAGATGGATGGAATTTGTGGAGGATTATGACTTTCAGCTACATTATCATCTAGGGAAGACTAATGTTGTGGTCGATGCCTTGAGTCAGAAATCTGTGAGTAGTATGGCAAATGTGGCCGTTCAAGAATGGGATATGCTAGGTGATATCGGCGAGTTTGATTTGCATTTGGGCAAGCCTAGTGAGGGTGCTACCTTATTTACTTTAATTGCACAACCTACCTTGATTAGCATAGTCATAGAGGCACAACAGGGTGACTGTGAGGTAGAGACAACTCGTGAGAGAATCTCCAATGGGAAGGAAGAGAAGGGTTTGAACATCCACCCGGATTTGAGTGTGAGGTACCTAGATCGTTTGCTTGTGCTAAAATCTTGTAGAGATGAGGTACTATTAGAATTTCATCACTTATGCCTTGCGGTACATCTGGGAGGCGCTAAAATGTATCATGATTTTAGTCATCAGTTTTGGTACAGGGGTATAAAGCGAGACATCACCTAATTTGTTTCGAAATGCCTTACTTGCCAGCAAGTGAAGGCTGAGCACCAAAAGCCAACGGGTTTGCTATAATCCGTACCTATAGCTGAGTGGAAATGGGAGTATGTTACCGTGAATTTTGTAGTTGGGCTTCCTAGGCGACTCAGTTGATTATTTGGCAGAGTTGTACATTAGAGACATAGTTCGACTTCATGGCATCCCTGTGACCATTGTTTCAGATAGAGATCCTCGTTTCACCAGCCGATTGTAGCAAAGCCTTCAAGAGGCGTTGGGAACTAAGTTGACCCTTAGCATCGCTTATCATCCTCAAACCGATGGGCAATCAAAGCGTACTATTCAGATTTTGGAGGACATGCTTAGAGCTTGTGTCCTTGATTTCTACGGGTCATGGAGATGCACCTACCATTGATTGAGTTCACCTATAACAATAGTTATTAGGCAAGTATCGGGATGGCATCATTCGAGGCCTTGTATGGCTGACCTTGTAGATCACTAGTTTGTTGGACTGAGGTAGGTGATGCACTGATGTTGGGCCCGAAGATTGTTTGAGAGACAACGGAGAAAGTTGCTCTCATTTGAAAGATGTTAGCTACGGCTCAAAGCCGACAGAAGAGTTTTGCCGATAAAAGAAGGCAACCTCTATCCTTCGAGGTTGGTGACCATGTGTTTCTTGAAATCTCATCGAGACGGGGTTTGATGAGATTTGATGAGATTTGGAAAGAGTGGGAAGTTGTCTCCAAAGTTTATTGGACCTTTTGAGATTTCAGAGCGGATTGGGGAAGTGGCATACCATTTGGCCTTATCGCCATAGCTTTCTGGGATTCACAATGTGTTCCATGTATCTATGCGTAGGAAGTATGAACCTGACCCTTCACATATACTTGATTGGGTTGACTTGGAGGTAGATGAGGGTGCCTCATACGGAGAGCGACCTATTCAAATTTTAGATGTCCGAGAACAAGTGTTGAGGGGCAAGACTATACTATTAGTGAAGGTGTTATGGAGACACCATGGGGTTGAGGAAGCAACTTGGGAACGAGAGGCAGAAGTCAGCTCCAAGTATCCATATTTATTTGAGAACGCTTAGTTTGTTCTAGATTGTAATTTTCTCTTGTGTTTGAGAATGAATCGTTGAAATTGCTAACCACTTGTTGTTATGATTGTAGTTTTTTTTTAAGCATGAGAACTGTTGTAGGATTGTCACAATTGCGGTTAGACTTCATGCTTATGATTATTGTATTAGTGGTTGCTGGTATTATGGCTTTGGCCCATGGAAATTTTGATGATGGTAGTAGAATGTTGTTGAGATTGAGATCTTCATGTTATTATTGAATTGTTATTATTATGGATTCATCATTGTCATTAGTGTGGTTGTTATCACTCAGAGCCCTTTTTATTATTGAATTGTCTTTGTTCATTAGAGGTTGTTGGTGAGAGGTGTGACCAAATTTCGAGGGCAAAATTTCTTAAGAGGGGAAGGTTGTGATGTCTCGGGTCTTAGACTTGGCCGGTATTGTGTAGTAAGATAGTTTGTTTTACCTTTGGCGTTTTAATTATCGTATTGGGTCATTTAGATTTTATTTTTGCTCTTACTTAACCTCTCTTGACGTTTCTGAGTTAAAATTTTGAGTTTTGGGCATTGGAACTTGTACTGGGGTGTGGAATCAAAATTTTGGCTTTGGTTGGTAAAACAGCTCGTGCGGATTTGGCAACCGCTTGAGCAGAATCACATAGGGTTTTCTGGGAAATTCTGGATAGAAATCGCACATGCGGATTTGGGATTCAACTCGTGCAGATTTTGTGGTAAATTTGGGTTTTTCTCTAGCCTAAACTGTCCGTGAGAGATATCAGAATCCACTTATGCGGATTTAGGATTCCGCTGTGCAAAATTTGAACCACTCATGCGAATTTTGGTGCGTCTGTCTCGAATTTTGAGCTCTTTTCCTCAAAATTGATGCCAAAAATGTGTTTTTGTATACTTTTTCACTTCTCTCTCTCTCTCTCTCTCTCTCTCTTTCTCTCTCTCTCTATATATATATTTATATTTTCTCCTCTATCTCTCTACAAACCCACCCAAACCCAAACTTCTCTCTTAGATTTAACAAAAACCTTAAAGAATTTGTGTAGCACTCTAGAAATTTCTTTTTCTTTTTCTCATTGCTCGAGTGATGGACTGGTCATTCGAGCGGTCTCGCGAAACTCCCAGTACTTTTGCAGGTCTGAGATTGTGAGAGTTGTCAATGTTCGCTCGAGCGCAGGAGTAGTCACTCGAGCGGTCTACCTTAACTAGTTTGAACTTTTGGGAGGAGTAGTAGCTCGAGCGGTCTACCTTAACTAGTTTGAACTTTTGGGAGTTCGTATTGTTCGCTCGAGCGAAGTGTCTGAATTCAGCACATTTAAAAGTCACTTTTGCTCCACTTTCTCTTTATTCTCTTTTGCTTCTTCTCTCTCTTCTTCTTCTTTTCCACCATTGTTATGGGTTTCAAGCTTTCAAGTTTGGGTTTCATCTATTTTCTTTCATTTTCTACCCCATGTTCCTTATATAAAAGCGAAGAGCACACCGAGGGCTTTTTATCCATCCAAGCAGATCACAATTTCGTTGAAGTTGAAATTTTGGGTTCTTCCTCTTCTCTCTTGAGGTAAGGATTTTCTTTGTTTCTCTCCAATATTTTTATCATAGATAGATGGATGGTAAATTTTGATTGCATAAAAACCTCATTTTGAGGAGATTTTTATAAACACATGTAAAGGAAGTTAGGGTTTTCAATTTATGGAGAGTAAAGTGAAATTGATAAGTATGATGAAAGTGTTGGGTAGTTAAAATATGAAATTGTGTTTTAAGGTTAAAAGCCCTAAAATTTGGTTAACCCTAGTTATGGATTTACTTTAAATATGAGGAATTGCCTTAATTAACTTTAATTTCATGAAATTGAGAATATGATCGGAATTAAATTAGTACTTGTAATGAGACTAATTTGTTGCTAGAATAATAATAGGACATGAAGGTTATGCTTGGAAAATCAAATTCTGGAAATTTAATTTTTAAAACTTGAGAAATGTATGAAAATAATTGTGTTGTATAATTGAATATTAAAACTTTATGTTAATATGGAGAAGTCATGAGAGAAACGGAACACAAGAATTGTGGTTGTTTCCAAAGATAACCTTTATGCTTATGGTGGATGTGTCGGTAGATTAATGTGTGATGGAAAATGATGAATGGTGTTGTTGGCCTTGTCGGAATTATAATAATAAATAACGTGATGAAATGATGGATGGTGATATTGGAATAAGGATCCGTTTCGTTCTGACTTGTGACCGGTAAAGCATAGTGCTTAATAGAGGTTCCGCCTTCCTTCCGGAGTAGCGCCCGGTAAAGCGTGTAGTCTATTGAGATATGTTGAGGTTCCACTTTCTTTCCAGCTTGTGACCGGTAAAGCATGAGGTTCCGCATTCCTTCTGGCTCATGATCAGTAAAGCGTGGCGCTTAATAGAGATTCCGCATTCCTTCCAGAGTAGCGCCTGGAAAAGCGTGTGGTGTGATGATCTGGCTTGGTAATGGAGCTGGTTTCTGTTTGGATTTATGTAAAATAATTATGATGAGGTCTATATGTGATTGTGCTAATGAGAAATGAGTAATTTCATTGTGTAAAATTGAACAGATGAAATTGAGTTGATTCATTTTATGTGGGTTATGATGGGGTGATGGTTTGGTGTGAATTATGGTAGAATGATTGGTTTCTATATTCTTGACCTTTAAGTGATGTCAACAAGGGATTCTTGAAAGAACTTTTGAAAGAAACTATACTAGAATGGTACGGAGACAAAAGAAAGAGTTTTCTTTGAAAAGTTTTCATGGAATTCTTTATGAGAAAGGTATTACCTATATGTATTGTATTTTGAGTATGAAAAGAGCACATTAATTATATATGTATCATCTTTTAGCATTCATGATTGCATGTATCTAAAGATCTTATTATTGAGAATATTTGAAAATTCCTACTGGACATAGTTGTTCATCCCATGTATTTTTACCATTTTCAAGGAAAAGGATTCGAAAATTACCATTGGAAGATTCAAGAAGTCCAATTTCTTTTATATGTTTTGTTAATTGTTGTGTAAATGAAATGTATATTATGGTTTTGGATTGAAGAGTGTCTTCACTTGTAAATATTTGTTTCTTAGCATTGTAGTGTAAATCTTGGCATGTAATATTGTTGTATTCATTCGAGAGAGAACATTTTTCTTCTACTCAAGTGTAATTGTCACTTGTTTAATGTATTGGGTAAATGGACTTAAATCTAAGGATTTGGTAATGTATCTGGTTAATAAAATTTTGGGGGCGTGACAATTTGATAGGGCTTTTTACACCAAATCGAAGTGGGCGACGAGGGCTACGTTTGAACCGATTGAATCAAGTTTTCATCAACATTGAACTTTAGGATTTTCATCTCCTTCCTCTCTCGAGCTTGAGGTAGGAACATTCTTACAGTTATATATATATATATATATGTAAGTCTATGCTTGTTTGGAGTATTTCTTTCATGTTTGAACTATGGTTTTGGGTTCATGATCAACTCTAGATTTCTCTATATTTCCCCAAACTTTTGAGAGTATGAGCTATTTTCTAAAGTGTGGGTGTTGTTTTGAAAAAATCCTTTCAAAATGGGACAAAAACCTAGTTTTGGTGGAAACCCTAGAATTTTGGGGATTTTGAGAAAGATGTTGAGATATTGTGAAATTCATGCTTGATAAATTATTATGGTGAATAATTGATGGAGAAATTTCTATAGTTGTATTTAATGAGGAATTTCATGGAGAAATGAGAAATGTTGATTTTGAAGCTTGATGAATAGCTTCTTGTTGGTTTGTCTTAGAAAGACCAAGTTTAAAAATGATGATTAGTATGTGGAGAATGCATGTATGATGATATTATTATATTATCTCTTGGAAGATATATTACGATGTTACATTGATAAGAGATGTGAGAATTTGATCACAATGGTGGATTGTGTGGTGGAATTGAAGATAGAACTATATTAATGAATTGTTACATGTTGCATTGCCATTCCATTTTATCTTCATTATCATTGATTTCAATTTTTTGCAATTGAAAATGCTTGCTTTAAGAACTGAATTGCTTTGTGAAACAAGATCATCTTTAATCGTTTGTGGTAAATACGTTGGTAAGTCCGGGTAAGGGGTGTAGTTTGGTATTGGTTAAGTTGGCCTAAGTATTCATAGTGAAAGACTGAAAATACGCACGGAGGAGGTACCACGTGCCTTCTGATTAGCAACCGGTAAAGTGGTAATACCTAGGGATTACCTGAGTCGTATATACCACCCATTTAACTACATTAAAGTTATTGAATTATTGTGTTTTCAAATTTGCACCATGCACAAGATTTTCGAAAAATAGAGAAATATGTTTTGAGCAGGACATGACATATGCATCCATCTCAGGAGACTGTATAAAATGTATATATTTTGTTAAGACCTTCCTACTAGGCTTTGTGCTTACCCTAGTAGATTTTGTGTAGGAAAAGATGTGGTGATCCCGCCATGTTAAAGGCGTGGAGTGTGTTTTGAGGGCACAAATCTCTTTTTCTTTTGTTGTTATTTTTTTGACAAGCCAAGGGCTTTACATGTATGGATTTGATAACCATTTTTTGTAACCAGGCATAAACCTTGGAACTTGTAGCCGTTGAGAGCATTAAATTGTATTTGACTTGTTGTGCCACATGCCATAGATTCATATTATAGAAATGTTGAATGTATAATTGCATGTGGAATACTTTTGTAAATCTCTAAAGTATGATGAATACAAATGTTAGAGATTTGATGATGATGTAAATGATGAGTCATTATATCCCATATACATTCATGCAATGGAAGCTACTAATTTGGAAACAAGATCATGTTGTTAGAATATATTGAGTTTTCCTATGTTAATTAATTTGGGGTGTTACAGTTTTTTATCGGCATTCCTGTATTCTTGATTTTCAAAATTTAAAATGAAAAAAAAAATCTATTGGTTAGTTAATTAAAATAAAAAACCTAACAACTACCAAGCACACAAATCCCAACATTTTGTTTCATAATTATGTAGATTTTATGCTATATGTTTGACATAATTATAAATAGTCTTTTTAAATCTAATCTCCTGCATAGTACGACTGATATACTAATTTATATTTATATTGTGAAAGAGAATGTTAAATAATCTATTATTTGACTGAATAAGTTTTTAAAAATGACAAATTAATTGTAGATAAATCAAATCAACCAAAAGCATAAATCAAACTCATATCACAATATAAATAATTTATATCTATATTGTAGCTTTATAACATAAATTGGGCGCGTTCGCAACTATTAACACAGTTAGTGAAATTCATGACAATCCAATTTTGTAAAATATTTATAATATTAAGAATGTCACGTAAAATATACAAAGGGGGAAAAAAAAACCACACTTGATTATTTTTCTTTTTCAAAAAACACAATTAGTTATTTTTCTTTTAAGAATGTATCGCACATGTTTTACTTTGTCATCCATCTAAATATGTTAGGTAAAAAAAAGCCACACTCAATTATTTTTCTTTTTCAAAAAACAAAATCAGCTATTTTTATTTAAGAATGTCTCGCACATGTTTTACTTTGTCATCTATCCAAACATGTTAGGTCAAAATACAGTCAGTTATTTTACTTATTCAAAAAACACAATCACAACTAATTTTTTTTTTTTGGGGTCATTCTATTATCAAAATGGAGTGTAAAAAAACACAATTAGTTGAAAAGCACAAACTCATTTTTTTTTTTCATCGTCAGATCAAAACGGAATGTAAAAAAACACAATCAATTAAAAATACAAGCATATATTTTTTTTCACCGTCTAATCAAAATGGAGTGTATAAAAGCACAATCAGTATTATAAAATAATCATTCCTATTAAGAATGTCATTTAAATGGTGAGTTAAAAAAGCACAATCATATGCTCATTTTTCATAAAAATAACACCCAAATAGTACACATTAATGTGTGTTTGGGAGGAGAAAGATTGGGTGCACATCTAACCTTTGGCATAGTGCACAAAGTGGTTGTTCTAAGACTTGAACCCATAAAACATAGTGAGTTAAAAAAACACAATCACAATTTTTTGTTCTCACCGTGTGATCATAACAGAGTGTAAAAAAATACAATCAATTAAAAAACACAATCATCGTGTTTCTCTTTATTATGTCAAACAAATGCTCTACAATCTAACATCTAGCATTTTAACGTCGTGTTTGGTTGGTGGATTTGGAGAAAGATTTGAAAAAGGAAAGGGAAAAGATATGTGAAATTATGTGAAATATAAGTATATTTTATTCACATCTCATCTATCTTTTCTCTTTCTCTTTTCAAATCCTTAATGTAACGCCCTCAAAATAATACATAGAAACCCACATTATTGACATGCATAGACATAAGTAAACAAAACTTAATTCCATTCATCAGAGTATTCCTTACAAATGTATTACATGTTGACAACAAAAGTAAATGCCCAATGGGCTTACAACTTTCCAAGCCAACACTTGGTTACACAAAAAGAGAGTACTAACTCATAACACATTATGTCCTTGGCTTGAATTTACATGTAAATCATAAAAGATATCACAAAAAGTCTTTCAGCCTCTAGCCTCCCAAGCTACGTCCTTGGAGGTGGCATACCATCTGTACCTGAAAATGATGTCCCATATAAGGTGAGCTACAGCCCAGTAGAGATATACTAAACCAAATATAAACAATGACTAAAACAATAACATTTGATAGATGGTTAACACTTATAAACCATTTCATATCACAATCTAGTTCCATGACAATCATATCCATGTTTCATTTCAATTTCCTTACTTATCCACATCATTTCATATACGTGGCTCAGAACCTGGCCAAACAATTTAGTGAGACTATAACTCATATACCAACACTTCCATGTTTCACAATAGATACACATATTTGATGCATCATTAATATATTAAAATACTTCCATGCTTCACAAATGATACACAGATTTGCTGTATCAATACTTCAATTTAATATACATATTTGCTGTATTAATGGAGTCCATCCCTTATCTCCTCCCAAAAAATGGGTTTGAGAGTGCATCCCCTATCTTCCCTCAAACCATGGAGTACATCCCCTATCTCCTCCCACACAATACACATATTCCAAGTATATAATCAAATATCATATACAGGAATCAATCAATACATATATTTGATGTATTATTCCAACTGTCATACTCAATGACATATTCAATGTGATTAGTTTCAGTTTTCCCTAATCAACATACAGTGTCTACAACAATCACGACTATCCTCTACCGATAGCCCAAAGCAGTTATTTCTAAATAGAAAATAAATGCATTAAACAGGTATAATATCAACTTTTACATAGGTGAGTGATAAATTAATCCAAGTACACCATTCAATCCCATAACTCTCCAATTTCACAATTCCCAATTCAATTTCATATTTCCCCAAATTAATTATACCAATTAATTTATCATAAGAATTAGGGCATTTTCCCCCTTTACCAAGAATCAACCCTAAGGTTCAATTTCCTCAATTTGACACTAATGATGCCATTTTCCAAGTCTTACATACATGTGGGTTTTTAATATTTGAAAACCCCTCTTTTATAAATTACACAATAACCCCAACTTTTCCAAAAATTGCCCAACATCACCAACTACTCAAAATGACCAAAATTAAAGACAAAACTCATAAGATGGAGTAGGGTATCCCTACCTCGAAATGAAGAGACCAAAGGAGAAGATAGTGAAAAACCAAAGTGCTCCAAATCCAAGATTCTTCAGATTAAAAGGAAGCCCTCAACGCCCTCTATCTTTCTTACCAAGAACTTAGGGTAGAAACACTCAAGAACTAGATCAATCCCTAGAGAGAAGGTGTTTAGAGAGAGAGAGCTCGGATCTAGGGTTTTGAAATCAAAAGAGATGAAAAAGTGAGGTTTACCCGCTGCTGCCTACTGATATAACACAAGCTCGCCCTCGAGCGAAGAAGTGGTCGCTCGAGCGACCCTACCACAACAAGACTCGCTCGAGCGTAGAAAGCCTCGCTCGAGCCAACAATCCAAACCTTCAAGTCTGCAACCCAGAAGCACGCTCGAGCGAAGAATGCTCGCTCGAGAGAAGAAACCCAAAACATAGACCTCGCTCACTTGAGCGAGGAAAGCTCGCTCGAGCCAGAATCAAAACCATCAGGTCAAAAGAGACGTAACGCAGCTTCGAGCGCAAGACTTCTCGCTCGAGCCACCAGACACAAAACTCAACTCTCGCTCGAGCGAAAGAAACCTGGCTCGAGCGACAGATCTAAACAAGAGCTCGCTCGAGCAACAAAGTCCGCTCGAGCGAAGGACCGAAATTCTGGGCAGCACCATTTGCTCCCATCACACCCAACCTGTAACAATCCTGCCCAAAACATCCTATAACTCAAATACAAAGTATTGAAGGACGGAAACAAGATATATACAACAGCCAACATCTACGGAACCAAGTGCGGATTACACTAATCAATGGAGGGAAAACTAGGGTCGCTATACTTAACCAAACACATTGTTTGTTTGTCTAATACCCGTGATCAAAGTTAAAGGAAAGGACAAAGGATAATAATCTGTATTAGAGTTATAGTGATAATTAGAGCCTTTAAAAAGGTTGAGAGTAATCCATATGGTAGATTTTTTTGGAAGGGTGAAATCTGTATAGTAGAATAACAATTGAAATAAAATTCAAATTTCTTTGTTATATTCCTTGCTAAGAGATTGGCAAGGGATTTGAGTTATAAATTTTTTTTGTCTAATTCAATGATCTTTGGTCATTCATCTAAACATGATAGTTACAAAATATAATCATTTTTTTTTCTTCAAAAAATGCAATAAGTTAAAAAATTCAATCACAATTTGTTTCCCTACCATGTGATCAAAACAATGTATAAAAAAACACAATCAGTTAAAAAAATACAATCATATTTTTTTTTTTCTCACTGTATGATAAATCTTCAACACCCACAATAAGAAAATAGATGAAAAACACAATCAGTTAAAAAACACAAGAACATTTTTTTTTTTACACTGTCTAATAAATCTTCAATACTTATAATAAAAAAAATAGATGAGAAGAAAAGCAATAGTTAAGAAAATAGAAGAAAAATTACAGTCAATTAAAAAATATAATAATAATTTTTTACACTGTCTGATAAATTTTCAATACTCACAATAAAAGAATAGATGAGAAAAAAAAAATCAATAGTATAGTTCATTCATTGATCATAAAATAAAAAATAAAAATAAAAACAAAAACAAAAAGTAATGAAAAGAAAAGCGAGCACTAAAAGAACTAATGAAAAAGAAAAGCGATAAAGTGAATTGCTAATTACTTACAGGTAAGAAGAGCCGACTATTACAATTGAAGTTTGCGGGTGTAGATGTCGGGTGTCTCTATTTACACATCACATTTCATCTTAAGACGCACTATTACTCAAGATACACTTTTAGTAATTTGATAAATAAGAAATTTGCTCAATATACACCACAATCTTCCATCTTTATCCTTACTCACACACCCCACCTACAATTTTCTATCTTTACTCTTACTCACTCACACACCCCACCCTCACTCACACACCCCATCCACAATCTTCAATCTTCCATTTCCTTAAAAAAAATTTATTACATCTTTATCCTTCGATTTCTTAATCCCAATCACTCGATTGCTTAAGTAAATAACTCATCCCACTCAACTCCATTTAAAGCTATATCCTCCTTGAGACCAAGGCAATCATATCATGTCTCATAGCATCAACCAACATTATTTTTTGCCTTCCTCTTGAATCTATTTTAGCACAGGATCCAGTCATCTCATTCACACCAACATAGTTAGATTATATTTCATAAAGCCAAACCAACTAAAATCATATTCAGTCGATACAACTTCTAATTTCCAAAAGACGTTCACTTCTTATTCTATCTTTCCTTATAACACTCGTGCTATGTGAGTTATGTGTTAACATTCCACCACCAACTGACGGTATGGTGGGGGGGGGGGGGAGCTTAAAAATAAGTATTTATTTGCTATCTCAAATCAATATCAATACCTATTATGCTTTCATTTGATTTTCATACAATCACATGTAAAACTCACATAAATAAACCCACATATCCAATTACTTGGAATGGGCTTCACAAATCTTTTTTTCTTTATCATCTTTCTTTATGATTGTATTCTCTATCAAATCAATGGTAAGGTTTGCAACTAGGCTTAACCCTCCCAGCACCCTCAATTAACAAGGACCAACAGTTGCCAATGGGTAATGTCACTTCGAAAATTTGAAAATAGGTCGACGGCTGCGGGGTAGAGTTAGGGTTAGGGTTATGGTTAGAGAAGATGAGGATATTTTGGGAATATTTGAAAATTGATAGTGTGTATTGAGTGAAAAATAAAAAAAAATCAAAATTAAGTGTGGTGTGCAATGAGTAATTGGTGTATATTATGTAAGGTGTGTATTATAACTCTTTGTCCTTTATGGTCATTTTATATTAGGTTACTATTGTAATAAAAAATAAACTAATTAATGGTGTGCCTTAAGATAAAAGGTGGTGTATAAATAGAGGCACCCCATATTTTCTCACCATCTAATAAATCTTCAATACTCACAATAAAAAAAAAGATGGGAAGAAAAGCAATAGTTAAGAAAATAAAGAAAAATTACAGTCAATTAAAAAATATAACAATATTTTCTTACACTGTCTGATAAATATAACATAATATATATATTATATATTTTTTTTACAGCGGAAGAAGCAAGAGAAGACGAAGAAGAGAAGAGGGGGAGGGGGAAGAAGGACTGAAGGGGGCCTCAAAAATGGGCTGGAGGCGGAGGCGGGGGGCGTGGCGATGGAGACGCCTCTGCGACGATCGCGCAGAGGCGACGGCGGGCGGAGGACGGCGGCGGAGACGACGCGACGAGCTCGGCTGGGCCGACGACCAGCGGGCGGACGAGCTCGGCTGAGCGACGAGCTCTTTCTCTCCCGCTCCCTCTTCCTCTCCCTCTCTTTCTCTCCCTCTCACTCTTCCTCTCCCTCTTCCTCTGCTCTGCGTCGAAAATGGCGGAAAAAAAGAAAAAAAAAATGCCTAATACCCAAAACGATGTCGTTTTGGACATTAGGGGCATTCGGGGCGAAAAATTTCGAGGCACAAATCATTTTTAAAAAATAAAAAATAAAAAAAAAAGTAAGAAAAAGAAAAGCGAGCACTAAAAGAACTAATGAAAAGAAAAGCAACAAAGTGCATTGATAATTATTACAGTTAAGAAGAGCCGACTGTAACAATTGAAGTTTGCGGGCGTGGATGTCGGCTGTTTGAACTAAAGTTATGGTGGGCGGAAATCAAAGGAAGATAAAAAGTTATGGTTTAGGAAAGTTAAAGTTGAAGGGAAGATGGGAGTATTTTTTTTTTTTTTTCTTTTTAAATTTGAAAATCAAGAAATTAGGATTGGAATTGGAGCTCTTAGAAGTCTTGTGATTTAGATAACTCTCTTTTACTTATATAATATATATATATATGGATAGATAGATTGTACTATCTAAAAAAATTATTTATATTATATAATTCGTTTATTAAATTTTTTATAAAATAAATAAAGTTAATTGGACATTTGTAATTACGTATATCAACATGAATTTAATAATATAGTAGTTGTTTTTTAATCCTAATTATATGATTAAGAATATTCAATTATTTTAATTTTTATCATAAATATTTTATCCGACAACAAATCATTAAAATAAATTTGATATGGACCTTAATAAATTCGATATTGACCCATGCTGCCTGAGGCGCATAGGAGCATTCCCATTTTGTTGAAATCAAGACACATAAGAGTCCTTTATGGTGGGCGGAAATCAAAGGAAAATAAAAAGATATGGTTTAGGAAAGTTAGGGTGTAGGATTTTTTAAAATTCAAAAAAACTTAAATTGAAGGGAAGGTGGGAGTAATTTTTTTTTTTTTTTCTCTTTTAAATTTGAAAATCAAGAAATTAGGATTAGGATATTGAAACTATTAGAAGTCTTGTGGGTTGGATAACTCTCTTTTACTTATATAATATACTAACCTATCATCCGTGCTATGCACGAGATAATTATAGATATTTATTTTTTTTAGATTTTTTTTAATATATAAATTATGTTTTTTAAGATTTTTTTATAAAAATATTTAACAATTTTATCACTAACCATAGTGTATGGGAGAAGTTAAAATGGTACTGCAGTAACTATACACGGATTATATTTATAATTATTTGTTGATAGGGTTTTTAAATGCGGATTTTGACCAAATCATAAATGCAGGCATGTGGAAAGACATGTGGATTGAAAAAATTTAATAAATACTAATCAGGAATTTTGACCAAATCAATAAATGCTGAGTTTTTTTTTTTAAAATAAAAATAAAAATTTAGAAAATTCAGATTGGAATATTGAAGCTCCCACAGGCCTGGGGGGTTAAAACCTCCTTTTGCTTAATATATAGTATATATATATATATGGATAGATAGATTGTATTATCTAAAAAAATTATTTATATTATATAATTCATTTATTAAATTTTTTATAAAATAAATAAAGTTAATAGGACATTTGTAATTACGTAATAATATCAACATGAATTTAATAATATACTAGTTATTTTTTAATCCTAATTATATGATTAGGAATATTCAATTATTTTAATTTTTATCATAAATATTTTATTTGACAACAGATCATTAAAATAAATTTGATATGACCTTAATAAATTCGATATTGACCCATGCTGCCTGAGGGGCATAGGAGCATTCCCATTTTGTTGAAATCAAGACACATAAGAGCCCTTTAGTAGAAGGTCAGTAATTCGAATCTCCCTACTGTGTGTGGGTCTTATTTTTCGTATATTAATTAAGACTCTCTTTCTCCCTCTCTCTCTCTATCTCTCCCTCTCTCACACACAAACACACACACACTTTGAGAGTCTCTTTTTAGAAGTTCTTATTGTATTTAACCTTTATTAATACACACACTTTGAGAGTTTCTTTTTAGAAGTTCTTATTGTATTTAACCTTTATTATTATTATTATTATTATTATTATTATTGTAATTCATTGAGTTTAATTATAATATTTTATATGAATCAAATTTTTATATATATATAAAAAAAAAAAAAGTGATAGAAGAGTCAGGAATGGCTTGATCTTGATGAGACAGAACATTCAATAATGGCGTGTCCTCCCCTTTTGGGGTGTAAATTTGGCCCACCAACCTGTGGCACACCCAAAGCCCTCCCGCGACAAGGTGCGACACGGCCCCAACTTGACTAGGCCCGTCCTGGCTTGAGCCCGAGCCTAGCCCAAGACCCTGGGCTTGGATCGTTTGTTTCAAAACTCAGTCCAACTCGATTTGGCCCATTGGTCCGCTCAAGGCTCACTTAAGGTTCAACTCGCCCAAGGTCCAATACCATTTTGGTGAAAAAATTTTTTTAAAAAAATTTGTCAGGCCCCAGGCCCGCCCCAAGCCCCGAGCCCAGACCTAAGCCTATTAGCCTGGCTTGAGGCCTGGTCCGCCGGCCCGTGGTCGAAGTACCCCCTAGGCCTAGACCTAATTTTCTAACCTGTGACCCGGCTCAAATTTTGGAAGAGTCCAAGCGACCTGACAGTGGGTCGACTCGAGCTCGTGCCTAGATGGGTCGAACCGAGCCAAATTTACACCCCTACTCCCCTCTCTAGATGGCCTATTTGCACTGAGCCCCCTAGTCTTGTTAGTCATTTCTCTGTATTTCATTAGCAATTTCTTAAAGCATCTCCAATGTTTATTCTCTTTTTTTTCATTAAATTTGAGTAAAGATTTAGATTAAAAGTTTCATCTGATACCAATTGAGCGAACAGGAAAAAATTTGGGCAACAACTTATTGAAAACCTGACTACCCAACCTGTTTCGAATACAACCAAAACTCCTAATAGCCAAACTCAACAAACAATAAGATAGAAATGAGCTGAACAACAGTTAAATACATAGGTTCACGGGTCCAAAAGCAACAAATGGGTCGGGTCTAAACCAGAATCGTTACATAAAGCACGTTAAAGGCTTCGTTCTAATTAGAGAAGTTATTGTTTTCGGCTCCGTCTAGTTCTACCCTTCGTTTCCTTCTATCTTCTTCCTTGAGGTAGGGATTTCTTTGACCTTTAATATGACTTTTAGCTTAATTATTTGCTTTTTGAAAATGGTTAAAGTTTTGGAGATTTTTGAAAAAGCCTAGGGTTTGAGTTTGAAATCGAAAGAGAGGTTTTTCAAATGGGTTCTTGAAAATAGTTGTGGAGATGTGTTTATGGTTGAGATGTGTTAAAATGATGGATATCTTTTCTTAAAGTCAATTTTGTAAGAAAAGTGGGTTTTGTTCTAAACTTTGGATATTAGGATTTGTGAAAAGAAATGGAAAATGATGTTGGGTTTTGTAAGATTGGAGAAATGTTTATGTTGATGATGATGGTGGAGTTAGATATGTAATATCACTTCCATTGTAAATGATGAAATTATATCTTTTGATTGGAAATCATATTGAATAGAAATATCTGCTTTGGGCAATCAGTGGAGGATAGTCTTGATTGTTGTAGACATTACATGATGTTAGCCTATGTGTCTTTAGTGAAAGTCCAAAAACCCGCGCAGTTAGGTGTCGATCCTTCCGGTTAGTATTGGTAAAATGGCTTTAGTGGTGCTTGTATAACCTACTGGCAGATATGTACCTAGAGATTCCTAGTATTTTGTATCCACTACCCTGTTTTCTGTTATAAAAGGATTTATTTATGATTGATTTATAATATGGCATTGCATTGTTTTGAGATGGAAAACGAGGAATGTTTAACAAATGGCATGCATGTGCATTCACCTTATAATTTTGCTAAAATTCATGTACTGTGTTAGAGTATCTCTACTGGGTTTTGGCTCACCCTATGTGAAAAACAACTTTCAGGTACTAATGATATGCCTCTACCAAGGACGTAACTTGGGAGGACTTGTTATTTGATGTAATTATTTTTGTTTAAGTCTCGGGCTTTGCCTGTATTGAGTTAAATTCATTTTGTTGTACCCAAGCATCGACTTGAAAAGTTGTAACCATTAGGGCATATAGTTATTTGGTTTTACTTTTACTGTAATTCATGTATCCATGCCATATGATATAGATTTAGAATTTATGATTTATGAATATATATTGCATATGTCATCTTTTGTAATGATCAAAATTATGAATAAATAGAAGATATGAATTGTTGATCAATTGTAGGTAATAATATATGTTGGGTTGTTGTTATTTATTTTAGGGCGTTACACGTCATTAGGTTGTCACATTTTTTCAAAGATTGTGAAGATGGTCAACAATATATCCCTCCAGAAAACTGGAGTTATTTATCAAAGTAACACATTTTCAAATTATTTATCAATCTAATTTACTTTTTAAAAAAATGTATGTTCAAAATACGACTTTATCATGAAATCGCATATTAAATATGCAATTTCATATTGACATGATTTATTGGTGTGTAGATGTGGGTCATGTCAATATGAAATCGCATATTTAAAATACAATTTCATATGAAATTGTAATTTGAACCTGTAATTTTAAAAAGTGAATTAATTTGATAAATAATTTGAAAAACTAATTATTTACATAAATAATTTAAAATTTTAAAATATTCACAAAAAAACTCCAGAAAAGTGATAGAAGTGACAAATTGAGAAAGGCAAATACATTTCACAGCTATATTATAAGGCGGAATAAATGACAGGGATTAATAAAAAGGATAAATTACGATCCCCTTCTTTTAAGTGGAGAAAAATTCAATAAGTTTTATAATTTTGATATAATTACATTAATTTTTTATGAAATTTTAATTCACATAACAGTTAGATATTTTTTAGTGCAAATTACATCCATTGTCCCTATATTTTACCTCTTATGTCATTTTAGTCTCTACACTTTCAATTGATTCAATTTTAATCCCTAATTTTAGATTTTGTATCAATTTAGTCCAATTGATAATATCGTTAGTGTTTTTTAAAGAAAATTATCACTAAATTGGTTGAGGTTAACTCATTGAGTTGAGTAAATCTATAATTTTGAAATTAAAAATATGACACATAATACTTATGTATTTTTTTTTCATAAAGAAATGTTAAGAATTATAATGAATTGGACCAAATTGAGACAAAATCATAAATTCAGGGTTACAATCGAGTCAATTGAAATTACAAGGACTAAAATGATACAATAAAATACAGGGACTATCATCGTAATTTGTCCCCCCTATATTTATCAGTAATTCATTAGTTATATAAATAAAAAATAATATTACTATCTTTTTTCTGCTAAAATGTGTATCAAACTTTGTTTATTATTTCAATATTTATCTACCATCTGTATTAGATTGAGTCATTTTAACCTTACTAAAAAGAGATGGTAATAGAATTAGGTAAAGAATGTAAGTTTATTGTATTTTTTTCAAATCTCAGGAGAAGTTATGCTAATAAAAAACGTTTAGAAATGGATTTTTTCTTGTTAGAGCGTCTCCAATGGTTTGCCATTGGAGTTTCCATTGCTATAATATAACAGCAATGGTGCTCCAATGGTGAATATGATAGCTGCCAAATTTGGCAAATGTTAAAACTTGTGTCAAATTTAATGCAAGCTTTGGCATCTACCATATTCACCAACTCAACCAAAACAAATTATTTCCCTCCCACCATCCCTCCCTCCTCCCTCCCTCCTCCTCTCATCAAAATAGATAAATTTTTACAAAATTGCCATTTTTGCAAAACCAAACATAGAACACACCAGTTTCTGTGTTTGGTTTTGCCAAAATGACATCTAACCATTGGAGCACCATGGCTATAATTCTACCATTTTCTATTATTCATTGCCAAATTATAGCAACATCAATGCTATTATAGCATTTGCCATTGAAGATATTCTTAGGCATTTAAATTAAAGAGATCTTATTGAATTTAAGTGGATTTAGTATATTTTGGTAATTTTTTATATGGTTGAATTTTTTTTTTAATTTTTCAAATACTTTACATTTTTACATTTAGATTAGATCCGTCTAAAAAAATTTATATACATATTGATTGAAGTATAAAAGAAGTTAATAAACACAAAAAATAACACAATCTATTATTGAAAATTCAAAACCTAATAGATACAACATGATTAAAAAAACATTAGTTATATAATCAAGGGTTTATTACACTTTCTACCCCTAAATTATTGTCAAATTATCTATTTAGTTCTTGAACTACCGATTGAATCTACTCAGTCCATAAAGAAAAATTTATTTAGCTTCTAAACTATCGATTGAATCTATTAAATTCCTAAAATGTTTAATTCAAACCTATTTAGTCCCTGCAATGATTACAAAATTAAAATATATGCACAAAAGTATTATAAATTAGTAAAAGACCTTATCTGTTAAGATTTTGTTACAGAAAATCTTAATTTTTTATTTGTCTTTAAAAAAATGTTTTATTTCATTGTGTGTTTAAATTAGTATTAGAATCTAATTTTTCAGTCTTGCTAATGAAATTATATGAATATTAGATATACTGAAAAAGTAGAATTAAATCATTTAAATAATAAAGCTTTGCTAAAAATAATAATAGAACAAAATAATACATTAATTAAGTTATGAAAATAACTTATCAAAAAACATAAAACTAATTAATTAGAAATTATAAATGAAATTTGGCATATAATCGTAGATAAAAGTAAACACGTAGTCATTGTAGAAAATAAGTGAGATAATACTATAGATAATTACTCTTACCTTTATAAAGGAAATTTACCATAAGAACTTTGTCAAAGACAAAATAAAAATTGAAGTAAACTACCAATAAGTCTTAATAGTTAGACTTATCTACAAGTCTTATTGAAAGTTAATCCTACTAAAATCGTCGCTAAAAATAATTTTTTGTAACGATTTTTTTACATGTCGCTAAAAATTAGCAATTAGTGACTTTTTTTATCACGATTTTTATAAATTGTCACTAAAACTTACAATTAGTGACTTTTTTCTGTGTCAATTTTTTTAAATTATTGCTGAAAGTTGAAAATTAGTGACCTTTTTGTGACAATTTTTTAAAACTGTCACTAAAGCTTATAATTAGTGACATTTTTGTGATAAATTTTTCAAAAATGTCGCTAAAATTTAACAATTAGTGATATTTTTTAATGGTGTTTTATGAAAAATGTTGTTAATTATCACATGACCCATTGGACAATAAGTCCACCTATTAAAAATTATACGTTAGTCCCCCTATAAAAATTTAAGGTTTTTTTGAAATAAAATTTTAACTAGATAAAGTCTTTCACTAATTTATAATACTTATGGGTTTATATTTTATTTTTATAATCTTTTCAGTGACTAAATAAATTTGAGTTAAATATTTTAGAGACTTAATATATTCAACTGATAGATTATAGGCTAAATAGATTTTGATTTATATATTTTAGGGATTTAATACACTCAATCAATAATTTAAGAACTAAATAAATAATTTAATGATAATTTAAAGATATAAAATGTAACAAACCATATAATCAATTATGTTTGTCTTAAAACACAGAACTTGTCCACCAACCGGAGATAATCCATTCAAAAATTTCATCAAATTATGGTCCCTGAAAGCATGAAATAATTGAGAAGGAAAGTGATCTTTTTATTTTTTCCTTTTCACCAAGGAACAGTAGGATTGTTTGGAATCTTAATTCAAGTCTCACCTTATTGTCACTCTTTTTCTATGTGGTTGGAAGCTCACTTAGTTATTATTCTCTTCTACTATTTGTCAAGCAGGCTTCCTCCCTTCCTTACAAGTCCTCTCTCTCTCTCTCTCTCTCTCTCTCGGTTTCAAGTTTATTTGCTTCCAGGTACTTCTCGTTTTCCTTAATTTATCTCTGGTAATTTTCTCAAACTCCGTATAGAATTATAAATTTAGATAGAAATTTGAAAATAAAAAGAGAAATAAAGAAAATTTAACTTATATTTCATTCACATCTGTCTCATTTTTTTAATTTTTTTTTTCCTCTAAATTTTTACCTAAATTTATGATCCAAACACAACTTAAATATATGCTTCGACAATGTTTGATTCATTTTAGGAACTCATAAACACACATATAAATGCATAGGTTTACTTGCCCTGGATGAACTTCTCTCTTCTATTTTATTTTATTTATTATTATCATAATATATCGCAATATATAATGAGGTGTATATATTATACATGCAGGTATATAGTTTTGTAGAGTGTTGCTGCATTAATTTATGGGTGCTCAATTCTCCATACTTTATAATTTTTTTGTTGTTGTTGAATGTTGTGTTTATAATTTTTAGTTGGTTAGATATGTGTGTCTACTCTGTAGATACCAATTTGTAGTAGTACAAATATGAAAAAGCAATTTTCTTGAAAACAATCATATATTTTTGTTTTGGAGATAGAAAACGGTAAGTTGGCACTGACAATTTGGATAATAATATAAAAGGAAAAAATAGAAATATGAAAAAAATGTGAACAAAATATAATTTTTTCTATTTCTTTTTAAATATTTTAATCAATTTTTTTTTAAATTTTTTAGATCTATTTAAAATACACTTAAAAAGTATAAAAATTATATATATATATATATATATTTTAAAATTCATTGAATACAAAAAATATATAAAATTTTAATATATTTTCGTATTCAATAAATTTTTTACAATTTTTGTACTTTTTAAATGTATTTAGATTAAGTGGATCTAAAAAATTTATTAAAAAATTTAAATGTTAAAAAAAATCACTAAAAAAAAAAAAGAATTTAAATTTTCAAAAACTATTTTTTAAAATTTAAACCAAATAGATTTTTTCACAGTGAAAGGTTGATTATATTCAAAACACAGTGTTTGAAAATAAAAGTATAAAAACTTGCACCTCTGCGTCATTCGACAAATGAAAACTTACACCGGGCGACTTCACATGGGAGGTGATAGGTTTTATGGCCCATCAAGCTATCAAAATTCTTCATAAAAGATGTATTTATATTATCAATATTTTAGTTAATATAGTTTAATCTCATTAAAAAACTAAGGATTCCATCAAATAGAAATCCACATCTATTATAGATCCACTACAAATTCACTCTGTTTGGTTAATAGTTTTCAATTTATTTTTTTTTTATGTTTTTTTGTCTTTAATAAACTTTTTAAAATTTTAAAGTAATTATTTTTCATTTTTTAGATTCACTTAATCTAAATACATTTAAATGTAAAATATTTGTAAAAAATTCACTAAATTCAAAAAATTACAAAAATTTAATACTTTTTCATTTTTTTGGTGTTTATTGATTTTTTTTTAAAAAACATTCACAAATATTTTTCTTTGTTTTTTAGTGCATCTTAAAAAATTAACTAAAATATATAAAAAAAAATTAAAGACAATAAAACATAAAAAACGAAAAACTTGAGCAGTTTTTAAAAACTCAAAATAAAAAGGAGTGAATATTGTTTAGTTTAATTTTTTTTTTCTTATAAAATTTGTGAAAATTAAGCTTATGAAGTGACACTATCTACAAAAATTTCGGTTGTCACTACTGCCTTACACTATTTTTGTATACTTTGCTTTAGTTGTGCTTTCTCCTAAGCAAGAAAGAAATAGAAAAATAGCAAAAAAATTGTCGCATGTAGCGCTCCACTTTTTATTTCACGAATATTATTACTAAAACCACCATTTTAATTCAATTTCAGAGATGACAAACGAAAGTTCTATACATTAACAAGAATAAATAAAAGAAAATTCTCTCATTTGAATACATAATGGATGCAACATGTGATAAAATTAAAAAAATTGCATGCAGTCTTACATCATTATATTTAAAACAAAGGGTTCGACCCTTTTCACAACAATGGCATTCCGCCCGCAAATAATGGGTCTCGTGGCCAACAATTAAGGATGATCTGCGATCTTGAACACTTCTTAACATCATCTGAAAATAATTAGCAACGTGGGATGAACATAAAATCCAGTAGAGATCCCAACGCAATCCTAAACAACAACAACATACAAATGGCTATGATCATGAATGCTTTATATCATATCATATACATAATGTGACAGTTTATATTTCAAAATATACTCATGCAAGTACCTTTCTTAAAATCGTTCAATTTATTCAACAACATAAACAATTCACTTTTCTTTCTTCTTATTACCTTTTTAACAACTTCACCTGACTACAACAGGTTTTCGAAAACAAATCCACAAAAACCCATTTACGTTTCTCCCAATTTCCGAACTTACACCCATTCAAATACATTTCCAAAAATATCCCAAATGAACACAAAGATAATACGTATATAATGCTCCTTACATAACCATATAAGACAACTCGGCCTTCCCCAAAATATATCCATTACCATATATGATACACACAAATAAAACAGAGATAATAACGAGAGACCAAATGACGGTCTACCTACCTTAAGCACGGTAAGCCAATGATACACCTTTCCATAACACAAGCCAATTTACCAGTCACGAGCTGGAAGAGAATGGGATCTCTACTAATTTACTAGACACCTGCTGGAAGGAAATGGCATCTCTTTCAAGTTCTCCAGGTGCTAGCTGGAAGGTACTGATACCTCTTATTCTAAGCGCAACTAATTCTCTAGGCACTAGCTGGAAGGTAATGGTACCTCTCATTCTCAGTGCGTGTATATAACCAACCATTTCAATATATACAAGCATGAATAACTTGAATGTAACTGTCATGACCCGAACCCGCCCCTATGGGTTAAGGACATAACCGGCCAGTAATCCTGAGATTACCTACGACCTCAAACCAAATCAAACATAACTCATCAGAGTAAAGGGGCCAAACGGAAGCAAAATTTAAAACTTTGTCCATAGAGCTGTGCTTACATGGCACATTGTAACAAACCATACACATGCATATTGATAACTTACATCAGAAAATATGGTAGCATAAAGTTCTGTACAGACAGGATCTATCAAGTCTAGGTCAGCCAATCAAAGCTATATATATACAACATAAACCAAAGTCCTCGCCAACACGACAAAATAAAATAAGGTAGCAAAAGGGCGAAGACGAGTCTCGTGCGTGAGACGTAAGGTTGACTCTTCAAAACTTGGTTGTTCCACACAAACTCCACTGAGGCTGGGTTTGGACCTCCCTTGGCTCACCTACAGACACATGAATGAGCGTGAGCGAAAGCCCAGTGAATAATATTAAATAAAGGAGATACATTGGAACAATATACGTCGAACTGCATTAGGCCCAATTCATATTTCTATCTAACGCATACATATATTCATACGTAGGTTAAATAACTACGGTTCCAAACACATCGGACGGCCTCGGGCCCAATCTATTCATGTCAAACTAGCCTTTGGCCCACTTGTCTTTCGTTCATGTCAAACTGGCCTTCGGCCCATTCATACTTTTCATGTCAAACTGGCCTTTGGCCCATTCATACTCTCATGTCAAACTGGCCTTTGGCCCATTCATTCTATCATTCAGATCATACTGGCCTCTGGCCCATTCATTCATTTATGTCAAACTCATACTGGCCTTTGGCCCATTCATTCTATCATTCAGATCATACTGGCCTCTGGTCCATTCATTCATCCATGTCAAACTCATACTGGCCTCTGGTCCATTCATATTTTCGTTCATGTCAGACTGGTCTTTGGCCCAATCATTTTTTCATGTCAAGCATTTGTCCACTATTCAAATTAACAAACTTATAAGACTTACATGGAAGTAAGCAATTGGACAAACAACATATATCTTTATTAGAATATTACTCACAGTGATCGATTGGTTGATTTGCCTTGGAGCTTGACCCTATACATCACATAACACATACGGGTCACAAACGATTTAATCCGTTCCTTAATTCACATATTCCTCTTTAGGCTTCTTTCTTATTCTTTTAATTCATTCACAATGCTCAATGTATGCCTAAGAGTACTTAGAAGTGAAAGAGAACAGAAAATGAAACACAGAATGCCTTTTCAAAATTTCAGAAAACAGAGTCCCCGCTCGAGCGGACCTATGAGGCCTGCAAAAGTACTGGTTATGTCAAATTTACGCTCGAGCGTGAAGTCGGGTGCTCGAGCTGAAGGCCTCACTACATGGCTTCCCGCTTGAGCGTGAACTTCCCCGCTCGAGCGAACATCATGTCTACAGGAAATACTGGGAGCCCGAATTTTATGCTCGAGCGGCGGTTCTCCTACTCGAGCGGACATCAAATTTTCTGGGTTTTCCAGAACTTGTTCTTGAGCTTCAACTTGATATTCAAAGGCTCTAAACACATGATTTCGGCTCAAACTTCACATATACATGTACTAACATGGTACAAACACCAAATTACAACATTATGAAGCTCAATTCCATGAATTACTTGCATGCATGTCTCAAATTGTCCCAAACTCATCACTAACATACTAAATTCAAACATTCAAGACCAACACCTCCATGATTTGCACTTGCATGTGGGTTACATTCAATGCTCTCAATTTAGTTGGTGAAGAGATGATCAAATACAGGAATTTCAATCAAAATTCAACAAGGATTACATACTTTATGCTCAAACATGGAAACTCATAGCAATTTCTTTTATGCATGCACTTATTGACTTCAAATTCTTCAAAACCAACTCAATACATGTTCATTATCATCATTCAACTTTGAATTCACAAATTACAAACTAAATCCATGAGTCAAGGGTTGATTACTCACCTAGGATCCTTAATTCTCACAATTGTGGTTAAATCTTGCACCTAGCCTTCCCAATTCACAAATCTTGAGCCAAAAATACACAAAGGTGTCTCCTCTCTCTCTCAAGGTCGGCTCTCTTTCCTTAGAGAGTTGATTTCAGCCAAAATCATATTAAAGAGAGGAATTAAACACAATAAGGCCTTTTATATGGCCCCACTCAAACACATTATTTTAATACCAATTAATTGAGCACGATGACATTAATTTAATATGATTAATTTAATCCGAATCAATTTTCAATTAAATTTCACCGTAGGCTCTAAAAAGTATGCCAATCACAATGGTGCAATCAATTTCAGTTTCTGTGGCCGATAGAGCCTTCAATTTAATTTTCAAAGCAGATAATCAAATAGATATTCCTACGGTGAACAGATAGAAATTCAAAACCACATATCTTCACATAGTGGCACATAGAATCATATCAAATACATAATCATATTCATAATAAGGACCAATTAACATACTACGGAACAGGGATATCACAGTAACGCCCAGAAATAATAACCACGATCCAATCCATAACAGTTATTAAATAACAATACTTCTCTAAATAACGTACCCTACCATTCATATGATTCCATTGATACAAAAAGATAGCACATGCTATTATACATTCATAAGTCCTAACCATGAATCTATATCATGTGTCACAAGTAAAAAAATATGAATCAAAAGCTAAATAAACAAAGTAATGCCCTACTGACTACAACTTTCCAGGATGGTGCTTGGTTACAACAAAGTGAGCTTAAGCTTAATACAATTAA
This sequence comes from Camellia japonica, assembly GCA_030407325.1. NCBI lineage: Eukaryota > Viridiplantae > Streptophyta > Magnoliopsida > Ericales > Theaceae > Camellia > Camellia japonica. The sequence continues at coordinate 75,500,764 of JAPPVO010000029.1, forward strand.
AGCCCTAGGCTTGTACAAATATAATTACAATAATAACAAAAGAAGCTCATGGCTCCAAGTCCTCCCAAGCAACGGCCTTGGCGGAGGCATATCATCAGCACCTGAAATGGTTTTCCACATAAGGTGAGCCAAAGCCCAGTAAAGATACTCTAACATAGTGTATGAATCTTAACAGAGTTATAAGATGAATGCATATACAATGCTCGTGCCAAAACATTTCTGTTTCTCTTTCCAAAACCATGCAATGCCAAGTTTATATCTCAATTCATGATATCATTTCTTTTTCAATAGAAAATAAGGCAGTATACAACACTGGGAATATCTAGGACGTGTCTACTAGTAGGCTACAAGCATTACCAATTGCCTTTATTACCGGTATTAATCGAAAGGCTCAACACCTAACCACGTGGATTTCTGGACTTTCACCAAGGACACATAGACCAACATAATACTACAACTACACTCCTACCCAGATTCACCAAGGTATTCACCATTTTTTCTCAAAACAATAACCATTAACAATGTGTTAAGTATGCAACAAATGCTCAATGCCAAGGAATGAGAAATAGTTTCAATTCACCTAATTCTCATGTAATTTCTATAACAATCATAGTTATCCTTCACCGATAGCCCAAAATAGATATCTCTAAACAGATAAATAAATTTCCAATAAGGATATTATTTCCAAAATCTCAAGATAGGAGTGACAATACATATCTAACTCCACTATCATCACCATCTTTATTCCAATTCTATAATACCAACATCAATTTCATTTTCCTTCACAAAATCAAATATTCACAATTTAGGACAAAATCCCATTTTCTTTATAAATCAATTTTAATGATAAAAACTACCATTTTATCACAACCCAACTTTATTGACAAACCCACAATCATTTCCAAAAAACCATTTGAAAATCCCTTTTTTGATTTCAAAACCAAACCCTAGGTTTAGCCAAAAATCCCCAAATCAATACCTGGTTTAGAAAAGCAAATAACAAAGTTAAAAAATCATAAAAAGGGTCAAAGTAATCCCTACCTCAAAGAAGAAGACTCAAAGGAAAGATGGGTAAAACTCGACAGAGCCGAAAACACGAACTTCTTCGATTAGAACGAAGCCCTTGACGTGCTCTCTCTTTTTAACAAAGGGTTAGGAAATCACTAGGTCAAGGTGTATTTGAGGTTCAAAGATAGTTTTCTAGAGAGAGAGAAGATTTGAGAATTTGGAGTGTTTAGAGAGAGAGATGTGAAAAAGTGATCCAAAAAGATGACTTTACGGATTGATATATGCGCAGACCGCTCGTGCCCAAAAACGGTCGCTCGAGTGACCAGATACAACAAGTGAGACTGCTTGAGTGCACAAAGTGACCACTCGAGTGGAGAATACCAACTCTCATAAGTATTACAGACAGAGGACTATCACTCAAGCGCAAGAAAGACAGCTCGAGCGAAGAATGCCATCTCCTAGTATCTCTGCAGACCTGTAAAAGCACTAGAAGATCACAAAGACCACTTGAGCGCAATAATCACCGCTCCAGCGAAGAGGAAAAAAATTCTGACAACAAGGGTTTTGAAAAATTTACCAACCTACCCAAATGCAACCGAGACACTCCAATAACTAAACTCAATGAGGAATAAGGAGAAACAAAACATGAATAACCATATAAGACAGTGAAACCCAGATCCAGAACATAAAATGGGTCGGGTCTAAACAAGAATCGTTATAAGCTCCCCATTTTCAAGGAATTTCCTCCTTGAAATTTTAAATCAAACATCAAAACCGTGTTTAAACCAATTACAAAAATGATAGCAAATCAAATTCATCACCATGACCCATCCGCCGGTCATTCATTCTCATAACAATGATAAACAAGTTCTCGATATGAATATACAATTCACATTTTCAAAACATATACAATGTTGATATTAGATCAACAGAACAAGAATCTCAATACAATTTCAAACATTAACAAATAGGCCTGGATACTTCTCACGGACTTCTACCTTATGTTCCCAAGTTGCTTCCTCAGCCCCGTGACGTCTCCACAACACCTTCATCAAAGGAATTGTCTTGCCACGCAAGACTTGGTCTCAAGTATCTAAAACTTTAAGCGGTTTCTCTTCATACGAGGCATCCCCATCTACCTCTAATTCGGTCCAATCCAACACATTGGATAGATCCGGTTCACACTTCTGAAGCATATAGATATGAAACACGTCATGAACCCCAAAAAGCTGTGGTGGCAAGGCCAAACGATAAACTACCTCCTCAATACGCTCTAGGATCTCAAAAGGCCCAATAAATCTAAGGGACAACTTTCCGCTCTTTCCAAACCTCATCAAACCCCGTATAGGTGATATTTTCAAGAAGACATGATCTCTCCTCAAATGATAACGTCTCCTCCTACGGTTGGCATAACTCTTCTGATGACTCTGAGTTGAAACCAACCTCTTATGGATAAGTGCAATCTTCTCCGTTGTTTCCCAGACTAACTTAGGACCTAACATAGGTGCGTCACCCACCTCGGTCCAATACACAAGAGATCTACATGGTCGGCCATACAAGGCCTCAAACGGTGCCATGCCAATACCTAACTGGAAGCTATTGTTGTAGGCAAACTTCATTAAAGGCAAGTGCCTCTCTCACAACCGCTTAAAGTCAAGAACACAACCTCGAAGCATATCCTCAAGGATCTGAATGGTACGCTGTGACTATCCGTCAGTCTAGGATGATAGGCAGTACTAAATGTCAGTCGGGTGCCCAAGACACTCTGTAGGCTCTGCCACAATCGAGTTGTGAAACATAGGTCTCTATCAGAAATGATAGTAATAAGGACCCTGTGAAGTCGCACTATGTCCCTAACATAAAGGTCGGCAAGGTAATCTACCAAGTCACTAGTGCACATAGGTACAAAATGTGCTGACTTGGTTACCGATCAACTATCACCCACACGACATTGTTACCTCGTTGAGTCCTCGGAAGACCCACAACAAAATCCATTATGACATGCTCTCATTTCCACTCGGCTATAGGCTAGGGTTGCAACAAACCCGCTGTTCTCTGATGCTCGGCCTTCACTTGTTAACAAGTAAGGCACCTTGATACAAACATGGCTATGTCTCTCTTCATTCCCCTCCACCAAAACTGGCGACTAAGGTCGTGATACATCTTTGTGTCTCCTGGGTGTACTGTAAGGCACGAATGGCGAAACTCTTGGAGTACCTCCTCTCTACAAGATTTTGGTACGAAAAGAAAGTCAAGGTATCTAACCCTTGAGTCATAATACACGTTCAAGCCCTTCTATACTTTCCCACTAGATATCTTCCTCTGGATGGCTTCTACCTCAAGATCACCCCGTTGTGCTTCTATAACTCGCTCACAAGTGTGGGTTGTGCAATCAAGGTAAACAAAGTTGTAGACTCAACGAACTAGCCAAGATGCAAGTCAAACTCGCCAATAGCATCCAACATCTCTCATTCCCGGATGGCAATACTAGCTACATTGCTAATGGATTTCCTAGTTAAGGCATCGGCCATTACATTTGCCTTCCCCGGATGATAGTGCAACTCAAAGTCGTAATCCTCCTTAAATTTCATTCACCTTCTCTACCTCAAATTCAAATCCTTCTGTAAGAACAAATACTTCAAACTCTTGTGATTGCAGAATACTTCAAACCTCTCACCATACAGATAATGTCTCCAAATCTTCAAGGCAAAGATTACTGCTGCTAGCCCTAGGTTATGAGTAGGGTCGTTTCTCTCGTGTGTTTTCAATTGACGTGAGCCATAAGCTACTGCCTTCTCCTCTTGCATCAAGTCACAACCCAAACCTTCCCGTGACGCATCACAATACACAAAATAACCCAAACCCTTCTCCGGAATGATCAACACTAGAGTAGTGGTAAGTCTAACCTTAAGCTTTTAGAATGACTTCTCACAAGTCTCACTCCACATAAACTTGATTCCCTTCCTCATCAGTCTAGTCAACGGTGAGGCCAATCTAGAGAAATCCTTAATGAATCGACGGTAATACCTATCTAACACCAAGAAACTCTAGATCTCAAAGGCATTCTTAGGTTGTTCCCAGTCTTGCACTGCCTCTATATTAGAGAAGTCTACAGTCACCCCTTCTTCGAACACAACATGGCCTAAGAATTTCCCTTTTTTAACCAGAACTCACACTTCCGAATTTAGCATACAATTTGTGGGCTCTAAGCAACTCAAGTACTACCCGCAAGTGTTCCTCATGCTCCTCCTCAGAGGGTAGGGTAAGTAAATCAAGATGTCATCCACAAAGACAACCACAAAATGATCTAAGAACTCACGAAAAATTCAGTTCATCAAATCCATAAACAAGGCCGGTGCGTTGGTTAGCCCAAAAGGCATCATTAGGAACTCATAATGGCCATACCGCGTACAAAATGTCATTTTCTAGATATCCTTCTCCTTTACTCTCAACTGGTGGTAACCCGATCTTAAGTTTATCTTAGAAAGTAACAAGACCCCTTCAACTAGTCAAACAAATCATCTATGCGAGGTAGTGCGTACTTGTTCTTAACAGTTACCCGGTTCAACTTCCGGTAATCAATACAAAGTCACAAGGTACCATCCTTCTTCTTGGCAAGAAGAGCTGGTGCTCCCTAAGACAAGTACTAGGGTAGATAAAACTCTTATCTAGCAATTCCTGGAGTTAATTCTTCAACTTACTCAACTCGACAGGTACGAATCTATACGGTGCCATGAAAATTGGTGCTGTGCTAGGCACTAAGTCAATAGAGCACTCAATCTCACGGTGAGGTGGTAAACTAGTGAGATCCTCAGGAAAGACGTCCAAGTATTCACAAACTACCCTCGGTAACTCTACTTGAACCACATCACTCTCAACACCGAAGAATATAGCAAAAATGAGACTAAGCTGACCACGCGGATCACACACTGGTAATAAGGCTCTATCAACTTACTCTCCAAGGAAATAAAAACAATCACTACTCGAGGTGTACACCGTAACTCTCTGACGGTAACAATCTATAATGACCTATAGGATGACAACCAATCTATGCCCAAAATAACATCAAGACTCGACATGTCAATCAACACAAATGCAAAAAGAAGTTGACAACAGACAACCTCTATCACACAACCCTGACATCCTTGATCGAACATAACCTCACCACCGACAGGTGACTCTATCCTGAGTGAAGATGCTAACGAACCACTTCTAAACCCAATGCTGATGCAAATGCAAACGAAATAAAGGAATGTGATGCATCCATATCAATCAATACACATTAGCAATTAAATTACATAACAAGAAGTTACCTCTCACTACTGAAGGTGCTGGCAACAAATCTGGCGTGGTAACAGCATACACGCCCTGTAGGTCTTTGCTCACCTCTCAGAGCATAAGTCTGATACACGGACTGAGCCAAAGAGGCTCCCAGGTTAGCCCTCGAGGCTTAAGCTAACGCTGTAGGCTGATGACTCTATGTCTGCCTCGAACTAGATGCACCAGATGTGCCACCTGCCTGAGGGCAAAACCTCTTTAAGTGCCTTGAATGCCCACACTGATAACAGGTAGACGACTACCCTCTCTACTGACTTTGGCTCTAAGAACGAGTTGCAATCAGTGTAGACTCTTGCCCTCCTCTTTGCTGCAGGCAAACTACAAACTTGTGACCCAGCTGGCCACACTTGAAATAGATGATCCCTCCATGTCCACCTCTCCCTGACCTAGAACTCTGTACAAGAAAAGTGGATCCAGACTGTGCTCTCTTGGACTGTTGTGGAGTGGAACCCTTCTGTCTCTTACTGTCCCGAGTCTCCTCCTGAACCTCTTGACTCCTCTTCTTAGAGCCTCTCATCCTCTCCTCCTCAGTCTGGATCACGGTCTCTAAATAAGCTGTCGCCTCCACAAGACGACCATAATCCCTAATTATGGACACAGCCACCTTGAAAAGGAGTCTGGTCCTCAACCTCTTCTCAAACTCCAGACAACGGTGTTCCTTCGTTGCTACAAGCTCTGGTGCAAACCTCGATAAACTAGTAAAGGTAGCCTCAAACTTAGCCACCGGTGTGTTTAACTATTTGAGTTTCAGAAACTGCTCTCCCAACTTCTCCCTAATAGTAAGAGATAAAAACTTATCCTGGAAGGCGTTGACAAAAGTCTCCCAAGTCACCCCAATGCACCTACGGATGAACTTTCACCACTGACTCGCGTCTCCCTTTAGCTAAAAGGATGCCAAGGTCACTCTTAGCCCATCATCCTCAATGCCAAGCATCTCAAATGTCTTCATCATTTGCTCGAACCACTCATCCATCTGCAGTGGCTCCTTAGGATTACCCAAAAACTCATCCAGATTTGACTGAAAGAACTCTCGCTTCAAAAACGATGGCCCTATTTCAGCAACATGGGCCTGGACTTGATTCTCAGCTCTGAGAATGTCCATGGATTCTAGCAAAGCTTCAGCCATTTCACGGACCAAAAGCGCCCATGGCCTGCTGACCAACTGGTTCGGCCACATTGGCTTGACCAACCCCTTCCTCCTATGCTAAAATATCATCCGGTAACGGCACCTCCTGCCGTCTAGGCCTACTACAACTACTACCACCACGTCCACGTCTCGACATCCTAATGAAGGCAATACAAGAGATTAGCACATTCACAAATGTGTCGAAGCTAACTCACTCGTGGCCTAAAGCAATGGACAACATTTAATTCACTCCACATAAGCATGTAGTCACATAAACACATACGAACTTCCTTTCTAGATAATAATCATCCCGCGAGGTTGCTAAAGTTCCAGTTAGAAATAGCAGTGATCAAGTACTCTTCTAACAGGACTTCTAGAAACTCGTAGACCCAATCAATATCTTAAAAATTAAATTTCATACCTACATAGTCACATAAGCATGTTATTACATAGCATACCAAGTTTATTCCTAATATCATCTAGTAAGAGAACCCTTTGTGGTAGTAACCACTTCTCATGATCCCTAAGTATTCAAACCCGGTAACTCTGATACCAAGTTGTAACGCCCCGAAATAATAACCACAATCCAATCCACAACAGTTATTAAATAACAATACTTTTCTAAATAAAGTACCCTTCCATTCATATGATTCCATTGATACAAAAAGATAATACATGCATTCATAAGTCCTAACAGTGAATCTATAGCATGTGTCACAAGTAAACAATATGAATTAAAAGCTAAACGAAGAAAGTAATGCCCTACTGGTTACAACTTTCCAAGACGGTACTTGGTTACAACAAAATGAGCTTAAGCTCAATACGGTTAAAGCCCTAGGCTTGTACAAAAATAATTACAATAATAACAAAAGAAACTCTTCGTTCTAAGTTCTCCTAAGTTACGACTTTGGCGGATGCATATCATCAGCACCTGAAATGGTTTTCCACATAGGGTGAGCCAAAGCCCAGTAAAGATACTCTAACACGGTGTATAAATCTTAACAGAGTTATAAGGTGAATGCATATGTAATGCTCATGCCAAAAGATTTTCATTTCTCTTTCCAAAACTATGCAATGCCAAGTTTATATCTCACTTCATGATATCATTTCCTTTTCAATAGAAAACAGGGCAGTGGATACAACTCTAAGAATCTCTAAGGCGTGTCTGTAAGTAGGCTACAAGCACTACCAATTGTCATTTTTATTAGTATTAACCGGAAGGCTTGACACCTAATCGCGCAGGTTTCTGGACTTTCACCAAGGACACACAATCCAACATAATACCATAACTACACTCCTACTCAGATTCACCAAGGTATTCACCCATTTTTCTCAAAACAATAACCATTAACAATGTGCTAAATATGCAACAAATGCTCAATGCCAATGAATGAGAAATAGTTTTAATTCACCTAATTTTCATACAATTTCTACAACAATCATAGCTATCCTCCACTGATATCCTAAAACAGAAATCTCTAAACAGCTAAATAAATTTCCAATAAGGATATTACTTCCAAATTTGAAGATGTGAGTGATAACACATATCCAACTCCACCATCATCATCGTCATCATTCCAATTCCACGATACCAACATCAATTCCGTTTTCCTTTACAAAATCAAATATTCACAATTTATGACAAAATTCCATTTTCTTTATAAATCAATTCCAATGATAAAAACTACCATTTTATCACAACCCAACCTTATTCACAAACCCATAATCATTTCCAAGAAACCATTTAAAAACCCCTTTTTTTATTTCAAAACTAAACCCTAGGTTTAGCCAAAAATCCCCAATTCAATACCTTGTTTACAAATGCAAATAACAAAGTTAAAAATCATAAAAAGAGTCAAAGTAATCTCTACCTCAAACAAGAAGACTCAAAGGAAAGATGAGTGGAACTTGACGGAGTGGAAAACATGAACTTCTTCGATTAGAACAAAGTCCTCGACATGCTCTCTCTTTTTAACAAAGGGACTAGGGTGAGAAAATCACTAGGTCAAGGTGTATTTGAGGTTCAAAGATAGTTTTCTAAAGACAGAGTGAGAAGATTGAGAATTTGGGGTGTTTAAAAAGAGAGAGATGTGAAAAAATGATCTAAAAAGATGATTTTACGACTGATATATGTACAAACCGCTCGAGCATAGGAATGGTCGCTCGAGCGACCAGACACAACAAGTGAGACCGCTCGAGCACACAAAGTGACCGCTAGAGCGAAGAATACCAACTCTCAGAAGTTTTATAGGTAGAGGACCATCATTTGAGCGCAAGAAAGACTGCTCGAGCCAACACCGCTTGAGCACAAGAAAGACCGCTCGAGCAAAGAATACTATCTCCCAGTATCTCTACAGACCTGTAAAAGCATGAGAAGTTCACAAAGACCGCTCGAGCGTAAGAATCACCGCTCGAAAATCGCTCGAGCGAAGAGGAAATTTTTTTTTGGGCAACAATGATTTTGAAAAACAAGCTACCAACTTGTCCCAAATACAACTAAGACACTTCAATAACCAAACTCAATAAGGAATAACGAGAAACAAAACATGAACAACAATATAAGACAATGAAATCTGGATCCATAATATCAAATGGGTCGGGTCTAAACCGGAATTGCTATATCGAATGTACTACATACACATAAACTATTCAACATCACAATGTCATCCTCTACCGATGACTAAGGACAAAACGTCTAAGCATATGTATTGAATACACGTAATACAATAATCTAATTCTCACGAGACTATAAGTCCAATAACAACAATAGTAAAATAAAATATTCATAATCTAATCTCAAGTTCATTTCTAAATTTAAAACAGGTTGTGATTTCATTCTCTTTTCAAAATCAATTCTTTTATTTTCCAAATTCTCATACTCTAACCTTTTTCTAAAACCCCATTTCTACATTTCATTAAAAACCACATCCATGATGTCAACGCCACAATCCAACTCCACTCAACATAATCCATCCCAATTAGTCCCATCAAACAAAACATAACCAATTTTAACTTTACCCCCTTTTCAATTTATTAAGTTAATAATATTAAATTAGACTTTTTCCCTCTTCAACATAAACACGTACAACTACTCTCTAATTAAGCAAAACAACTACTAATTTAACAATCAAAACCCCCAAATATCAAACCCTAGATCCCTTTTACATGTTTTTCGAAAAATTCATAATAATTATAGTTTTTATGTAATAAAATCCGCCATATATCTATCTATAGACGAAGTATTGAAAAGGAACAAAGAAATCCCTTCCTCTTAAAGCAAAGAGAAGATGACCCAAAAATCACCTACGATGAAACAATGATTAGCTCAGACTAAATGAAAGCCCTCGCTGAGCTCTATGTTTTGATCTATACCACTATGGGTAGAAAGTGAGTAGAAATAGATGAAAACCAAGTTAGAAAGCTTAAAACCCACAAGAGGAGAGAGAAAAGAATAGACAAAAGTGGACCAAAATGTGTTTTTATAGTGCTGATTCCCAAATAGATTGCTTGAGGCTTGAGTGTAGAATGCGAACTCCCAAAAGTTCATACCATACAGGTAGACTGCTTGAGCAATCAATCTTGTGCTTGAGTGAACTTTAATAAATCCCAGAATCACAGACCTACAAAAGTACTGGATGACTCGCAAGATCGCTTGAGCGAACAACTTGTCGCTCGAGCGACGAAGAAGAAAAGTTTCAAATTGTTATAATCTTCCCACCTTAGGAAATTTTATCACGGAAATTAAAGACAAGGCCGAAACAAAAAGCAACTCAATCACAATCGGAAGCACAACCACCAACTCAAAGTTGGATCCATACATGGGATAAATTCTCGGATCCCAATTCAACATTTTAGGGCCTCAAAGACACTCAAACAACGAAACGCAAGGAAGAGATCATAGATGCCTCCTCGACCCACACTACTCATTGGGCCTATAAGACAAGAACAAAAACAACCACACGCATACCAGAGGCATCAACCACACAACATGCCCCAAACACTCCCGAGTGCTCAGTACTAGAACATGGAAGAAAATCCTGACAATAAAGGTTTCAGTGAACTCACATAGAAGAAGAGAACTCACAACAAAATAAGGTCAAAGATAACACCCCTGCATACAAGTCTTAACAACTCCAAAACACTCTCAAAACCAAATACCCAAACCTAAAATTAGCAATTCAAGCGAAGTCACTATACATCATCCATCATTCTAGGTAAAACAAATGATAACAGAACTTTGTTAAAAAGAAAATTTTCATTATTTTCTCGATTCTTTGAAAATCATTCTCTTGAGTGTAAAACATTTCTCGTAAGTGCCGAAAATGCACACCGATCATAAAACAAAATACATTTTCTGTCCTTCAAGAAAAACTCAAAAGTTTTATAAACCTTCCCTGAAAACAAAGGTGTTAATCAAAACACATAATCATTCACAAGTAAGTTGTACATAACTATTTAGTGAAATCCCTCATTACAATTTAGATTACTTCACAACATTTCTGTTTAACAAAGCCATCTGAGGCTATAACACCAGGAAAAATTCATTTTCCAAATCAGGCTTATCAACCGTCATCTCACAACACCCATTACTCTTGCCGTGATGCCACAACAAATACATAAGCCACATTTATATAATAAGCATTAATAGAAATGACAACCGCGTTATCAACGCAATGAAACACAAGAAAGTTCATCATTTTAAAGTTCCATTTTATCATAAACATTATCATAAGTTATCTCCCCCCCATAAGGCATAACATACTCGCAAAATGATGACTCCACAATATGTTACTCCAACTCGAGGAGTTCCACTAACTTGTAACAAGCCCCACACAAGCTTTATAACCACCGACACAAGACTCCACTCTTGCCAAACCACTCTAAGGCACTTAGAGAGTTACAACCCTTTTTACCAAACTCTAAGCTAGACTCAGTGTGGCAATTTGTCAACCATACCCCGACGTCCCTAACAGACTAACCAACTGTAGCTTAGCTTTCCGCGCTCCTTTTGGAAGACGAATAGCCCTACAGTTCGGACTCCACTTGTGGTTCTGAATCTGATTTCAAAAGTGCAATGTGAAATAGTGAAAACACAAAAAGAGTCCAAATCTGAAAATTCTTTTTGGAAAATCGATGTTTGAATCAAATGTCAAAAATGGACTGCTTTGCCAGATTTCAGAGTCGCCACCTAAATATTTTTGGGAAATTTAGGAAACCCATGACTCGTACAAAAGGCCATTAGTCCGTCATCACCAAAATGTCTCGGCTCAGGAACTTAGGTACGAGAGGGAATGTCATGAATTGAGCACCCCACTCGCCCGATCACAGATCAGCCTCTACTAATCATGATGTGTTTCTTATTTACATTATATGCTCTTGTCCCGATTTATTAGCTATATTACTATGTGATGTGCACACAAGGTATAGACTAGTTTGCAAAAATTGGAACATTTGATCTCATGTTTTGTTTTGTGAATTTGCCACTTTAACAAATGGGCTTAAAATGGAACATTAATCAAACTATCCCAATTCAAGCAATTAGCCTTCATCCACAAGCATTCAAACAATTATATCAATGCACTTAGCCTCATGGCAAGCATGGTAGATATGGCAACACAAACAATGCAAGATGCTAAAACAATAAAAAAAACTCACCTAGTACTCCGAGTCAAAACAAAACAAAACAAAATAATTAGAAAAGTATGCATGTTTTAATTTTATGCGGTTATGGCTAATGCAACGGATGCGATATGCAAGGCTCGACTACTAATTTATGACATGTGAATCAATTTGCTAATATGCGGTCTAAGCACGTATTAAAAGAATTATTTAAATGATAATGCGAGTTTGAATGATGAACCAAGCCTTGGTGCATGCAATACAAGTGGATGCAAGGCATAAGAATGCTAATGAAATATGCTCTATACTAACCATCGTAAGCGAATAAATAAAAGGAGAAAGACGTGGGTTGGAAGATATACACATTATTACAACATTTGTTTCCTCACGCAGGAGGGTGCGAATTAATGTCCGAAAGTCCGAATTTAACTAACTATTACAAAACTGGGCGAATGAATAATAATTAACTTAACTAAGCTAATTAACTACTTTATTACAACAATTAACTAGCTATACCAATTATCAATAATCAATGGCTACATCAATACTAATTACAATAAGATTAATTTACAACTATGATAATTATAACACTAATGAAACAATTAATCGCGCTCGACAAAGGCGTAAGTGAAGACGGATGCGGGTTGCATGCACAGTGCCTGAGAGCTACACTGTCTGTCCCATCCAACTTTGTTTCACCTTCAGCCACTGCCTCTGTTTTCTGCAAAATTGCACTGCTGACCTCACACTGAGGGCTGGCTATGCATTAATGATGGCCGGCCGGGTCAACAGATGGCCGACCATGCCTCAATTTGGTACAAAACTTTGTTTTTGTGTTCTAAGGTGAACCAGTGCAGATAGAGTGTTCTCAAGCTCAGTTTGTCCCATCTTTCTTCTCTGTCATGGGAAAACCTCGAGAGAAGGTTGAAATTGATTCCAAAGCCATCAATGAGGAAATTGATTGCTTGATGATCTCGGATACAATTTTGGGCAAAAATCAATGAATGCAATGAATAAGACCACCTCTCCCTCTTGTCATGGAGTGAGCTCAAAGAGAGAGGTTGCAGCGCGTTCAAGAATCATCAAAATGCCATAAATTAGCATGTGACGACTCTTGACACAAAGAACTTGGCATAACATCCGACCAAGTTCAAACGATTTTAACCATTTTCTTTATATGGATTGTCCCAAGTTTTAAGCCAATTTTATGAATCATTGTCATTCTTTAGTCCATTTGTCCATGGTGATGTTAAAGTCCTCTAAACAAGAAGTAATGTCAAACGAAAGGTTCTTCTAAAACATGAGAGAGAGACTATACTGTTGACAATGAATCTCCAAAAAGATTAAGCCATTAAGTAGGAGTCTGTCTTACATATTTTGAGCAACCTCAATCGGTTGAAATCATTCTCAAGAATGAAAGAGATAGATGATTAGATTGATTGTTAAAATTAGACTTTTAGACATGGAAATAAGCAAAGAAAAGCTTGGAATAACATGCAACAAGTTATGTATGCAAACTTATGAGACAACAAATGAACTAAACAAAGTATGAATCAATTTAAAAGGCTTGGACAACCCTAAAACAGCCCTTAATACATGAAAAACAGAGGTTAAAAATGCATGAAAAAAGCCTAAAAAGCTAAACAACAAAGAGATGAAACAAGGCTAGGAAGCAAGAAGAAGGAGTGGTGGCTAACCCCTCTACTTTTGAAACCTTAAAACAGGATTTTTAGCCTTTTTTAAACTCTGAAAATCAGTGTAAGGAGCAAAGAAAGGTTTGAGCTATAGGTAAAGATATAGAAAGAGTGTAAACTCTCTTTACTCTTTTGGTAGCTCTTCAAACCCAATCTTAAACACTTAAAATAGACTCAAAGCAACACAAAAAAATAAGAATTAAGTAGGAAATGAAAGATATGAAAGCAAGAAGGGAAATAAAAAGCTTATACCTCTTAAATAAGTTAGCTTTTGATTATGATTCAAGCTTAGTCTCAACCCACTCTCAAGCTTAAATTATGCTTCTCAAAGATCAACCAAGGCTCTAAGATGGTGAGACACAGCTGTGGATGGTGTATGGAGATGACACAAGGAGCTAGGTTAGCTCAAAGGTTGCTTGCTATGGAAGAAGGAGGAAGGAGAAGCTCTCAAGGTGTATATAGGCTTTCTAAATTTTGTTCAACCCTCAAAACAATAACACAGTTTGTTTTTATAGAATTTGAGCCAGAAAATGTCATAAATATCTTCAAAAATAGACAACTGGCGGCCTCCCGCTCAAAACAGTGTTTCTTGCCACCAAGGCCCGGCCGGCCATTCACAGCCACGGCCGACCATCACTGATGCACGGCCGGGCCTTGATGCCCTCCCCTATTTTTTGGTTCAAACTCAGCTCAGGGTGGCAAAAGGTCCAAAAAAGAGACTCAGAGGTTCAAACAAGGTAAATGTTGAAGATTTGAGGTTATTTCGAGAGCTTGACTGAATCCGAATCGTTGTGAATTCAAAGCATACAATTCAACTTTCATTATCGAGTGTATCGAACAAAGCACATAAGTCTTGTGAGCGGTCAAAATGGGGTCCACACCAACTTGATAAAACTTGGACACTCGGTACCAAACACCAACATGCCACCCAACACTATTACTCCAAAATGGAGTTCCGCACGCAATCCCCTATATCCCTTGAATCACCCTGGATTCCTCTAGACTAGACCATACCCCCATGGTACCCAAAGAAAATCATCACTCCTATACCTATATGGCAAGCACATCTTACACCTCAAACACAAGACTAACATGGTAAATGGCAATCACATAATTCCGGACACCAAAGAATCTTCACTAACACTACACTCGTTGCCTGAAAACACAACCTTACTTCCTCCCAAGGAATACTTTTGGCATCTAACCACTAAATTCTCCTTACATTCATAAACTCCACCAAATATCTAATAATACCACCACACAAACACTACCATATCACAATCGATAGGACCGTAACGAACTCACTGACCAACAAAACCAAAACACTAAACAACACACACAAGTAACCATTCTCACTACCTCGAAATACGAATTTACACTCTCTCAAAACATTCTCACATAACTTGACAATTCTACAAAATCCTAAGGTCTCATACTTCATTAATCTCAGCACACTAGAACCCTTCTAACTTGGTCCTGGCAATACCATCACAGAACAAGGTTCACAGACCATCACATAATCATTTCATAAAACAATAACATATATACAACACATCTACAATTATCAATCCCACGAACAAATTCTCATTACATAAATAGAAGTCCAAAATCTATCATAAGCCTCCAACACATGAGAAATAAACAACAACAGCAACATGTATATACAACATATAATCATGATGCCTCTGCACCCAACAACATATTAGTCAACAACAAAATTTTAAATATTATATCACTGGTCTCTAATACAAAGCCCCTCTCAAGGTAATACTACTGTGAAGGCTGAAAAGTTGACCTTCACAAGGCTCTTGAAGCCTGCCTACCCGGTTCTGGTACTGATACCACCCATGGCTGGACTAATAAGACTGAATCCAACTAGGTCTTGAAATACCTGAACAATTCACATGCAAAGGGCACAAGCGTCTAACATGGCTTAGATGACCACAATCATAACAAACAATAGACCCTACTCTGAGACTGGCTTGAAGATTGAACCTCACTAGGCCTTCCAACAAATGAGTCTGAAATCCCTGACAAGACATGGACTGAGCCTGAGATTGAGCATATGCTCGCCTCCATACTAAGCCTAGAGTGCTTATGAATTCTAGGAGTTTCCGAAGTGGCCTCCTCTCTAACTTGATCAATATACACAAACATGGCCTCCATGGGCCGCTACCTCAACTAGAGCATAGTAATTCTTCCACAGAGATCCAACTACCATTCTCCCGAATATCATCACGCAACGCCTCTCAAACTCATAACAACGACACTCCTCTATTGCCACCAACTCTAGAGCAAACCTTGACAAACTAGTAAACTGCATCTCAATCTGTGCCAAAGGAGTAGCATCCTGGTGCAACTCGACGAATTGTTCCCTCAACCTTTCCAAAGTGGAAAGAGGAAGTACTTGGCCAAAAAGGCCTCCATGAGAGCAACCCACGTGTTACCTATAGTGTTCTTAGCATACGTCCACAAATAACCCGTGTCTCCCTTCAATTGAAAAGTCACCAAAGAGATCCTCAACCCCTCATCGTTGACTCTGAGCATGTCAAGAGTCTTAGTAATCTGTTCCAACCAATCTTTCACCTCCAGCGTCTTAGCTTCCCCTAAAAACTCCAGTGGATTGGAGCAAAGAAGCTCCTTAGTAAGCTTGAGGGTACGCCCGTTGTCACCCTCGTTGCGAGTTAGAGCATCTTGCACCACTCTCACAATCTCATATGCAACTTCCTCGCCGATAGCCAATGCTGTAACAATAGGTGCTAAAGGAACCGTTGTGCTTCTGCCGACACTCCTATTTCCAATTCGTCATCTATTCCCTCATGTAGACATCCTATAAAACCCAAAAACAAAACCAAACTTAGTGCACAACACAACAACCTTCTCTGAGGCACACACTCACTACCGTTAAGCTACAAGACACATTTAGCCCCTAAACACCCAATTCTATTACATATAAACAATTAAACACTTAATAACATAATCGAATCAAGTCCACCAGATAACTACTCACCCCGGAACTCTCAAGGAATTCCTATTAGAAACCACGTTGATCAGGCGTGTTTCCAATAAGACCTCAAAGTTAGTTCACCGATTACAAATACTATCCAGGAGACTTGACCCCATGCTCATTGTCACGCCCTTAATTAAATAACACTAAACCATCTCATAGCATTTTTTATAATTGATCAACAATGTCATATCTTCTATTCATTATATCTTTGATCATTACAAAAGATGGCATATGCGATATACATTCATAAATCCTAGATCCTGAATCTATAGCATATGACATGGATACATGAATTAAAGTGAAAGTAAAACCAAATAATTAAATGTCCCAAAGGCTACAACCTTCTAAGTCGATACTTGGGTACAACAAAATGAGTTCAAACTCAATACAGGTAAAGCCTAAGGCTTAAACAAAAATAATTACATCAATAACCAAAAATGAAGCCTTTAGCTCTAAGTCCTTCCAAGATACATCCTTGGTGGAGGCATATCATCAGCTCCTAAAAGTTGTTTCCACATAGAGTGAGCCAATGCCCAATAGAGATACTCTAACACAGCATATGAATCTTAGCAAAGTTATAAGGAGAATGCACATGCATGCCATTTATTAAACATTCCTTGCTTTTCATCTCAAAACAATGCAATGCAAGGTTATAAATCAATTTATGAAAAATAATCCTTTTATATAGAAAACAGGGCAGTGGATACAAAACACTGGGAATCTCTAGGTACGTGTTTGCTAGTAGGCTATACAAGTACCCAAGCCATTTCACCGATACTAACCGGAAGGATCGGCACCTAACCGTGAGAGTTTTTGACTTTCACCAAGGACACACAGGCCAACATCATAACCACAACCACACCCATACCCCCTAACCAAATTCACCAAGATATTTACCTATTTTTCTCTCAAAACCAATACATTTACAATGTTGAATAGGAAATGATGTTCAATGCACAATGTATGAGAAATTAGTTTCAATTTAACCTAAGCCTCACGCAATGTCTACAACAATCAAGACTATCCTCCACCAATAGCCCAAAACAGATATTTCTATTCAACAGATAATTTTCAATCAAAAGATATAATTTCATCATTTACAATGGGAGTGATATTATATATCCAACTCCACCATCATCATCAACATAAAGATTGTTCCAATTCCACAATGCCTAACATCATTTTTCATTTCATTTCACAATTCCAAATATCAAAAATTTAGGGTAAAACCCCATTTTCTTACAAAATCAATTTTAAGAAAATATATCCATCATTTTAATATAACTCACCCATAACCATATCTCCACAACCTTTTTCAAGAACCCATTTGGAAAACCCCTATTTTGATTTCAAACTCAAACCCTAGGTCTTCCCAAAAATCCCCAAATCATTAACCCTTTTCAAAGAGCAAATAACTAAGCTAAAAATCATATAAAAGAGTCAAAGAAATCCCTATCTCAAAGTAGAAGACAAGCTAGAATAAGAGTTGAACTATGGCGAAGCCGAAAACAATAAATGCTCATATTAAAATGAAGCCTTTGACTTGCTCAACGTTTTTCTCTAAAGGACTAGGGTGAAGAAATCCACTGATTGGGAGTATTTGGAGCTAGAGTACAAGAACTAAAGAGAGAGAGAGGGTAAAGATTTTAGGGTTTTGAAATGTTTAGAGAGAGAGATGTGAAAAAGTGACTGAAAATGACCCTCTCTCGGACTGATAAACGCACAGACTGCTGGAGCACAAGAATGGTTGCTTGAGCGACAGACACAATAAGTGACACCGCTCAAGTGACCAAAATAACTGCTTGAGCAAACAATGACCCTCTCTCAGAAGTTCAAACCTGCAAAAAATCGCTCAAGCGCAAGAAAGACCGCTCGAGCAAAGATATCAAACTCTCAGTAGTTTTGCAAATTGTAAAAGACCGCTCGAGCTCAGGAATGGTCGCTTGAGTGAACAAGCAAAATTCTGGGCAATAACTACTTTGAAAAATTAAATTCCTAACCTATTTCAATCATAATCAAAACTCCTAATAGCCAAACTCAACAAGAAACAAGATGGAAATGAGATGAATAACAGTTAAGTACATGGGTTCTCAGATCCAAAAGCAAGAAATGGGTTGGGTTTAAACTAGAATCGTTATACTCACATAAATACAACATATAAAGTTCTAATACTTGTTCTAACTATATGCAACGTCCTCACCACATGTAAAAAAAACCATTGTGGTAAAAACCACTTTCAATGAGCCCAAAGTATTTAAACCCCGCTCGCTCTGATACTAAGTTGCAACGCCCCACTTTTTATGTCACGAATATCATTACCAAAACCATCATTTTAATACAATTTCAGAGATAACGAATGAAAGTTCTATACATTAACAAGAATAAATAAAAGAAGATTCTCTCATTTGAATACATAATGGGTGCAACATGTGATATAATTAAATAAATTGCTCGCATGCTTACATGACTGCATTTAAGAGAAAGGATTCAACCCCTTTTACAACAACGGCATTCCACCCACAAATAATGGGCCCCATGGCCAACAACTAAGGATGATCTTCGATCTTGAACATTTCTTAACATCACCTGAAAAGAGTTAACAACGTGGGATGAACATAAAGTCCAGTAGAGATCCCAACATGATCCTAAACAATAATAACATACAAATAGCTATGATCATAAATACTTTATATCATATCATATACATAATGTGACGTTTTATACTTGAAAATATACTCATGCAAGTACTTTTCTTAAAATTGTTCAATTTATTCAACAACATAAACAATTCACTTTTCTTTCTTCTTGTTACTTTTTTATCAACTTCACTTGTCAACAACAAGTTTTCGAAAACAAATCCACCAAAACCCATTAACTAATTTCCAAACTTACACCCATTCAAATACATTTCCAAAAATATCTCAAGCGACCACAAAGATAATACGTATATAATGCTCCTTACATAACCATATAAGACAATCTAGCCTTCCCCAAAATATACTCATTACCATACATGATACACACAAATAGAATCGAGATGGTAATGAGAGACCAAATGACGCTCTACTTGCCTTAAGCGCGGTAAGTCAAGGATACACCTTTTCATAACACAAGCCAATTTACCAATCACTAGCTGGAACGGAATGGGACCTCTACAATTTACCAAACACTCGTTGAAAAGAAACATACCTCTTCCAAGTTCTCTAGGTGCTAGCTGGAAGGTACTGGTTCCTCTTATTCTAAGCGCAACTAATTCTCTAGGCCTAGCAGGAAGGTAACAGTACCTCCCAACGCGTGTATATAACCAACCATCACAATATTCACAAGCATGAATAACTCGAATATACTATATACACATAATCTATTCAACATCACAATGTCATCCTCCATCGATGACCAAGGACAAAACCTCTAAGCATATGTATTGAATACACGTAATACAATAATCCAATTTTCACAAGACTATAAGTCCAACAACAACAATAGTAAAATAAAACATTCATAATTCAATCTCAAGTTCATTTTTAAATTTAAAATGTGTTGTGGTTTCATTTTCTTTTCAAATTAATTCTTTTATTTTCCAAATTCTCATACTCCAACCTTTTCTAAAAACCCCATTTCTACATTTCATTAAAAATCACATCCATGATGTTAAAGCCACAACCCAACTCCACTCAACATGATCCATTCCAATTAATCCCATTATCATGGTTAATAACAATTAACATACTTACACAAGGCACATCAACAAAACATAACCAATTTTCAACTTTACCCCCTTTTCAATTTATTAAGTTAATAATATTAAATTAGGGCTTTTTCCCTCTTCAACATAAACAAATAGAACTACTCTCCAATTAACGACAACAACTACCAATTTAACAATTAAAACCCCCAAATATCAAACCCTAGATCCCTCTTACATGCTTTTCAAAAATTCATACTAAAGATGGCTTTTATGCAATAAAATCCACCACATATCTATTTGTAGATGAAGTATTGAAAAAGAACAAAGAAATCCCTACCTCTTGAAGTAAAGAGAAGATGACCCAAAAATCACCGGCGACGAAACAATGATCCGTTTAGATTAAATGAAAGCCCTTGCCGAGCTCTACGTTTTGATCTATAGCACTATAGGTAGAAAGTGAGTAGAAATAGATGAAAACCAAGATAGAAAGCTTGAAACCCACAAAAATGGTGAAAGAGAAGAAGATGAGAGAGAAAATAATAGAGAAAAGTGGACCAAAATGGATTTTTATAATGTTGATTCCAGAACAGACCCATACAGGTAGACCGCTCGAGCGACCAATCTTGCGCTTGAGCGAACTTCAACAAATCTCAACATCACAGACCTGCAAAAGTACTAGATGACTCGTAAGACTGCTCGAGCGAACAACCCGTCACTCAAACGACGAAGTAGAAAAGTTTTAGATTGTTACATTGCATTAGTTTCAATGTGTTCTTAATTAATAGGAAACCAATCTACACAGACAAAACTAAAAGGGACAATTATTAAAATAAAATAAAAAATAAAAAAAAACTTAAGAATTTAAGTCTTGTAATAAAACAAATTATAAATTTTTAATTTTCTCAATTTAGACCCTAAACTTTTGATTTGTTTTCAATCTAAACTATTTGCCTATTTTTATTAATTACAATTGATAGAAAAAAAATAATATTTTAGTCACTAAACTGAATAGAAAATATTGTTTTAGACATTTTATATATACCTACACTGAGGTTAATGACTAAAATATTTTTTTCCGTCATTTTTTTATGTACATACATTGAGGTTAATGATTAAAATATTAGTATTTTTCCCGATAATAGAAAACTAAATTATATAAAATAAAATAGTGAAGATAAAACAACCTTATTTTCAATTCTTAAAGAAAACATAAGACTGGAAAAATAGATTACAACATTAGCACATATTACAAGATGGATTCACATAGATATACAAAAATAATATACAAGAAACGGATTAAATTCAAAAGTTTAAAAAACAAAAGATAATGCAAATCGAAACCTGTGGTATACACAATTTCTTTAAAACAAATTCGCTACTTTGCCAATTTGTGCTGGAGGAACACTGGCGTCTGTTTCTTAGGATACGATGGTTGAAACTAGCTAATGCAAAAGCACTTTCTAAATAGCTTCGGCGAACATAACAATGACAACACTCTCTCATTAACAAGAACCAAATAAGGGGTTAACAAAAAAGAGATAGAAAAAATTCTTTGAATTTTTCTTTGATGTAAGAAACATCTCCAACTTTATCTAAAAAATCACCATTCTCCATAAAAATAAAAATAAAAAATAATAAAAATAAAAATCCTCTTTAAAAACATCCTACTAAGTTGGAAGGAAAATGTCTCTATTTATACAGGTAGGGGAGTTCATAGCCATGAAAGCTATCATCATGAGGGCCATCAAAATTCCATTAACTAAGGCCATCAACTCTAGTCATTAGAACTAGAGTTACAAATGTTAAAAACTCATGGCCACTAATATAGTCATCAACTCCATTATCAAAATATGAGAGTTACAACAGCCTAAACCTCACATGCGCTTAATATATACAAATAAATATTTATATAATGATATTTGAATAATTCAATCAGATGGGTCGCAAAACGGATACGGATGTTGGGTCACAATTCGATCCAAGCCCAATCTCAAATACATGTACAAGCTAAGTCCAACACAGCTCAGCCCAAGTTCAACACTAGGTTCCAATCCAAGTCCAAGACTAAACCCATCACATGCCCAAGTTTAGGGCCAGTCCAAACCTATACTAAGTCCAAATCTAAGCCCAACTTTTATTGATACCCACTTTATAAGACAATTCTCATTTACAACCTAATGGTTTCGGCTCATTATTTCTGTATTGTAATTTTCTCACTTAAGAGAATACAAACCTAGTCGGACCCACCTCAACGGGCGGTTGGATCCCACTTTAATCTCGAATTAAAGTTAGCAAAAAACTATTATTTTCCAACAATAAATATCATTTTTTTTCCCATCTGTTATACTTAATGAAAATAGGTATTGTTTAGATTGAAAAGAAATAAAAAAAAATAATAAAAAAATTTTGTGTTAAGAAAAAATTAGAAATTTAGATTTATTTTGTTACAAAAGCCAAAATCTTAGGTCTTTTTTTTTTTTGGTAATTTAACCAAATTAAAAATTACATTGAATCTCACTTTGGTTCCTTATTTTTTTAAGAATAAAGCTATGCGTACCAATTGGTATACCAATTAATGAACTAACGGACGATATAGCTTAATTTTAGAGGTTTTGGATCTTTGTAGTTTGTATAATAGGTGGGGTCTATAGTTTTGAAGTGATGATATCATAGTTTATGTTAGTACACTAATTGATGTGCCAATTAGTGTATGTAGTACCATTGTTTTTTAATTGTAACAAGTACCCTCTTTATACTTTCGATCAAGTTTCAATGTCATCTTATTTGAAGAGATAGAACAAAGGATGAAGAGTAGTAGAGAAGGGGTGGTTGGTGGTGTTGAGTTTTAAAAATATAGCAGAAAAAGAAAATAATGGGAAAAATAGAGAAGTTAAAAAAAAAAAAAGGGAAAAAAATTAAATTTAACATGACCAAAAATGTAAAAGGTTCATTGTTAAAAAAGAAAAAAAGAAAAAAAAAAGGATTGAAGTGAGATTTCATGTAAACTGCAAGGATGCAAAGGGTATTTAGCCTAATTTCTGTTAATGAATTTAATACCAAACAGAAGTACCACATTGAAACTTGAGCGAAAGTATAAAAGGTTGGCGTAATAAAAAATATCGTAACTAAGCCACAATCTCTTTTGTTACATGAATCATAAAATTTTATACATTTTGTTACTCTATTTTGTGGCGAGATTACATATTTTATAGTTGATATTACGAAATTTTAAAGTAAAATTATATTAATTTATAATAAAGTACATCTGATACACACCCTTAAAAGAGTGCGTCCGTACAATTTCCCCCTGTAAAACTAACTATTAAGCTTAATAAACACACTCGAAGTCTTAGAATTTATGTTGTAAAGTCAAGACAAGGATTTAAAGCTCACAATGATGGACTTTTGGAAGCAAAAATCAAAGGGAAAGGACAGGGAACACCCATGGCAGCAACTGCAAAAATGTGTTTTGCACTTCAAAATAATCCCACACTATGTATAAATAGATCCCTCAGTCATCCTAGTTTAATCCTTAAGTTGAACTTTCAATCAATGATCCACATTCAACTTTAAATAAGACAGAACAATCTCAACCACACACAAAAATTCAGATTGTTTAATATCGAATTATATAATTGTAAAAATGATTAGCACAATGTTCAGAGTAACTAACGTGGTTTGCATGGCGAAAACATGTAATGCCAACACATGATTTTAATATTCTCAAAAGTGTCTCCCAAGTCACAAATTTGAATTCTCCTAAAAATATCTTCATTTTTTGTATAAATTTCTACAGTTTTAGGAGTCCAAATGTGCAATTAATTATTTTAATCTCCAAAATAATTAAGTGATTGCATGACCCCACATCTGTATCCCTGGGGTTTAAAATATAAAATTTAACAATTCAGACAAAATATAACAAAAAAAATTGTTTCTCACTACTAGTGTCGATTGTCTCTCCATTGCTATATGTTTTGTAACTCAACATGAATATAAGAAAATATATTTATTTATATATGTTTTTCATATTATTTTCCACCTTTCATGTCAATAGAAATTAATATTATAGTTCATATCTTTTTAAATTTTTTTTTGGTAATATATATATTTACCTCTCTTATATTAGAATATTATCCTAGGTCTATCCTTGATTGGACATCATGAAACAAAGCCACAGCTTCCAAACTCCCAAACTAGATCTCATTTAAATGTATCACTGTCAAAAACCATCATATTACATATAAACACAATATTCACAAGAAGATATATACACCTCAACGTACAAATAGGATAATAAAATTCAAAATATCTCCCTTACATTAATAAAATGGAGATGTCTATTTCATTATTAATGGTTGTGAAAGAGTCATGTTAACATATTTTTTTCTTAAATTTAAGAATAGTTAAATTCAAACTAATGTAACAGTTATAATTGGATGATTTTGAATTTTAACAGTATGTTACAAGTTTATGCATTAAAATAAAGATCTCAATTCCAAACATGTAATGCATAGAATCTAAATCCATATGTACATTGTACAAAAACATATGTATTCACATATATCATGTATAAATTCGTTCATTCACTATTATAGTGAAAAATAAATAAGAAGAGAGAGGTATGGCTCTGCATTTTAGGGCAGAGGTTAAGGAAAATGTAGGGATAATTATGATATTTTCAAACAAAACTAAATGTTAGACATAAGAAGTGTAATTTACCCTTCAAGAAATCATATAATAATCTCCACAATTTTTACCAAACAAGTTTTTGACGAAAAAAGAGTTTCATTATTTTGAAATTAGCTTCAGATTCTATGACCAACATAGCAGTCTCATTGAACTTTCTGCTCTTATAAGCAACAGTCTTAACTTATTATACTAGGCACATCACCTAAAAGTTCATTTATCACCTCTTGATAAAATTAGGATGATTAGCAAGCCTCGACGCTGCCTTTAATTTTTGATAATTACAAATTATTATTTCAAATTTTCACCCAATGGCATTAAACTAAATAAATAAGAATAAAGTAATGTTATAGCATGGGAGTATTGTCATTTTAGTTTCTTCATTGGATTTTTTATTTTTTATTTTATTTATTTATTTTTTGCAACTGTTGTCCGAGTCAACTTGTTCGTATCTCGACTAATCCCACGGTCATGAAATTAACGATCAGGCAAACCTCTAGTGACCCTTTGGAGTAACTCAAACTCAATGGTGTTTTAAAGGACAATTTATCTGTTTTATCGAACTATTAATCTATCAAATACAGACTTAATTGCTTATAGTTAGTGAACCTCTTGTAATTGACTGGCCATGCATTATCTTCTAATAATTATTTTTGTTGGATTATAACATAGTGACCTCATTAACTGCACATTACTTTTGTTTGGGAAGGAAGTTTCAATGGATCGTATTTATGCTATTTGCATTGTGTTAGAGTTTCTTGAATGGGTTCTTTAAAAGACACTTCCTTGCTATTATAGTTAGCCCCATCCTATTTTACTTCCCCCAACGAGCTAGTACTACACTAACCATTTTAACAATTTTTTCCTAAATAGTTACATTTTGAGAGTTTTGAGAGATTCTTTAAATAGTTTGAATAAATAGGTAAAATAAGAGTAGCGTTAGAGCATATATATATATATAATTTAGGTAAAATAAAGAGCATTCCTATATTGTACTTTAACTAGTGAAAAATAAAGAGTAACATTTAACTTCATTATGTATTTTTCAAAGAGACATTGTTTCCTATTATTTTAAAAAATAAAATTTTATTTTCTCAATTTTTTTTATTAAATTGATTTGTATTTTTAAGAATATCATTGTCACATCATCTTTATTAATATATGAGTAATATTACAAACCCACCCTTTTTAACCCAGAAATTAATTTTCATCACATCTCACATCGACCTCACATTACACAAATTAATCTCCACTATACAATCACTCACCCAGAATTTTTTGGGTGGATAAGGGTGGGTCTCTAAAGTTTTCCTTAATATATATGTATATATATACTAGGTAGTCTCAGAGTACCATGTGATATTATTTATGTGGTGCTCCCGACAAATGTGAAATTGCAAAATGCACTTTGCGGATCATTCTTTATTTATCAAGTACCTCATAAAAGTGCTTTAGTATGGTCTCACCCATAATGGTTGAGAGCACAAGGTGAATAGTATCATAAGAAACTACTAAATAATTACGCATTCTTATATGGTATTTTATATGAAACTTTTGTTTGTGACATTTTTTTTTTCCAATAATTTTTCTCTTGGGTGTGTGGAATAGTTGCAAAAAAAACTTGAGCCATTGGTTTTGATAAGTTAGAATATATGCCTGTAAGTAAACACATAATAGCAGCTGCAATAATCACGACTATCCATTTTGTTACTCTCAATTATGAATTCATTCTAAAACCAATCAGACTTTCATTCTCATGCATTTCTTGCTTTGTTTGTGTCTTTCTCTAAATCTGATATAACATTGTTTCTTACTTCCTTATTTTCACTAGGGAAACAATGCCTATAGGCGAAATCTTTCTTGCTGCTTTCATTCAGGTGTTGTTTGAGAAGTTGGCCTCAACTGAACTACTAAAGTTTGCTCGTCGGGAGCAAGTTCATATTGACATCAAGAGATGGAGTGGAGAATTAGCTAAAATTCAAGCATTCTTGACTGATGCGGAAGGGAAACAAATAGAAAACAGAGCTGTGAAAATGTGGCTGGAGGAACTCACAGACCTGGCTTATGATCTGGATGACATACTGGATGAATTTGCCACTGAAGCTTTGCGGAGTAAGTTAACATCAGAGTCTCAAGCAGCTAGCACCAACAAGAGCAAGCTACGAGCCATGATACCTACATGTTGTAAAGTACTCAATCCAACAACTCTTTTGTCTGATTTTACGAGGAATTCTACTTCAAAGATAGAGGAAATCACTACCAGATTGAAAAATATTCTTGAAAGCGGAAGTGGGCTTGGTTTACAACAGATTATTGCAGGAGAATCTGCTAAATCTTGGCACAGACCACCCTCCACATCCTTGATACATGAACCTCGCATATGTGGCAGGGATAAGGAAAAAAAGGAGATAATTGATTTTCTCCTAAGAAATGAGTCAAGTGATAGCAAAGTCGGCGTAATTCCCATTGTAGGTATGGGTGGGCTTGGCAAGACCACCCTTGCACAGATGGTATACAATGATGAAGTGGTGAACAAGAATTTTGATTCGAAAGCATGGGTCTGTGTTTCTGATGAGTTCGATATTTTGAGAATCTCAAAAGTAATTCTTGAGTCTATTACTTCCAAGTCTTGTGAATTTAAAGAATTGAATCAAGTTCAAGTTCAGCTAAAGCAAAATTTGGTTGGAAAAAAGATTTTAATTGTTTTAGATGATGTATGGGACAAGAAATACAATGATTGGAACGTTTTGAAGAGCCCCTTTAATGATGGAGCCCCAGGAAGTAAGATAATTGTAACAACTCGTGACAGAGATGTTGCATTGATTATGGGAACCGTTCAAAATCTCTTGCTACAGCATCTATCGGATGATGATTGTTGGTTAGTGTTTGAACAACATGCCTTTGGGAATAGAAGCATGGATGCAAATCCGAATTTGGTGTTTATTGGTAGGAAAATTGTGGGAAAATGTAAAGGTTTGCCTTTGGCTGCTAGGACACTTGGTGGCCTTTTACGGTGCAAAGAAAGAGACGATGATTGGGAAATTGTATTGAATAGTAAAATATGGGATTTAACAGAACAAGGCAATGAAATTCCCCCAGCTTTGAGATTAAGCTACCATCATCTCCCTTCACATTTGAAGCGGTGTTTTGCATATTGCTCTATACTGCCAAAGGACTATGAATTTGAGAAGGAGGAATTAGTCTTCTTGTGGATGGCAGAAGGCCTTCTTCAGCAACAAAATGGAAAGAAGCAAATGGAAGATTTAGGAGCTGAATACTTTCGTGAATTGCAGTCGAGGTCTTTTTTCCAACCATCAAGTGGTGGTGAAAGCTCGAAATTTGTGATGCATGACCTCATCAATGATTTGGCTCAGTCAGTTGCAGGATATACTTGTTTTAGATTGGAGGATAAATTGAAGGATTGGGAGCAATGTAGAAAATTGCAGAGTGCTCGATATTCATCTTACATACAAAGCGAATTTGACACAATCAAAAAGTTTGAAACTTTTTATGAAGTCGAGAATGTAAGGGCATTCTTACCCTTGTCCTTAAATAAAGATGAATCTTGTTATTTGACGAGCAATGTTCCCCTTAATTTGTTGCCAAAGATGAAACGCTTAAGGGTGTTGAGTTTGAGTAGATATCGCATCGGCGAACTTATTCCAAAATCAATTGGAGATTTGAAACATTTGCGATATCTTAACTTTTCCTACACCAGTATCAAAACACTACCTGAATCATTAGGTACCCTATACAATCTACAAACTTTGATGCTAAGAGGTTGTCCAGAATTGAAGAAATTGGTTGCGGACATGGGAAACCTAATCAACCTACGTCATCTCAATATGATTGATTCAAATTCCTTAGAAGAAATGCCACGAGGAATTGGTAAGTTGACAAGTCTCCAAACACTATCCAATTTTATTGTTATGAAAGACAATGGGTTTCGGATAAGAGAGTTGGGGAACTTGATTCATCTTGGAGGGAAACTTTGCATATCGGGAATAGAAAATGTGGTTGATCCTTTCGATGCGAAAGGGGTGTGTTTAAACGACAAGCAAGGTATAGATTCGCTAACAATGGTATGGAGTAGTGAGAGCTTGGATGGTTTACGAAATGAAATGGTTGAAACAGAAGTGCTTGACATACTACAACCTCACAAGAAGCTAAAAGAGCTATACATCAGAGGCTACCATGGTATGAGATTTCCAATTTGGACAGGAGATCCTTTGTTCTCCAATATGGTGTGCATGAAGTTACAAAATTGTAAAAATTGCATTTCCTTACCGCCACTTGGACAACTACCCTCTTTGAAAGACCTTCACGTTGAAGGAATGAGTGCTGTAAAGCATGTGGGTTGTGAGTTCTATGGGCAGCATTGTGCCAAACCTTTTCCATTACTCGAGACACTATGTTTTGAGAATATGTCAGAATGGGAGGATTGGTACATTTTTGGAATTGACAAGGAAGTTCAAACCTTCACTCATGTTAGTAAGCTCTCCATCAAAAAATGTCCCAAACTTGTGGGAATGTTACCGAGTAATCTTCCTTGCCTAAAAACTCTTGAGATTATAAATTGCCCTCAGCTGCTGGTTGAAGCTTCTAGCCTTGTTCTCCCATCATTCACCTCCCTGTCCATGAGTGATGTTCGGCTTCCAAGCCTTCCAGTGCTCCTTGAGACATGCAACGTGCTTGAACCTAGTTCCCTTACTTGCTTAGATATTACAAATGTTACAATCCCTGAGTCCTTGTGCAATCCGAGCATAGATGATGAAGTGATGTTGGCAAATGCAATGTCTAAGCATCTGAGTTCAGTAACTTCCTTGAGCATTAAGAGGATACAGAAACTTGCATTATTGCCAAAATGGCTTACCCAGGGGCTTAAAGGACTCAAAGAATTGAAGATTGATAAGTGTAAAGAACTCACAACACTGTGGCAGAATGAGGCGGGACTACAACACAGTCTCCTTGCCTTGCAAAGTTTGAAAATTAATGATTGTCCGCAACTTGTTTCATTGTTTGAAGAAGACGAGGATGTAGAAAACGAAGGGCAATATCAACAAGAGGGAGTGCCTTCCATAGTGAGACTTGAGTATCTACGTATATATAATTGTGAAAAGCTGGAGAAACTGCCACGGGGGCTACATACCTTCACTTCTCTTCGAGAGATGGATATCAGTGGGTGTCCAAGTCTGGTATCTTTTTCAGAGACAGGCTTTCCGCCTAGCCTAAGACAACTTTGGATTGAAGAATGTAAGGCTCTGCGGTCCTTACCTGGGTGGACATCGCACGATTCTAATCTGGAGTTCTTGGGGATACAAGGGTGTGATCATCTGGAGTCCCTTCCGAAAGAATGGGTCCACCACCCCGCAACAAAACTGACAACATTGACTATCAGAGAATGTGAAAAACTAGAATTGGTCCTCTTGCCAAACCCTAGTTTACGTAACAACAACAACAGCCTCTTCGCTTCCCTTGGAACTCTGATGATAGAAAGTTGGCCTGCAGGAGGAGGAATCGTCTCCTCCTACATTCTAGAGAAAGGGAATTTCCTCACCAACCTCACTTTTCTTGAAATCGTGAATATGAAGATTGGTAAGCCACTATCAGAGTGGGGTTTGCACAGATTCTCCTCTCTTAAAAGTCTCTGGCTTGAAGGCCCAAGTAACGTGGCAGAAGAAGCAGAAGAAGAAGAATATTATTCAGTGTCCAGCTTTCCAGTAGCTGGGATGTTGCTGCCCACCTCCCTGATGTCTCTGTGGATTTATAATTTCCCAAATCTGGAGAAGATATTTTCTTCTTCTTCCATGGAGACCATTCGAAACCTCACCTATCTTAATTTCAGAAATTGCCCTAGGCTCGCATCTTTTCCCGAGCAAGGAGGGCTGCCTCCTTCGCTTTTGGCACTTGGTTTCTTCGGATGTCCAATAATGAAACGGCGGTGTGAAAAGGGGAAAGGTCAATATTGGCCCCTCATAGCTCCCATTCCTGCGGTCTTCATAGACGGCAGATACATCTTTGAAGTAGAGGAGGTAGAGGAATGAACCTGTGTATTACTATTTTATATATCAAAATTTCTTAGTATTTTTTTAAAAGAATTTTATACTTATTTGATAGAACTCACCGAAAGAATTTCAAAAATATTTGTTTTATTAAAACCAAACATCTCTGTCAGAAGTTACAAATAAATTTAAATTTAGAAAGTGAAACAGGAATATTTTATTAAATAGACTAACTAAAATAAATATTTGTGATCATTTGCGAAAAATGTTTGTAAAGCTTTTGGACCTCACATGAAAATTTGAAATTTTTAATAAATGTGGTGCGAGTATATCCACCTTTTGAGAAAAATTTGAGATGATTACTTTGGTAAATGAAGAAAGAATTTTCAAGGAGAATGAGAAATATATATATATATATATATTTTACAATACAAGGTGGGTTAGCCAATTGTGTAACCTTACATAGAGATGTGTAATGAGCTCCGCTTGAATTACTAGCTTGTAGTTGTGCACTTTGTTTTTGGTTGAGTAATGGTGTAAATGTAGAATTACTCGTGTGTATTTGATATCTAGCTCTAAATTATCTTTTTGTTTCTCCTAGCTATCCTGAATTCCTGATTGCATGCCTCTCTTTTTGATCAATGCAAGCTGTTGATCTTTGTCTCTTCCTCTGGGGAAGTTATTGAAAAATTCTGTTAATTTATTTTGCTGGTGTTGTTGAATTCTGCCTGTGATCTATCCATTTTGTTCTCCCCTCTAATTCAACTCCAATAGTCAATCCTCTTTTATATTTGAGTTTAAACCTCCTTTCTTTTGAATCCATCAATCTAGATACCATCTTTTCTTGGATACCGAACCTTATTGAAGGTATTTCAGTAGCTTAGGCCATCTTCCCCCAATAAAGTGACTTGAGTTTGAGTTTCCTTATCTTGCCTTTAAAAATAAAAAATAAAAAACCAAGCAAGGCCCTAATATCAGTTTTATCTGTTAAAATTGAGGTTCTTAGTAGTCTGGTGTAGTCAAAGGGTGGTTTTTGTTTGATTTGTGGTCCAGCTGTTTGAAGTTAATGGTTTTGATCTACTCAGTCAATTGTTTATATTACAATGTGGCGGGAGAAATTGCTTCTTTTTTTTTTTAAACTTTAAAAACAGATAGTGAATGGAGGATTCTATCCTCTGACTTATTTTGTAATTGTCGAAAATGAAATATCAAAAAAATGAAAAATGAAATATCAAACACTTCAGATTGCGCATTGGTAACACTATGATTAAATTGATGAACTATAAGATTTATTGTCAGCGAATTGAATACTCTTCTTGGGCTATGAGAGAATTTTCTTTTTACTCTTAATTATGGATGCAAAACTTTCATCAGTAAGGCAGAGGGATTTTCACTTGTTTAGTAAATGATTGTGCAAATGCAGATAGCTAATTTCTTCCACTCTATATGTTAAGTTGTCCTCTATGTTTTCTGTTCATAAATGATCTGATTTTGTTCCTTGATTTTTCCTGTTAAAATAATATTAGCTGAAATAAGGGAGCGTGATTGGTGCAATGTGGTTACATGCCATATGGATACTGCACAGGCATACGTATGGAGGCTTCAGAATTTTGTTCTTGGAGAGCACATCTTGAAACCATGCCCAGAAAATCCAACGCCAGTTAAGGTAATATTTCAGTTTATCCTATCATTCCTAATTATGCTGTCTGGAAAAGTTCTCGTATCATTCTCACTATTATTTCATTGTTAGTCAAAAATTTCCCACATTAAATTAGTAAATATTGACAAAAGAACTTGTCGTGTTTTTCATTGATTTTTTTGCCACCCAATGGCAGTGCTGGTACTGTTTCTGAAGTTAGGAAACTTGAGGTAAACCACTCAGATAAAGTTACATTTAATTAAATTTGGTCTCTTTTATTTCATGATAGGCCTGCGCCATCAGTGCCTGTGGCAATTTTGCTGTACTAGGAACAGCTGGTGGTTGGATTGAGAGATTTAATCTCCAATCAGGAATCAGCCGGCAGTTACGTGGATATGTCAGAAAGAAACAGCTGTGCCCATGACGTGGAGGTGGTTGGTGTTGCCTGTGACGCAACAAATACCTTGATGATAAGTGCAGGACATCATGGGGATATAAAGGTCCATATTCATTATCCGAAAATATGATTCTGTATGCTTTTTTATATTTTCAAGTGCATGAGATCTCTATGTTCGTAATTTTGCTTTATGCATCTTAAAGCATTTAACCTAGCAGTGTCTCTAAATAGCTTATTTCTATATCCTATCGGCAAGTTATGTCACGATCAGCATGATACTGTTTTAGAAGCATGGAGTGACCATGATAAGACTGATGTATATTCTCACCATTAGAAAGGGATGGTGATCATTACAACGACAACTTTCTATCATTTTTTCCAAGAAAGTGGTAATCTAAGAAGCACGGACACGGATGCAGATATGGGATACGGCGATTTTAAAAAAATGGGGACACGGACATGGCGGGGATATGACAATAAAATATGTTTTCATATATTTTTATTTGCTATCTAAATTAATATTACATCCACAAACAATTAATATTGACAAAAACTAACTCTAATTCTATACTTATATATATTTTTTTATTAAAAAAAAAGTACTTTTAAATTAACACTTATAGTTTATATATATATATTTTTTATGGATGATCTATTATGTATGTAAATCTAAGAAAAAAATAATAAACATTCAATATTCAACATTCATCAAAAGTATTAAAGAAACTGGGGGAAAAGACAACTTCACATGTTCCTAGTGCGTCTCCGGCATGTCCCCTGAAAATAAATTAATTATGTAAGGGGACACGCCACATGGCGTGCCCCATACATGTCCCCGCTATGTCCGGGTGTCCTTGCCGTGTCTATGTGTCCGACACAGATACGACACTTGTTTTGAAGTGTCGGTGCTTCGTAGGTGGTAATTATTGGTAGAGACACTTTAGGAGCACAATTTTGTTTTTTTCTAATTTCTCTCTTTATGCACAGCTATAAAAAATTGAGAGAAGATTGCAGAATGTCTTAGAAGCTTTCATCTGTTTTGTGAGACACCAGCCTTTTTTCCCTCACTTTTTTGTTATGAGAAACCGAATGATTTTTTTTTAATATAAATTTTAAATCTTGAGAAGGGATACATTGGATTTTGAATATGTCACCGTAATTTTTCCAATTTTAATAATACTCATGACCATATTCGATTGTTAATATGATATATAAGGACTGCTACTACAAAGAGTATAAGTTATAATTGTGTCTTTAGTTGTGAGTTGTCGCAAAGCTTTTACCTAATGGTAGCATGTTAGTTGTTCGCCCAAGTGAAATGAGGCACAATTTATAAATTCATTATATTATAAAATAGTATTGATATTTGATTAAGCATGCATGTTTGCATTCATTCTTTCTCTGCTGGGTCATTTTTTTACTAGATATATTTATTTTATTTTAAAATTTTTAATTTTTATGCAGGTATGGGATTTCAAGGGACGTGAGCTAAAATCCAGATGGAAAATTGGTTGTTCTCTGGTGAAGATTGTTTATCATCGCTCCAATGGTATTGTCTATTTTCCTTCATTTATTTATTTATGTTTTGGTAAACACCCCTTCCCCCAGAGAAAAAGGATAATTATAATAATGTGAGAATAATTTTGTGATATGCTGTTTAAAATTTCCAGGTCTTCTGGCAACGGTGGCAGATGATTTAGTTAGCCGTTTATTTGATGTTATGGCACTAAGAATGGTTCGTAAATTTGAAGGTCATACAGACCGTATTACAGACTTGTGCTTCAGTGAGGATGGCAAATGGCTTTTGTCATCTAGCATGGATGGGAGTCTTAGAATTTGGGACGTCATTTTAGCAAGACAAATAGATGCTATACTTGTTGATGTTTGTATAACTGCATTATCTTTGTCACCAAATATGGATGTTTTAGCGACAACTCATGTTGATCAAAATGGGGTCTATCTGTGGTAAGTTTTAGTAAACCTAGCTTTCTATTCAAGTTTGAGATTCTTCGATTTCGTTTGAAAGGTAGTTTAGTGAATACCATTGGGTAAGCTAATGTTATAAATCACAATTTGGATGAAGTTTTTGAAATTTGTCGAAATAAATAGTTATAATAAGTATATGTGTTTCGAAAAGTACTACATGATCAAAGTTTTGAGTTTCTGGCATGTAATGTGGAAAATTTTTCTTGGGGCCACTAGAAACTTGACAACTTGTTAATTTATCAGGGTTAATCAGGCAATGTTTACTGGAGCTTCTAATGATGAGTCCTATGGAAGTGGGAAGGAAATAGTGAGTGTTAAGTTGCCATCTGTCTCTTCAATAGAAGGTTCTCAAGATAATGATTCTGATAAACCTATCATAACCCCCTCAAAAGTAGCCCACAAGTCTTCAGATCAGCAAATTCCAGATCTAGTGACTCTCTCACTATTACCTAAGAGCCAGTGGCAAAGCTTGATCAATTTAGACATTATAAAGGTTCTTCCTGCTCTTTTTTTATTTGTATTCCTAATCAAATTTTTATGCTTTCTCAGATCGAATGATAACAATTCCACTTTATTCAATTTCTTTATTTGCGGACAAATTCCAGGCTCGCAACAAACCAATTGAGCCTCCAAAGAAACCAGAACAGGCACCATTCTTCCTGCCTTCAATACCATCTCTTTCGGGAGAAATATTGTTTAAACCTATTGAGTCAGCTAATGAAGAGAAGGATAGAGAAGCTGGTAAACTTGAAAAAAAACAGACACAAATTGACTTGGTGGCATCCCAATTCGTGCAACTTCTTCAGTCCTCTGCAGACTTGGAAAATTGTTAGTTTTCTAGCTAAGATATATTTGTACTATTTAATTTTGTGAGTTTAGTGAAGTTAATTGTTCATGTACATCTAAAGCATTGTTTGGATTTGCAGTTTTGGCATTCACTGACTATATTAAAAGTTTATCTCCGTCAACTTTGGATGTGGAACTTAGAATGCTTCAGATTATAGATGATGATGATGAGCAAGAACTTGATAAGAGACTGGAGTTCCATTCTATTGAACTGCTGCTGGATTATTTCATTCATGAGATCTCCTGCAGAAATAACTTTGAGTTTATACAAGCACTCATTAGATTGTTTTTAAAGGTACACAGTTAGCAATACACCTTTGCAAAGCCT
The DNA here is from genome assembly GCA_030407325.1 of Camellia japonica. Classification (NCBI taxonomy): domain Eukaryota; kingdom Viridiplantae; phylum Streptophyta; class Magnoliopsida; order Ericales; family Theaceae; genus Camellia; species Camellia japonica. The sequence goes on from JAPPVO010000029.1 coordinate 75,537,131, forward strand.
TAGAATGTAAAAAATCTGCCATGCCAAATAAATTTTGGAGAATACGGGGTGGTCTATCATTTTGAGGTGTTTGCTTCCTTTAGTATTCTGCACAATTTGTGAATTTTTGCTAAATCCAAGCTGTTTCTTTTCTGCTTTTGTTTGACATCTCTATTTCTTGTGTCCAGATCCATAGTGAAACAATTTGCCAACAGCCAAAGTTACAAGATAAGGCACAAAAGCTTCTTGATATTCAACGAGCAGTATGGCAAAGAGTTGATAGGTTGTTCCAGAGTGCTAGATGCATGGTTACATTTCTCAGCGACTCTCAGTTTTAAGTATTTTCCATTAGCTTTTCTTGTTTGTTGTTAAATTTTTGGCCAATTTTGGTTCGTTTGTTCAATTTTAGCATTGTTTTGTTTCTTTGTCCAATTTTGGCTTTGTTATTTGGTTTGTTTGATTTCTAAATTAGTTAACCTTGCACACCTTCGAGGGTAAAGGTATTGCACAAGGGAAAGTTATTATAGAAGTGAGAGCTTATTTATGGCCTCTTGATTTAACTAACCTGTCTCTTCGCAATCTGACAAATAGTATATGTAGGAATTGAGTTAGCATGCAGATTAAATTTGACTGAAAGGGCCAAGTGCTTTCCACATTGTTTGAAGTTCTAGACAGGCAATGAAATTCATTCAGAAGCTTCTAGTTTAGCACAAAAGTAAATCAGAAGGTATTGTTGGTGTTGTTGGTCTCTCTCTCTTTTTTTGGCAGTTTTTCTCGATCAGACTCCTTGGCTCTGACAAAGGAACTTGTCCAAAACCAGAGATTTTTTTTGTTGTTGTTTTGGACTTGGCAGAGCCTGGGGTGGATGGAATCGTATAATTCAAAAATGTTAGGGGTCACATCCTTGAAGGGATGGCAGCTGAAGGTTGTTTAACTAATGATTTAGAGAATCACCCCTTTACCTTCTTGGTTCTGTGGTCAAGGGCTGTGAGGAAAGAACAAATGCTTATGTTTGAAGGAGTGTTTGTGCTTAAAATAGGTCTTGCTTCCATAGCTAGCATATATCCTATGGCAGGTGAGACTTGGGAAAGAGTTTCGTATTGGTTTTCCAAATTTTTGGAGGAAGATATCATAAAATTTGCTGTTAGAGGGCCCTCTAGTAATCCATTTCAAATGTTGGAAGAGGAACACATGCTATGAACATATCAAACTGAATTACCACTGGACGGTGGTGGCTTGGTGGTGTGGGTTTATTCCTTGCGGTTTGGTGATCAGGACATAAGTTGCAGTCTTTGGGGCGATGCTCCATGGTTGAGACTCTTGTCCATTAATCTTGGGCCACTGGCTCGTTGTCACTATGTCACTGAGATTGGGTCATGTTATTATGGTTTAAGCTCGGCTTGAGGGAGCATCTATGGATCCTCTGAGTTGCATTACCTTTGCTTTGGTGGGCTTGTTTAGGGTCCCTTTGGTTCCCTATTGGGTGGGTGGCCTTGGGAGGAATGGGTACAGGGTGAGGGGGGGTCGGGTTTGTGATGTCATGTGCCTGCCTTGTGCCCTGTTGGGAAGGGGATGGAGTAGGGGAAAAATGGGTAGGTGGTGGAAGCCGAGAGGCATTGGAGTAATTTGTCAATCGGAAAAGGGGGTGGTAGATTGATATGACATGATGGATAATGATCGATGATTGATAAGAGTTAAAGTATTACATATTGGAGAGAGACGGGGGTTAAAAAAATGAGATCGGTATATATTTTGATAGTTTTGTTTTATTATATTTTACAGAATAAATTATATATATACACAATGGTATTTAATTAATATTAATCGGGGCAGGTCAAGAAAATAGAGTTGGTGAAGCAAAACTTGTCTCATTATTTTCTTATTGGGGTGGGAAAAATTCTGCATGGGGTGAGGCAAGGGATTCTATTCACACACCAAATTCTATCTTAGTACATCATTTGTGTTGTTCGGATATTAACTTCTGAACAAAAACAAAATGTTCCAATATCAAATTCTAAACAAAAATAAAATCTTGTTCAATAATAGATATCTGAATATTTGTGTTTTGTTTGAAAGTTGGTATTCGAACGGTACAAATGTTTTGTACTAAGAATGTGATGTGCAAATAGAATCACCCAAGGGATGTAGGATGGTTAGCAATTTGCCATCCCTTTACTGGGAGCACCTGTTTTTGTGTGTACAATGTGTATCAGAGCATGGTGAAGAGCTGATATCCTCCCAAGGCAATCACATGAATTGCAAAAAATTGATGGGGCCACCTAGGGGATGATAATGAGAATGAGAATGATGCAATTCAGTTGGAAGTGGACGCTAAGTTGATACCGAAAATCAACCAAATGAAATCAACTATGCTCATCTGGAAGTGAGCTGAGTTGTCGTATGTTCAAATTTGTTTCAAAACATTAACAAGTTCAAAAAATGTGTTCAAGTTTGTTTATATTTATATTTTATTATTATTTTTAATCTCTTTGAGTTAATTTCAAATAAATTTTAATCTAACAGTAATTGAGTAGCTTGATTTTTATAACACACGCTTATCGAGGCAAATTGTAGTCGAGTTAAGAAAATTAACGAGTATTAAAATGTCTTCAAGTTTGATTTGTTTATACAACAAGCACATCTCAAAAAAAATTTCAACAAATTGAATATGAGTTGAGCTCGAGAAGTTGTTTGAGAACCTTACATTTAGGTTTTGAAAAAAGGGTCCAGACTCCAAAGATACAAAGAATTTAGGAAGGATTCAAACTCATTCAAATGTCTCAGAAATTGGAACATTAGCATTGAAGGTCAAAACTTCTCACTCAAGTTCCAATGTGACTACAAGCACACTTCACCCTCAAAGCTTACAAAAGAAAATAGATTTATCTAAAATTTTCTGAATGCTTTCTTCATTTTGAGCTGTTGCTTATATAGAGAGTTGAATCTAGATTTGAAATTATTTGACATTCGAAGAAATAAGAGTTGTGATCAGATCACATGGGATGTTTGATGCAGAATTTACTTTTGCTTTGATGAAGAATTTATTTTTGCTTTTCTTTTGCAATGTAGTGGGCATCCTCATTGTTTTAGGCGTCTTTACTTTTATAGGCTGTCAGACATCTTCACTTTTGTAGTTTGTCTATTTGTGAAAATTATTGTAGTCACAGATTATTGAGGTCAATTAAGAATTAGAAAGTAATGAATATGGGGTTAAGATTAGTTCTATTAACTGTGACAAGTAGTTTACCTTGCTGCGAGAGAGAGAGAGAGAGAGAGAGAATCATGAATCATGAAGGCCAATTTTGAAGTTGATAAGAGATTTGCAGTTGGATTTATAAGCAATTCACATCCAAATTATTTTCCTGTATCGATGAACAAAAGCTAAACAATACAAGAAGGCCAATGACAGCAAAGTATATCCCCATTACCACCACTCTCAAGCACTGGAGTGCTTGTAAATAAAGTATTATAATAAATCCAAAAACTGAGAAATTTCTCTATGCCAGTCTCCATAGTTTTCCCCAAGAAGTGGGAATCACGAGTGACAAAGTTTGAGCTGCAATGCCTATTCTTAAGTAATCATTGTTTCATGCACTTTACAATCATTGGTTTAGGAGTTGCAAACCCTGCCGATTCAATGTTGTCCAATGGTGGTTATGGTACAACCGACACTAGTAAAGGCAAGACAGCTCGTGCTTGGAATGGTGTGAAATTTGGTCAAGATGTAGAAAATGTGGTAAGGATTAGGAACCCTTGCTTTGCCATGGACTCTGATGGATTTAGGCAAGAATTCTAACTTCAGTACGTTTATTTTTCTTTCTATTATCCAAATACTCATTTTTCCTTTTTTTTTTTTTTTTTTAATTTTCTTATTTCCTTTGATTTTGTTGCGTCAATTAAGGAACTACCTTTATTCGACTTTTTCCTAATAAGGTTAGGGTTTAGTTATTAGAAATAATGGTTGTAAGCCTTTATGGCTCTTCGGTTGATATTGATTAATACAATTTTGTTGAGAAAAATCTATTTTTTTCTCTATAATTCTAGTAATCTTCACATTCAACACGTAGAAAAGTTGCAACTTTCTTCGCTATACGATTCTACTATTGTTCACGGTTTTATGTTGTGTCAGAGTTGATGTTGAATTTCTTTTTCCTGCATAGTTTTTATTGATTTCAGTGTCAGCAAAATGGTTTATAAAGATGAGGACCAAAAAAAGACAAAAAAAACTGGTATTTGCTTATTAGACTTGTTCCAAACATGAATATATGAAAACTAGGGACATGAGTAAAGACGCACAACATAAGATTATTTTTTTTAAGACATTTTTTCTGATTTTGTGCACCATGGTTACAACTGCATCAGTAACCCCAATATGGTTGTGTTCATCCCAAAAAAAAAAAAAAAGCCCAATTAGTACACATTAATGTGTACAAAAGCGGTTGCCCTAAGAGGTAAAAAAGAATCATTCATTTTTGCAAAATGAAGAATCTCCAATTGACTACAGAAATCCAACCATTTTATTCAGAAAGATTTCACTTTTCCTCCTATCACATAAGCATTAATACTGAATAGAATACAAAAACTACACAAATTCAAATCAACAAGAGAGTATATCACAAAGCAGGAGGCTAAAATCCTGTATACATTTTCGAAGATTTATGCACAAGTCTGATGCAATCACTCCAAAAAACCTTCTAAGTTCTAAGAGTAAATCAAATTTCCAAAAAAAGAAAAAGAAAAACTACCGTTAGTGATGTTGCTTTCTGTGGCGCATTGCTCCTCTATTTCTTGCCCATGGTAATCTGTAGACAATTTTATCCACAAAACTGAGGTATGCATCAGTCCAAGCTTTTCTGCTTGCCAAGACTAAACATGGAACCAAAAGTCCTGCAGCAAATCCCAATCCAACGCTCAAGTAAAACCACTTATCAATGAACCCATCATCATTATGTTCATTCTCCACACTCTTTCCCTTACCTGAATCTGAATTTGAACACTTAACTGCAAGAGGAGCTCCACATAGACCGGGGTTTCCATCAAAACAGGACTCACCAAAAGTCGACATTTGCCCTATGTATGGGATCATACCTGTCAAGTCATTGTTTGACAAATTTAAATAACCCAAGAATGATAGCAAAGACATGCTTGGAGGAATTGCACCTGAGAGCCTATTACTCGATAAATCAAGAGATCCCAATTGTCGCAAACTTGAAATGCCTTCTGGAATTTGGCCACTGATTTGGTTTCTTGACAAGTTCAAAACCACCAAACCTGTCAACTTTGTTATTTCTACCGGGAATTCTCCATATAAATTGTTGCTTGACAGGTCTATGCTGATGACGAGGGAAAGTGTCTTGGTATATTTTTGAAACTTGCCTTTTGTATACACAACCAAGCTTTCTTCATAATACCGACTCCTGTACTTCCCATAGAACAGATACTTGGTTACTTTTTGCTCTCCGACCATGGCTTTTAGGTCACCCAAACTAGCTGGAAACTGGGCAGTCAAGTTGTTTTCTGCAAGGTCAAGGACTTGCAGTGAACTTAAATTTGAAAGCCCAGAGGGTAGTCCTCCAGAAAAAGCATTAGACCTCAAGCTAATAATTCTAAGGTTAGGAAAACCATTTCCAAACCACGGTGGAATGTGACCCGATAACTTGTTATTTCCAAGATCCAGAGTTTCAAGGCTGGATAAATTTTGAAAGGATGATGGGATCTCTCCAGTAAGCTTGTTGTCACTCAGGTGCAGTGATTGGAGCTGTTTTAGCTCACCCAAAGTCCCCGAAATCACCCCAGACAAATTGTTGTTTCCAAGGTCTAGAACCTTCAAATAAGTGCAATTCCATATGCTAGAAGGAATGCTTCCTGTTAAGTGATTACTCGAGAGACTAATGACTTGAAGATACGACATTTGTCCTATGGACTCGGGTATTTCTCCACTTAGTTGTTACCAGAAAAGATAGAAAGATCAATCTGGCATAACGTTGCTTATATTGTGAGGGATGGAACCGAAAAGTGATTGTTGGAGAGATCTAGTAACTCAATTTGGACAGCAGGAAGAGGAATGGTCCTTCAAAGAGGTTAGAGCTGAGATCAATATCTGCAAAAGCGGTTACACTGAATTGATTTGGAAGTTGAACCCTCTAACCGATTAAAAGAAACATTTAACAGTGATAGATTAGAAGAGATGTCCCAAAACCAGCTTGGTAGAGAACCTGAAATGCTAGTGTTGGGCAAATTAAGAAATTGAAGCTCATTTTGAGATTTAAGCCAAGCCGGGAATGAAGGACCTAATTGGCACGAACCCATGTCAAGATTGATGACCTTGAATGGAGGAACCCAATTAGAACTGACATTCAAAACGAAAGAATTGGATGCCAAAATTAGGATCTTGAGCTTGCTTAACTTTGCAAAATGTGCTTCTGAGATAATACTGGTCAACTGATTGTAAGAGATATCCAGGGTATGCAACTCAGAAAGCTGCCCAAAACTCACCGGGAGAGTCCCATTTAGTTTGTTCCCTTCCAGTCCCATGTCAGTTAGATTTTGCAGTGTCCCTAAAGAAGCCAGGATAGGACCTTCAAGCAAATTATTGCTCAACCCAAGTCCCACAAGATTTTCAAGCTGACCCAACCATTCAGGCAATTTACCAACTAGCTTATTGTTACTCAATTCCAAGTGCATCAAATTAGGAAAAGGACTCTTAGTACCACAGTTTTCAATCCCTTCAAGAAATTCAGGTAAACTTCCTGTCAAGTTATTACCCATTAAATCGAAATTTCTCAAATTGCAAAGTCTACCAATGGAGCTTGGAATTCCACCCTCAACATTATTTAAGAAAAGCAGAAAGTCAGTAAGAAATGTCATGTTTCCAATGGAAGAAGGTAGTTTCCCATGTACTTTATTTGAAGCTAAACTAATAACCTCTATTTTTCCCCAGCCTACCCTGAACAGTTCTTCGCAACCAGCACTTAGGTTATTGTTCATATCAAGATTCAAGTATTTTAAGCTTGGAAGCTCGCTGAAACCAAGAGGAATCCTTCCTCGCAGCGTGCTACTGCTTATATCAACATAGACAAGGCTGCTAAGATTTGCAAGCCAATCTGGGATTTCTGAATTGAAGCTATTAAAACTAAAATCCACAACAGCAAGTGAAGTAAAGTTAACAGAACTAAGAGAAAAAGCAAAACTGGATAGACCACATAGAGAAAGGTGAAGCTCGGTTAAATATGAAAGTGAGTTTAGTTCCTCTATCCAGTTTGAGCCCACCATTGAAAGGTCGACTCCATTCATCTCAAGATGTTTCAGCGAAACAAGACCGGTCACCCATTGAAGACTATCAACACTCAAGAAATCATAAGAAACATCAAGATATTGCAGGCTAGAGAGGTTTCCCAAACTTGGAGGAATTTTCCCAATAAACCCAGCTTTAGACAGGTTTAAATATTGCAAATTTTTCAGAGAACCAAAAAAACCAGGAATTGGGATGTCTTGAAATGTGAAGGAACTCAAATCTAGGTGTTTCAAGGACTTGAGTTGTAGCAAGGAAGGTCTAATCTCTCCACTCAAGTTCCAAAATCCATACCTGGTAGCAGAATCAGAACCTAATGGATATGGGTTGCGAAGATCAATTGCAATGACAGCTCCAGTACTATTATCACACCCGATACCCCGCCATTGACAGCAGTTGCTTCTGCTCTGCCATGATGAAAGCCGGTTGTCAGGATCATGTAGGCCATTCTTGAAGTCGATGAGGGCTTGAAGATCGGATTCGGAACAATTCATGAGATGGGTATTGCCATAACAAACAAATTCTGTTGCTATTGAAGAAAGAACAACCATAACAAGACCAATGACTGGTACTCTCTCCATCAACTTACAAGCAACGAATGGTGAACTAACCACTATTATGATGTATGAACCATGGAAGTGACTCTCTCTCTCTATATGTGATTGGATTTGTATTTTCTTGATGAGCAAGAGTTGAAGAGAATTTTCTGGGGAAAAAAGTCAATGAGTTGTACATATTTTAGAAGGTTTTATATAATATATGAGATTTTTGATTTTCTTGATGAGCAAGGTGATCACTTCATCCTTACGAAGAGTTCAAGAGTGAACATTCATGGAAAAATAACATTCATGGGTATGAACAGAGGTAGCAATCTTTATGAATGAAAAAATGAAGGTTCATAGGAATTTAAAATTAGAAAAACTGTGGAATACCGACAAATGCTAGTCATATTATAATCAAATTGGCATAGCAAGTTTTGACACGTAGCCTATTAGAGTAGAAGAAAATTATCATAGTGGTGAGGAAATGGGACAACGGCAATGGGGTACCATGTGGGGGCGTTTCCCTAAATAAGCCAAAATGATAAGAGAATTTTCAACCTAAGCCTAGTTTCGAAAGAATTTTCAAAATAAGTTAACTTGCGGTTCACAATCGCGAGTTCAACACTTTTCCGCCCCTGTCGCCGGAGCCAGGCAAATTTGGAACTCGCTGTTATGAAAAGCGAGTTTAATTAAGAACTCGCTAATAGAAAACGCGAGTTCAATTAAATTTTTTTCGCTTTGAACTCGCTTTTTGGAAGCACGATTTCATCCCTCGCTTTTTGAAAGCACGAGTTTATCAGAAATGATTTTTATTCTGAACACGCTGTTTGTAAGCACGAGTTTATCAAAAAAAAATTTCTAATGAACTCGCTGTTTGTAAGCACGAGTTTATCAAAAAAAAATTTCTAATGAACTCGCTCTTTGTAACCACGAGTTCATCAAAAGCCACGTTTTATGAAAAAAAAATTTCTTCTACCCTCACTCTTTAAAACCACGGTTTTTTGCCAAATTTTTTATGAACCCCGCTTTTAGCGTAATTTTTTTTTTTAATTCAATTTTACTGAACTTTAAAGAAAAAAATTTCGTTCTTTTGATGTCATCATTGTTTTGGTGATAATATATTTCAGAATAATTTTTTTGGTTAAAATTCTTTTACTAAAACCATTCTCATATTAATTTTTTTTTTCTTTCCTTTTGTCTTTATTTTGGGTTAGAATGTGTAATTCAGCATTTTTTTATTTTGTTTGACTAAAGTAAATTTATTTTGTTTTTTCTTGTGTTTGTTTTGGGTTAGAAGGTAATAATGTAATTCATAAATTTTTTTAGATTTAGTTAAGCCGTTTTGATGTCAATTTTTTATAATTTTTATTTCTTTGTTTTGCGTTAGAAGGTGTTATTCAGTAATTTGTTTGGGCTTTAAAAAATCCGTTTTCATTTAAATAATATTATTTTTTCTTTTGTCTTTATTTTGGGTTAGAAGGTTATGTAATTCAAATTTCTTTTCACTTTACTAAAGCCATTTTCATGTAAAGTTTTATTTTTTATTTTTTTCTTTGTCTTTTTTTGGGTTAGAATGTGTTATTCAGAATTTTGTTTTGGCTTTACTAAAGCCGTTTTCATGTAAATAATATATATTTTTTTCTGTTGTCTTTGTTTTGGGTTAGAAGCTGATAATGTAATTCATAAATTTCTTCTCGCTTTACTAAAGCCGTTTTCATGTAAACTTTGTTTTTTTTTTATTTTTTTCTCTTCTCTTCGTTTTGGGTTAGAATATGTTATTCAGAAATTGGTTTTAGTTTTACTAAAGCCGTTTTCATTTAAATAATATTTTTTTTCCTGTTGTCCTTGTTTTGGGTTAGAAGCTGATAATGTAATTCATAAAACCTTGAGGAAAAACACACATAAGTCTCCCACAAAAATACATAAGCAGTACAAACATAAGTCTCGAACAACAATACATTGTGGACACCATGAACTGAACACACAATACATAGATAAACATAACAGTTAGACAAACAAATATTAGCCAAACAATCTGACCAACTCATTATGGAAACACTTACTTTAACACAGACATTACATATTAATGCATGACCTAATATTGCCGAAGTGTAGACATTAACACCTAATTCGCGCTTAAATCGGTAGGTGGCTCAGAGTCTGAACAATCCGAAAGCTCAGCATCAGAGCAAGCTGAGGATCCTCCATGATACCCTTGATAGCCGCAACATCTGGTTCTGTTCTGTTCTTCTGGGCATCCTTCTTAACTATGAGTAGCTGCATATCGCGGGCCAACCTAGGGACCTTAATGACAAAGTTATTTGATAGGTTATTTCCTATGCCATTATTCCCTAACTTAGGGAAATAAACCTCATCCGAAATAACGTGGAAAGAACTTAGGGAAATAACATAACAAAAAAATTATCGACCTGAAGCGAGTCAAACTTGAGTTTCATTAATATAAAAAGCTCTCATTATGTGTTAGAAATTAGGTATGCTCCTTTCAGATTTCAAGTTGAACTCTCAGTATGTTTCATTAATTGAGATTTGTCGGATCTACGTGGAATGGACGTTTGGTGTGGATTGTAAGATTAGTTGATAAATACGTAAACTGATTCAGACATCCGACTATCATAAAAAGTTATAACTTAATTGAATAAACATAATGCAGGCGCATAGAGAATAAGTCAATTGATAATTCAAGTGGGTAAAAATTATCGAGAATGACTCATTTTAGAAAAGAAATATTTTAATTTTTTCAAACAAAATTTCTAAACAAATTGTTTTTTTTTTTTTTTTTTTATTATCAAATGTTTTCATAATAGCATTTTCCATTACGACTTGGAAGGCCTCTTCTGGCAAAGAGGTAAAACATAATGCTTTGACTTCTAATTTTTTGTGGATCAAATTATTCGACCTCTAATGTTTATATCAATTTTTTGTAGATCACTTCTAAACAGTCATGTATTTATATCAAATTTATAAAAGGGAATGTCATGAATTTTAAGGAGGAAAAACTCGAAAATGAAATTCAACCGTAAATGGGGCAAGAAATTCAAGTAAACTATACTTTTTATATTTAACCACGATTACATTTGAATTAGTGCATAAATTTAGTCAAACCAATTTTTCTTATCGTAGGGGCATGTGGCATCAATGGCATATTTTAAAGTTTCTTTTTATTTTTTATTTTTTATTTTTCATTTTTGGGTCAACATTCTAAGTAGTTAGATTTTTAATTTGTTAATAAAATTTTAGTGTACTACTTAAAGGGTCACCCATAGAAAATATTAACAATCACAATCACTCTTTAAAAAAATTTAATAAGAAAACGAAAGTAGGCCTACACCGACATAAAATTCAATTATCTGACTTTTCTATTTGGCCATATCCCTATCTCCAAAAAATATATATATATATATTTTTTTTTTTGTTCCTGGCCAAAATGATGAGAAACTTCCATAGCAATTTCTTATCACAAATTTTGTTCCATACTTTTCAATTTCTTATTCTTACTTAAAAAATTGAAAGTTAGAACAAAATTATTTTTGTTACTTTATTAATTTTGCAAGCATTTCAACTCCACATCACCTAATTAATAATAATTTTTACAGCCAAATTAACGTTTCTCTTTCTTATGTAATTATTATTATTATTATAGATAATTATCTATTCATTACGTAAAAATTATTTGTTCCTAAAAAAAATTATATAACATTATTTACAAAATTTAACTTATCATAAATTTCTTAACCCCTAATTTCTGAAACCATAACCCTCATTTCTGATTTCAGAATTTAAAACCGTTAATTGAAAAATGATTTCACATTCATCAATTCAAAACCCTAATTCAAAACCAAAACCCTCATTTCTGATTTCAACATTCATAGAAACCATAACCCTCTATAATTAAACACATTCAACAAATTCAACAACAAATTATCTATAGCAAAATATTTCACATTCAACATATTATCTATAATTAAACAAATTCAACAAATTATCTATAATTAAACAAATTCAACAAATTATCTATAATTAAAATTCAACACATTCAACATTCACATTCAACAAATTATCTATACTTAAAATTTCACAAATATAAACCGTAACCTAATTTATTATTTCTGATTTCACAACATTTTATTCACGAATATAAACCTAACCCTAACCCCACATTCATGAACCCTAACCCTAATTTATTCACAAATATAAACCCTAACCCTAACCCCACATTCATGAACCCTAACCCTAATTTATTCACATTTTCACAAACACAAATATATTCATAAATATAAACTCTAATCCTAATTTATTCACAGTAAAGTAGATGATAGAAGGCATACCAACGAGAGAGAGACAGTACTGAATCAGAGGGAGCTCGAGAGAGAGAGAGAGAGAGAGCAGGGAGCTCCACAGAGAGAGAGACCAGGTAGCTCGAGAGAGAGAGAGAACAGAGTGAGAGGAGTAAAGAGCGAGAGAGAGACAGTAGAGGGAGAGAGGAGAAAGCGTGAATGCAAAACACGGGGCTGGGGGGGGTTAAATATAAGTTCTAAAATCGTGGTTGTGAACCACGATTTCACTTAAAGAAAAAAAATTTGCCCTAAAATCGTGGTTACAAATAGCGAGTTCATAATTTTTGGGAAACTCGTGGTTACGAACAGCGAGTTCAGAAGAAATCTATTTTTTGATGAACTCGTGCTTTCAAAAAGCGAGTTCAAAGCGAAAAAAAATTTAATTAAACTCGCGTTTTCTATCAGCGAGTTCTTAATTAAACTCGCTTTTCATAACAGCGAGTTCCAAATTTGCCTGGCTTCACGCGATAGGGGCGGAAAGTGTTGAACTCGCGATTGTGAACCGCGAGTTAGCTTACTTTGGGAATTCTTTCAAAACTAGGCTTAGTTTGGGAATTCCCTTATCATTTTGGCTTATTTAGGGAAATGCCCCTACCATGTGCACTTGGCAATTCAGTCAACAACTTGGGAATATGTTAAAAAAAGTCAATTTTTTTGATTTTTTAATTTTTTTACACAAAAAAAAGTCACAAAAAAATTAAAAAATATTTTTCACCAACTTCCCAACCCACCACATTGTCTCATATTGCGTTTGCAGTGTTACATAACTATTAGGCTGTTTTAATTCATTTTTCACTATTTCCATTCTGTTACAACATATTTAATATAATTATAATAATCTTTAACAAATATCATAATATATAGCATTTTTTTCACCAAAATCATTCACAACATTTCTATCACTAAATATATGGTGGCAGTTTATTTTATTTTTATTTTTTAAAATAAATGTGATCTTGTTACGTAATTACATATGTCCTGCTTCCACAGGCCTCCCTACTATGCCGCCCATTAAATTGATTTTTTTTCATGAATAATTTACTTGACGAAACTTATAATATGAATGATTTAAATAATCAAAATTAACTCGAAATAAGGTGCATAAAGGCTCACATCATACTGTTGTGCTTTATCTCCAAGTTGATTTTTCTAACATTCTGGATCAACACATTTTTTATGATGTCAAATCATCAATGATTTCATATTTTTTTAGAAAACATAAACACAATAAAATGTAGTAAGAATAACGGCTCCCTAAAATAAATAAACTTGTTACTAATTTTCATAACCAAGTGAATAAGGTGTATTACTTTTTGTAATTGATATGAAATTTTTCATGACAAAGAAGGAAGAGGGAAAGGGGCTGTAATTTCTCCATTTCAGAATATTAATTTTTTATTGTCTCAAAATTTTAGTCCCTTTTTAAAATTAAGGATTAAAATAATATAAATTTTTTTTATTTACTATTTTTTAAAATTTATTAACAACACAAAAAGTATAATTATGACAATTTTCAAAAAAATAAACTTTTTTTGATCCTACAATTATTGCACTTTAAAAATTTTAATTTCCCAAAGGATAATTTTGATAGTACTATCAAAAGATAATTTTAAAAAATTAATATTTTTAAAGTGTAATAATTGTATTATAAAAAAAAATAAATTTCTTAAAAAAAAATTATTATTTTGAGACAGAGGGAGTAAAACGTTTAATAAGTGAGATACTTCTTGGGCTTTAGGCGAGTTGACATGTAATTTATAAATTCAAACTTTTTTAAATTTCAATATTTTTCTGTAAATAAGAGAATTATTAAAGATTCATAACAATAAAAGAATTCAACATTAATTACTCAAAATAAATTAAAAATTAACATCTATAGCGATGTTGGTCTTGGCCACTGTTTAACCTTTGGATATGTAATACTGTGCCTTGAGCTTTGTATAAATCGTGAATCTGGACGTGTGTACCTAAGTCCCTTTTTATCTTTAACTATGATTATGATATTATTTTATGATCGGAATCGTGTTTTAAATAGGATTTTTTAGGCCCACTCCAAGAACGTAAATTTGAGAATCAAGTAAGAGTATTTTTAATGGCAAATATTATAATAATATTGTTGGAATAATTCGTTTTTAATTTTTCAGTTGGAAGTCTTTGAGTTTTCAAAAGTTGGCGACAATCTTGTTTATATAAAACAGAAATTTGGTGTTTCAAGTCGCGTTACTTAGTCACTTTTTAAAGACAATATTTGCACCCACCAAAAAGGTGTGTAGGGGGTTACAACAAATTCGCCTCCAGGATACAATAAAGCCTGATCTAAAGATCAAGTCTACCAGCGTCTGCACTGATGACAGTAGATCAGAATACTCTTGATATAATCAAGAAAATCAAGACACTGATAATCAAGTTAGTAGAATTTAATTACCAATAAGAAAAAGCAGAAACTTGCTTAAGAAACTCTTGATCGAAAACTCTAAATCGAGAGAGAGGGAAAGAATGGCAGGAATATTTTCTGAATTTTTAGATGGATTGAAATGGCTGATTTCACAACCTATTTATAGGCCTTGATGTGTCTGATTAAATGGTCATGTCCCTTGATCACATCCGATCAGATCTGACCGTTAGATCGACGATTTAGGGTGCAGATCATTCTCACACCGAATAGATGCATTGACTGATCATACCTGATCACGATCGGGTGCTATCTCATCCGCACGATCGCACGCATCTCTAATCAACGGCTATGATCAAATTGCTCCAGATTGGAGATGCAACCGTTCGATCGGTTGGTTAACTCATTGCCAACGAACGCCACATCACTGCCACGTGGAGCTGATTGTACTCCACGTCACCTATGCCATGTTGGATCTACGTCATCACTCCAACCTGTCCGGTGCAAATAGGAAAACGCCCTTATGGCGTCTTGCACCGATGTGATGTAAATCATTCTCACACCGAATAGATGCTTTGATTGATCATACCTGATCACGATTGGATGCCATCTTATCCACATGATCACGCGCATCTCCAATCAACGGCTATGATCAAATCGCTCCAGATCGACACGCAACTGTTCGATCGGTTGGTTGACTCATCACCAACGGATGCACATCATTACCACGTGGAGCTGATTGTATTCCACGTCACCGATGCCACGTTGAATCCATGTCATCGCTCTAACCTATCCGATGCATATAGGAAAGCGCCCTCATAGCATTGATGTGTCCGTGCAAAGTGCGCCACCAAACGCCACACAACCCACTGTCCACGCTACGTACGTGCGCGGATGGTATGAAGCACCATCCTTGCGGTGTAAGTGCATGTACACTAGCATCCATCCCACAATTTCATATTCAAAAGAATACTCCATGTAGCACTTTATTAAATGCTCCATCTTTTCCTCTCTTTCTAATGTGGGACAAAGTCCCCAAGCTTATTTCAAGCTTTTCAAAGAAAAACAAGGAAGGTTTTGAAAACACCCAAAAACTAAACAATAAATTTTGAAAATTCCCCAACAAGTATTACCATTGTCAAATTACGGTAATGACTAGTAGAAAATAGATGAAGAATAGCAATGATGCTCTAATGGTTCAGCTGCCATTTTTGCCATTTTGGCACAGAAACTATTGTGCCTAGATAACTGGCCAAATGACCGGCCGATCGACCGAACACACCAGTTTCTGTGTTTCTTCTGCAAAAATGATAGGCGGGAGGGAGGAATGTTTTGCTGGGAGAAGGGAGGGAAGGAAGGAGGTGTTTCTTGATGATTTGGCACAAATAGCAGCTGCCTAAGTTTTGACATTTTTGAAATTTAGCAGCTGCTATTTCTTGTCATTGGAGCACATTACTTTATTACAACTGCCAAATTATGACAATAACAGCTCCAATGGCTTGCCATTGGAGATACTTTAACCCTTCTTAATCGCATGATTTGGATAAACTGATGGGATAGACAAGAGTCAAATCTGAAGGAGCATATCAAGTGACCAACTAACCTATCCTTTCAAAATTATAATTATAATAATATAATGCATGTTTCCATTAAAATGTTTGTTGGAAAATAATAGTTTTTCAACAAGATGGGTCTAAGTAGTTTTGTATTCTCTTAAATGAGAAGGTTGCAATACAAAAATAATGTGCTGAAACTATTAGATTGTGAATGAGAATTATCTCATAAAATGGACATCAATAAAAGTTGAGCTTAGATTTGGACTTATTCTTGGTTTGGACTAGGCCTAGGCTTGTACTTGTACATGTGCTGGGTTTGGTCTTGGACTTGGATTTAATCTTGAGTTTGGACTGGGCTGTGCTGTGTTGAGCTTAACTTGTGCATGTATTTGAGATTGAGCTTAGATCAGGTTGTGACCCATACCTATATCCATTTTGCGACCCATCTGTTTTAATTCTCAAACTTATGTATTATATACACATTATGATTTATATAATGCTTTTGGAGTTTTGAACCTTTATAACTCTAACCCTAATGGCTAGAGTTGATGACATTTGATGGCCTTGGTCAATGGCAATTGATGTCATAGCCTTCATGACTAGGGATTTCCTTACTTGTATAAATAGAGGTCTTTCTCCTTCAACTTGGTAGGATGATTTTGAAGAGATTTTTTAGATAGAAAATGGAGATGGTGTTTTGAGATAATAAAGTTGGAGATGGTTTTTACACAAAAAGAAGTTTTTCCTATCTTTTCTTTGTTAGCCCTTATTTGGTCTTATTAGAGAGATAGTGTTGTTATTGTCAAAGTTCGCTGAAATTATTCAGAAGGTACTTTTGCTCTAGTTGGTTTTAACCGTCATATCTTGAAAGACAGATGCCAGTGTACCTCCAACACCCATCGTGTAGGCAACTAATCTATTTTAAAGAAAATGTGGTTACACAAGTTGCGATTTACATCTCTTATTTTATTTCAGTTTATCATTTTATTCTAGCATGTGTTTATTGTATATTTCTGTTCATCAAATTGTAATATTCGGGTTTCAATCATTCTTGTATTTTTAGTTTTATAATTTATTTTGTAATTCATTCTTTAATATAAAAATAAACCAGATTGTTTTGTCATATCTATTTAGTTTATTTTATATATTATTATTATGAAAAAAATACCAATAATCTTAAAACAAATTGTTATAATAGTTTTGATAAAATAATTTAGCTTTATTATAGTTTTATTCTAGTGATTCTTGGAATTAAAATTAATTTAATTGCCTAGAGTTATCGGATTTGAATTGTTTATTTCTAATAATTTATTCATACAATTTATTTTATATTATTTAGTTGTTACTGCTTGAGTTATTTGGTTATTAGTGTATGAGTTACTAAGCGTTGACAAAATAAATAAGAATTTTATTTCTTAAGGTTCTTACTAATTTATTTGATTTGATTTGTTTGTTATTTATTATTATTTTTATTCTTTTGTAGCTATCTTTCTCTACAGGTTTACCTAAGTGCAAAAAGAGAATCTATATTACGAACAAACAAAATAAATTGGAACTAGTAAACGGAACCACTAATTTTTGTTTTGAACATAATAACCTAAGCATGGATGAGAATTTTGGATCTTATTTTTGGACATATTTGTGAATTTAATTATTCACTTTAATGTGGAGAATTATTTTAGATTTATTCTGTATTGTTTTGAAAGTTTGTTAAACAATTTTGATTTAATTTGATTAATTAAATTCTAGGAAAATCAAATTGGAATTTGTGTTTTGAGAATTTCAGAAGATTCTTCTCATTGAGAGCTTTCCGACAATATAAAAAATGTCTCAAACGAAATCTGGATAAACCCACACAGTTGTCGGAAGGTTTGGTGATTTTTCTTATCAGATGATGACATTATCATGACTCAGAGATGATGGTAGTGCCATGCAGCAACCTAGTCAACAGCCATGCCATTGACACATAGTTGACCAGTCAGCGACACGTCAACAAGGCTACCATGTCATCAGAATTTTTCAAAAATTGCATTTTCGTCCTTGAATTTTAGAATAATTTCATTTTTACCTCAAAAATTTTTAATTGCATTTTGGCCCATAAAGTTATTAGTATTTTCATTTTAACCCCTCAAGTTTATGACATTTGTAGTTTGGCCCCTACACTTCATAATATTTACAGTTTGGCCACTGAGCTTCATAGTATTTGCAGTTTGGTCCCTAAACTTCCTAGTATTTGTAGTGTGGCCCTTGAACTACTTGGTATTTGTAGTTTGACCCCTAGAGTTTATGGAAGTTGTAATTTATCCCTAGAAGTTTATGAAATTACGATTAGACCCCTAGAGAAGTAGAGGAGCAAATAGTCTATTCCGGATGCAACCATTAACTCCGTTTTTGTAGATTTGAATAATTTATAATTATAATAGTTGCATTTCAATTTGTACTAGTTTTAATTTCTAATTTGTAATAGGTTCACCATAGTAAAAGGAAAGGGGGAAGGAAAGAAATTATAAACCTTCGGGTTTAGAGAAAATCTTTGGGATTAATTTTATTATGCCCAAAATGTTTTGATTTTCTGTAATAGAAACCAAAGTTTAGCCTTGGCAAAAGAGTATTTTTTTATTTATGTTCAGAAATGACATCTAAAATGGATTTGGTTTCAAACCCTTGGGGTTAGAGAAAGTATTTGGCTTTAATCTTTTTATTCCCAAAGTGGTAAAAACCAAGTTTTGGGAAAGTCTTTGGTTATGATCTGATTGTTTCCAAAGTGTTTTGGTTTTGGGAAAAGAAACCAAGATTAACATTAGCTAAACTATTTTTGATTTATATTTAGAAATAATGGTTCGGTTCCGGGAGTATCGGTTAACTTTTATGAGTGGTTCAATTTTGGTATCAATTTTTATTTGCTTGGGAATTGGTTTTTTAACATGGTTTTCCTTCAAAGCTTAATTCTGAATTTGTTTCTATTGATATGAGTCAACAAGCTCTTAAAAGTTTTGTCTAAAGTTAACTGGATTTTAAGTGAGATCGTTGTGACCAGACGATCATAGAATTAGTTGCTTCATAGAATTGATTATGAAGTGAGATTAGTTTTGAAATAAATTTTAGTTTTTGGGATTTCCTACTGTTAATTTGGTTTTTGGAGAAACAAAATAGTTAAAATTATGTTGTAGTTTTCAAAAATGGCTTTAAAGGTGACAATAGGAAATGTTATTCCACCTGACAACCTTAAGCCTTGCAAGGTTCTTAAAGGAAGATCAAGAGAGATCAAGTGTGATTAGAGAAATCATAAGATTACATGATAATATCTCTGAATGAATTTGTAATAACCCAACCCTTTCATATGCTTTAAGTCCCTCATTATATGTGAGATTATATGTGTGTTTATGTGTTTGATGTGAAATTCCATGTTTTAATATGTGAATTACATGTTTATAAATTTGTATCTGTCGGTTATGAGAAAATCTACTGTGATTGTGACCTTTGGACTGGAAATTGAAAGTCTTAGAGGCGCGATAAACCAAAATTGACTTTATAGTTATGATTAACATGATTCTTAGAACATAATATGAAGTTTTGTAAAAATCTGATTCAAAATGGATTAAATTGATTTTATTAATATTATATTATATACATATAGACCTTAGTTGAGATAGACTCAACGAAAAGAAGATATTTTGGGAGAGAGTTTGAGAGAGTTCTAGAGAAGAACCGAAGGAGAGAAAGAAAGTGAAGAAGAAAAGAGGAAAAAGGGAAAAAAAGGAAGAACCCTCAAGGAATTCAACTGGAATCCAACCTAGAAGTGTTCCAAGGTAAGAATTCAATCCTAAATCATGTAGTAGACTCCCTAGGCATCTAAGAACAAGAAGAAATTTGGATAAAAAGGAAGTAGAAACGAAGAACTTGAAGGAAATGGAAAAAAAAGTAAGCTAGAAAGGAAAAACGCTAGAAAACTTACGAAACTCACACTTTTGGTTAAAGTCTTGGCATTCTTGATGCATATGAATCCCTATTTTCATATAATCTCATGAATTTCGAGAGTCCTCATGATTTAATCCAAGTTTTACAGCATAAGAAAATAGAGGTTTTGGGAAAAGTTTGGAAAAGAATTGAAACTAGAGTTTTGATCTTTCAAGCTTAGAATCTTTCATGTTTTTGAGGTTTTGATTTAGAAAATCATTATAATCTCATGTTTTTCATTGATATTACATGTTTGGAGTGATTTGGATTGAACCCGATGTGGGAAATGGAGAAATTCAACTTGAAACCAACAGGTCTTTCTCGAACAAATTTTTTCACCCAGCGCCGCAACGTGCGGCGGGGCTTTCCACAAGTGCGGCAGTCCATTTCCACACCCAATTTGATTCTGATAAAAAAGCACTTGCCTCCGCACATGCTTTGGATTCCCGTATGTGCGATTTTGGTCGTACGTGTGGAACTCCCTATTTTAGTCCTCCCTATTTTAGTCCAACTTTGGATAGGCATATCTCTCACCTGGACTCCATTTTAAGTGATTCTTGAGCCTAAATTCAAGCCCTGGAAGTCTAGTTTCCATGGTGGTGGTCTCATAGCCAAATTCTAAGTATACAAATAGATATGCTCAAATTAGTGAATGTTGTTCATTTTCTTTCCAACTGTTTCATGCTATTTTCTTTCCTAACCCAGTTTCCTTTTGTTTCTTCCCATGAATTATGACCCATTAAGAACTAATGAGTTTAGAACCAACATAAAAATTGGTTAGGGAGCAAAGTAAGGGATCAATTTATTTGATTAAGAAAAGATTAAGAGAAGTAAATTTGATCGAGAGAGTAATTCTATGTTTGATATGTTGTGCTATGCGCATTGTGATTGTAGGTCAAGATTTGAGGACCGGTCAACCATTTCTGGAAACCATTGTGAGTAATAGTATTGTAAAGATATGTTCACTTATATTTATTTTGATACCAAAATGATGTGATTTTCTGAAATTATGTTTTATTCGAATGAATGAGTTCCAAGAATTGTACTATGGAATATGGATATGAAATGTGAATTGTATATGCTATGTAAGTGGGCCTGAGGCTATTTTGATATATGATTGGGCTGAGGCCGTTTTGTTATACGTGGACTTGAGGTCGTTTTGATATGATTGGGCCCGAGGCTGTATGGTAATCTATAGGGCCTGAGGCCGTTCTGGTACTATGGTTGGGCCTAAGGCCGTTCTGTATCATATGTTGGGTCTGAGGCCGTTTTGTTATTATGTTGGGCCTGAGACTATTCTGTGATTATGTTGGGCCCAAGGCCATTCTGGATTAAGATTGTGTATAAGTCATGCATATGTTATATAAAATTCTTCAAGACACATGCTCATTTATATGCCTCCTTACATTATTATTATTCACTGAACCTTGCTCACTCTGTATTCATATATGTTTTGCAGGTGGTTAGTCTGGAGGCCAGCCCTAGGTCAGCTTCAGGACCCTTTTGATGGACTTGCTTTGTTAAGCCTCCAATGTTGGAGCCATTTTGTCTTTTTGAGAAGTTCCTTTCATGCCACATTTTGTTAAGCTGTTGGTGGCTTTTGGGTAAACTTTGTTAATATAGTATTTTTGGTTGGTTAACTCTAATTTTGGCTGGTTAACTTTTGTACATCATTACATGACTTTCACTTATGTATCTATGGATTATGTGTGTGGGCATTCTAAATACGACATGGTGTTTAAAAATCCTAGCATATAAGCACTGCTCAATGGACATTCTGATTTTTAATTGCTTTCGCTTTAAGCCCCGATATGATTTGATTCTTTTGAATTTTTGTTTTGAGGCCTAAGTACATGCCTGTCATGGCCTAACTTTTAGGGGCAGGTTTGGGTCGTGACAGAATTAGAGGCAATTAGAATGTTATCCTTGTGTCAATTATAACATGTGTGATTGCTATGTGACTTTGCTTAAAAGCAAAGATGAGACAGCTTGTTAGGGTAGGTGAATATGTTTTTTGAATTTTTTTAAAATTTCAAATATATTCTTAAGTTTGTGGCTCCTAGTAAGTGCAAGATCATTGATCACAGAGATAAAAAACTGGTGGTTCCTAGGAGGTGTTAGATCACTGGCTACACAGTTATGAGATTGTGATTCCTAGTAGTGAAAATATTACTGATCATATGTCAAGACATGATGATTAGTAGTAATGAAAGAGTCTACTGATCCTATGTCAGGACGTTGTGATTCCTAGTAGTGGAGTGTCTACTAATCGTTATAGCGACCCTGGTTTGAATCTGACCCGTTGATGTTTTGGATTCGGTTTTCATTGCCTTCTATGGTTGTTCATGTCTTGCTTCTGCTCATTGTTTATTGGGTTGGTTATTGGGGTGTCTTGGTTGCACTGGGAACATGTTGGTGACTTGTTTCTTAAGCTGTTATTGCCTAGAATTTTCTTCTGTGCTCGAGTGGCACTTCTTGAGCTCGAGTGGTCATTGTGACCTTCCAGCACTTTTGTAGGTCTATAGAGATACTGGGAGTTGTCATTCTTCGCTCGAGTGGCCATTCTTACGCTCAAGCAGTGTACGCTCGAGCGGTACTTCTTGTGTTCGAGCAATGGTCACTTGTATGTAAAACTTCTAAGAGTTTGTATTTTACGCTCGAGCGTCACTTCCTGCGCTTGAGCGGTCACACTTTTTGTGTCTGGACACTCGAGCGTCACTTCTTGCGCTAGAGCGGTCTGCGCGTCTATATAAGCTCATAGTGCGCTAAAAAAGTCACTATTTGCTTTTCTCTCTCTCTCTCTCGTTTGCCATTTTAGGGTTTCTTGGACCTAAAAGTTTTGGTTTCATCTAGTTACACCCATGTTCTACCCCTAGTCCTATAGATCAAAATGTAGAGGGTCGCGAGGGCTTCTTTTTCATCTGAATGGATCGTGTTTTCATCACCGATGGATTTTCGACTTCTCTTCCCTTCACTTCAAGAGGTAGGGATTCTTGAACTTCTTTTCAATACCTTTCTATAGGTAGACTTACGGTATTTTTACTACATTTAAAAGTATAGTTTATGGTTGATTTGGTTAAAAAACAGAAGAGTTGATTTGGGTTTAAATTGGTGGGTTTACGGGTTATGTTTACATTTGATTTTGGGTTGTGAAAAGTATGTTTAGGATACGGGATTAGAAGGGTTTGGTATTCCATTCGTAAATTGTAGAATGTTGAAGAAAGGTTGTATGTAAACTACAAATTGGGGTTATGTTGTGGTTGTTTACCAAATAGAGATTTGGGGGCTAATGATAGCAGATTTTGGTCATTGTTGCATAAGTTGGGAATTGGAGTGGAGAAGCCCTATTTTAAAAACAAATTGGGATTAGCTATTTTTTTATAAAATGTGAGAGTTTCCAATGAACGGGAACATGGAATTACCTAAGGGTGTATCTATTATTTCGGATTACGTAATTGGCGTCTAGAGTTTGTCCTTGGCCATCAATGAAGGATGGTATTGATTGTTGTTAGATATATGCCATGCGTACTAGTGTAGGATGGACTGCGTGATATGAGATAATATGTTGTTGGTTGGAAGTGGACATTGTGAATAGACAATTCCATTGTTGAGTTATGAATCATGTTGTTAAAGAGGTATTTGGAACGTTTGTAAGTGTTTTTTTTTTTCCGTTGAGAGACTATTGTAGAATAGTTATGGTCTTGATGTTTAGTACCATGATGTGTTTTGGGAATGTTTGAAATAAAGGAAAACCTGTGTGGAATGGTGGTTCATGGAGTGTATTTTAAAAGAAATGAGTTGATGAAATTAACTGATTGTGATTGTTATGGTGGTGATCAGGCTAGGTGTACGTATTACACCGTGTATTATTGATGTCGGTTAGTGTGATTATGTTTTTATTGTGATGATGTTTGGGGATCTGTTTCTCACGGTGTTGAGCCGGCAAAGCGTGGCGCCTTGACAGAGGTTTCCTCATTCCCTTCTAGTTTGTGCCTCGGTAAAGCGTGAAAAGGGGTCGTTTCCACCGTATCTTAGCCGGCAAAGAGTGTGCCTTGTGATAGGTCTTCATTCCCTTCCGGTTTGCGCCCGATAAAGTATGACATGAGGAGCACCTCCTTCTAGGTGAGGCCGATAAAGTGTTATGTGGTAATTGTATTGGTGTTGATCTGCCATCCGTGCTGTAGGCTGGTGGAGATGAACTAGTAGTATGTATTACTTCAGTTATCATGTTGTGGATATATATACGTGTTGTCGGTTTTCATATGTGGAGATGAGATTAGTAAGTAGTATTATTCGTTATTTTGTTTGAATGTATATGTGGTTAACGGTTTCATACCAATCACCTTTTTAAATCCTTGGCCTATGGTCAGGGAAGGTTGTAGATATATATTGGAATGTATAACGCTATGGTGTATTGAGAGGTAGGATATGAATTATGATTAGCATGGGGTTATTTTCAGAACAATTGTTTAAGTGAGATTCTTTTGTTAATGTAGGAAGTTTATCAAAGAAAGAAAGAGGTTGAAAACATTTTCTTTTGGAAGTAATGATGGAAATGGAAAGAGGAGAAATATTTTTATACTGAATTGTGTCAGGAGGAACTTTTTTGAGAAAAACATAGTTGTAGGAGTATATTTTGGATATTAAATTTCATATTACTTATATGGTATGTCACTATGCATTCATGATCATTTTTATCTATATGTTGTGATTGGTTAGGATCTTTGGATCTCTACTGGGCTTAGTGCTCATCCTACGTGTTGATAAACTTTTTCAGGTACAAGGCTGGGAATCCTGTATGACTTGAAGTCTTTTAATTGTTGGCCACGGGCCCTTTACTTGTTGGTTGTGTGCTATGTATTGTATAAGAAATCCCTTTTGTTTTATTTATTTTATCAATGAAGCCTAGGGGCATTATACCATGTCTTATTTATATCATCATTGTTATGTGAGAGGATGTTATTATTTATTCTTGTTCATGTTCTTAACTAAATGGAATTATTATAATGGATTTGGTAATGGATCGAATAATAAAAGTCAAGGCGTGACAACTGATCACATGTCAAGACATTGTGATTCCTAGTAGTGAAAGGTCTACTAACCACATGCTGAGAAATTAGTGATTCTTAGTGATATGACTACTGGCCATGTTATGAAGTTTCGAATAGTAGACTATTGAACGATGGATCTATGTTTCCTAATAGTAAGGCTATTGGCTTCAGAGTGACAAGTTGGACCAACTATGTTTTGGTGCCTTGAATTCGAAAAGGACCTAATTCGGTTGATGACGGTCTGCGAATGTGTTTTCTATGATATGATTTTGAGAGTTTCATAATCATTGTGACACAAGGAATTGTTTAAAGACCCTGTATCAATTTTTGGAAAAGCCGAGAGCTTTCGTATAAATTCTACAAATGTGGAGGTGTCATGTAGAAGGTGGGTAGGATAGGCTTGAAGAATCGTTAACTTTGTGTTCAATGGTTATGCACAATATAGTAGTGCATATTGGTTTCCTTGTGGATGAATATGATATTCAGATTTACACAAGAATACCATCATGAAATTGGGGAAACAGGTTTTATGAGGAAAGAGATGGGGCTAGAAGATGTTAAAAGGCAAGAACTTTAAAGTTCTTTTGTCTAATCTTCTTAAACCTATATGGTGGTTAGTGAGGTAAAAGCTTCTTTGAAGCTGTGATTTCCTAGAAAGAAGTTATTAATTTAATTTTATCTTGCATAGTTGTAAGCTTTGGGATGCATGTGAATAAAAGCAGATGAGATAGGCTTGTTATCAAATGATATCGGCAAAGAGAAGGTTTGGATTACTTTGATATGTGATCACCAGTTATGGTGAGTGTAATCGCAATTGTGCGAAGTCTGGAGATGCATCAAGATGGATGTTCAGATAGCTTTCATATATGAAGATTTAGTTGAATAAATCTTTATGGAACAACCTGAAGGGTTTGTCGGTTCCAAGATGAGGAATGTTTGTAAGCTTGAGAATCATTATATGATTTGAAACAAGTTCTGAAACAATGGCATGTGAAATTTAACAACACAATGTCGTCAAGTGGGTTTTAAATAAACAAGTATTGACAAATGTGTGGATGTCAAAGACACTAACAAATAGATATTCAGTTTATCTCTGTATGATTGGTAATTATGAAAAGATGTTTAAAATTACCAAGAGGTTGTTAAACTTAAGTTTGGAATGAAGGATGGGCCTTGTAGATATATATTTGGGAATTAAGATTTCCAAAACATCTGATGGTGTCATACTTTCTCAATCTCATTGTTCTGATAAGAGTCTTGAGAAGTATAAGTCAGATACAAGTGTGTTAAAGACTTCGATAGATTTCAATCTTTGTTTGACTAAGAATAATGGAATATTCTCGGATCATAGGAAGTCTAAGTATCTGATGAGTTATACAAGGCCAGATATAGCATACTAAGTTATCAAACTAAGTAAATACACGAGTAATCCCGATGCTTATCTTTAGAAGGCGATTGTGCGGGTACTAAGGTACTTACGGTAGAATTGGGATTATAGGTAGCATTACACTTGATATCCTGTTGTACTAGGAGGCGCGTCAACTGGATATCTTGTCCATTAGTGGACTAGTTTTCATTTTTGGAAGGGCAATCGTGTCTTGGAAATCTTGTAATCAGTAGTGTATATCGAGATCAACGATGGAATCTAAGTTTATTATTTTAGATAAAGCAACAGAAAAAGTTGAATGGCTGCACCAACTCATTGAAGATGTTCCACATTGGCTGAAATCTATGCCCACTATCTATATTCATTGTGATAGCCAATCAGCGATTGGACGGCACAAAGTAATATGTATAATGAAAAGTCTAGACATATCTGTCATAGACATAATTCCATACGATAGCTACTCTCGAGTGAAATTGTCTATATAGACTATGTGAAATCCAAAGACAATATTGCAGATCCGCTAACCAAAGGGTTAAATCGAGAGTTAATATAAAAGTCGTTAAAAAGAATGGGGTTAAGGCCTTTAGTGAGTGTTACCCGAATGAAAAACCCAACCTACTTGACTAGAGATCCTAAGATCCAGGTTCAAAGGGACAACCTAATTGCGTGTAATGGGTGAGTCACTGAAGAGGTAAATCCTCTTGCCTATTCCTTTATACAGTGATACCCTGTGGGATGGAAGGTTAAGCTGATGCTTTAATGACCTAAGTACTGTGAATAGTCAACCGTGATATAGCGAGATACCTTATGTAGGTCACCTATGTGAGTGTGAAGTGGGGCCGCCTCTTTAAGAATTAACAAGGCCAAATTCTTTAAAAGCACTCATTAAACCAGACG
Organism: Camellia japonica; assembly: GCA_030407325.1. Classification (NCBI taxonomy): domain Eukaryota; kingdom Viridiplantae; phylum Streptophyta; class Magnoliopsida; order Ericales; family Theaceae; genus Camellia; species Camellia japonica. Next base: position 75,564,538 of record JAPPVO010000029.1, read on the forward strand.
AGTGTTCTAGGCCCAAACCGAATACAATAGTGAGAAAAGAACAATAGTTGGAGTGACTCCTGTGTGAGGTCTATTGTCTTGGTTTACACAAATGACAGAACAGTTCAAGACATCACGTTTATTGGTTAGCCAATAAAGCTGATAGGCTTTCACTATGAAAGGTTCAAGGCCAACAGCTACTCTTTCGGATGTAGGGTTATTCTATGTGCTCTTTCTCTGAGTCTTTGTTGTCTTTCGTTCTTTCTTTATTCGGCCAATTTTATTCATGTAGGGGATTGTTAGAAAATAATGGTTTTTCGGCAACTTTAATGTGAAATTAAAGTGGGACCCAACTGTCGGTTGAGGTTGGTCTAAGTGGTCTAAATGTGTCGAAACCATTAGGTTGTGAATGAGAATTGTCTTATAAAGTGGACATCAATAAAAGTCGGGCTTAGATTTGGACTTAGTCTTGGTTTAGACTAGGCCTAGGCTTGTAATTGTACATGTGCTAGGTTTAGCCTTGGACTTGAACTTGAACTTAGTCTTGAGTTTGGGCTGGGCTGTGTTGTGTTGAGCTTAGCTTGTGTATGTGTTTGAGATTAGGCTGGGATTGGGTTATGACCCATACCTATATCCATTTTGTAACCCATATGGTTTAATTCTCAAACTTATGCATTATATACACATTATGATTTATATAATGCTTTTGGAGTTTTGAACCTTTGTAACTTTAGCCCTAATGGCTAGAGTTGATGACATTTGATGGCCTTGGTTAATGGCAATTGATGCTATAGCCTTCATGGCTAGGGACTCCCCTACTTGTATAAATAGAGGCCTTTCCCCTCTAATTAGGGATGGTCATTTTAATCCAATTCGCGGGGGCCCGCCCATACCTGCTTGAATGGGGTGGATTTTACCCGACCCGACATTTATGTGGGGCGAGAGTAGATTATATTTTGGTCACCAACAACGGGAGCGGGGGGTGGAGCAGGGGAGGGGGGTATCGCATCCCCCGATCCAAACCCGACCTGATATAGTTAATAATATATAAAAATAAATAATATATTTGTATATATATAATATAATTAGATATAAAAAAGGAATACTAAAAGTCTGTGATTCTATTTAAATATAAATAAATAATAGTCTTAAAAGTCTCATTGTTTATATATATGGAAATAAGAGAAATTATTTAGTGTGTTAAGAATTTAAATGGTTATCGATTTTTTTGGCTATTTGAAATGTGGTCGGTATCCCCCGAGAGGGGGATGGGTTGAAAAGTTCCACCGGTAGTAGGGTTGGGGGGTGGAGGCGGAGGTGGGGTCGGGAGTGGGGTTTGAAAGGGGGCGAGGGCGGGACGGGGGGCGGGGACGGGGACAGGGGATGAGAAACCCGCCCTGGCCATCCCTACCTCCAACTTGGTAGAATGATTTTGAAGAGATTTTTCAGATGGAAAATGAAGATGGTGTTTTGAGATAATAAAGTTGGAGATGGTTTTTGTTGGAAATTTGGTTTATATAGGCTTATTTTGGGCCAACTTTGAGCCCAAATTTGGGTGGGGCCCATACGTCTTTTGTGGTGGATCAGGTGACGTGTTCCTTGCCACATGGCAAGTCACATGGTGAAGATGATTCATCAAAACCATTTATGAGTGAATGGGAAATTGACGTCGTTTTCGGGTTCATGGAATGGACAATTAAAGAATAAAATGTGGGTTGAGCTTATGTGGGTATATAAGCTCTAGGTGGGAATACTTGAATTGGGTCCCAAGGGGCATCCCAAGTTTGTAGAAGGGAGGAGTTATGGACAAAGTGAACCTGGGCTTAAACCACCACAAATGTGCACGTGCGCCGCTGCCACCATTCGTCCGAACGGCCATGACGGGCACGGGTGTGGGTTGTGGGTTGGGGTCGGGTTGGTCCTAACTTTAATTTTTGGACAAAAATTTATTTTAAATTTTTCCAAAAAAAATTGTGGGAAAATTAATTTTTTTTAAATGAAATTAATTCAAATTTGAATTCAATTTTTGTCCTAAATTCTTTCCTCTTTCGGTCCAGTTCCAGCAAGTCCAGCAGGTTCAAAAAAAACCAAACAGATTTGGTTTTTTTCCAGGGCAGATTCAAACTACCAAGCAGTTTCTGAACAGATGTAAAACTGATGCAGTTATCTGTTCGAAATTTGAATTGTATCTGTTGCACTTGTTCATTAAAAAACCTACCTATTTGGTTTGAATTTCAGACCTGTTCGAGTGCATATATACCAGGCCATTTCCAGCAGTCAAGTGATTCCAAAAATCATCTTTTTGCCTTCCTTTTGCTCTCTTGCATAGATATATTCTTCATATTATTTTAGGAAAAAAATTCAGAGAGTAAAGAACACAGGTTTTTGTTCGCTGTACAAATTGTTTGGAGTGCCACTACAATTTGTGAAGATCATTGTATCCTGGGAGATAGACGCCATTAGTCCGTAAGCACCGAAGCGGGGTGAATTTGTCTTAAGAACAGAGTGTCATACACTCCACTTGATCTTTTTGTACTTTTACATTTCGGTAAAATAAATTTTGTAAGTAATTTATTTTTATTTGTTTGATTTGTTTCAAGTTATTTATTTTACATAGAAGATTGTTCCAACAATCTTAAGACAGATTCAAATCATTCTGTTTATACAGAATTTTTCATTTGTTTCCTTTTCTCTTTTCTTCTTCTTATTGAAATTATTTTTTGTGGTTTTACAAAGAAATATTCTGGTTGGAAAAATAAATAGTAGTAATATACTATTTATTTTATTTGACAACTAATAGTAATATACTGGTGTCATTAACAATTTAGAATATTTATTTGTGAAGCTTGTCAGAAATTAATTTTGAGTTTAAGAAATATTTTTTGAGTGTTCATTAATTAAAATTTTGTTCTCAGTATTTTAAATTTTGAAGTATTACAGAAATATTTTTCTGTATGGAATTAATTTGTTTAAATAAAATTTTATTTTATTTTCAAATTAATTGAAAATAAAAGTTATAATTCTTGTTTCTTTTATTACAGCATTTAATTATGTGGTTTTGGTTTAAATTTTCTGTATAGTATACAATTCTAATTATAATTTTTTTTTACAATTTAGAATTCATGGCTACTGAAACTAATGCTCAAACAAGTACTGATGTGGTCGCTGCCATTGCTCTAACTCCTTCTCCTGTTATGACTGTACTAGTTAATCACGGTGAAAAGCCAGAGAAGTTGTTAGGAACTGATTTTAAAAGATGGCAGCAGAAAATGCTGTTCTATCTTACTACTCTAAACCTGGCGCGTTTCCTCCGTAAGAATGCTCCTACTCTGAAAGAGAATGAAACCGACCGGCAAGTGGTTGTTGCGGTCGATGCCTAGAAACATGTTGATTTCCTTTGCCGAAACTACATCTTCAACGAACTTGACAATACATTATACAACGTCTACAGTCCTATTAAGACGGCAAAGGAACTTTGGGAAATCTTTGGAGAAAAAATACAAGACAGAAAATGCTGGCTCGAAGAAATTCATAGTAGGCAAATTTCTAGACTTTGTGATGGTTGATTCTAAGACTGTGATTAGCCAAGTTCAAGATCTCCAACTCATTCTACATGACATTTATGCAGAAGGCATGTCTCTCAGTGAATCCTTCTAAATTGTTGCCTTAATTGAAAAATTACCACAACGATGGAAGGAATTCAAGAACTACCTCAAACACAAGTGCAAAGAAATGTCTTTAGAAGAATTGATTGTGCGTTTGAGGATTGAGGAGGACAGTTGCAATTCTGAAAAGTGGGCTGGTAAACATCCAATGGAGTCTAAGGCAAATGTGGTGGAACATGCTCCAAAAGCAAAGAAATGGAAATATTCTGGAGAAAGTTCCGCACAAGGATCTAAAGGAGGGGAACATAAGAAGTACAAGTTCAATGGCAAGTGTTACATCTGTGACAAAGAGGGACATCGGGCCAAAGATTGCCGTAGCAAACGTAAAGGCAAAGGAAGATCAAGCAAAAAGCTTGCTTAAGCCAATATGACCGAAGTGGAAAAAATTTCCAATGGTGTTGATGACATAAATCTTTCTGCAATTGTTTCCAAGGCAAACCTTGTCGGAAATCCTAAAGAATGGTGGGTGGACACTGGTGCTACTCGCCACATTTGTGCCGACAAAAAAATGTTCACATCTTATTCAGTAGTGGACAACGGTAAACAACTTTTTATAGGCAACTCCTTGACTTCTAAAGTTGAAGGACAAGGAAAGATTATTCTGAAGATGACATCTGGAAAGGAACTCACTCTCAACAATATGCTGCATGTGTCGGACATTAGCAAAATCTAGTCTCTGGATCTCTGTTGAGTAAAAATGGCTTTAGGCTAGTGTTTGAGAGTGATAAATATGTACTTACTAAGAATGGGATGTATGTAGGAAAAGGTTACATGTTTGATGGCCTTTTTAAAATGAATATAATGACTGTTATACCCTTTGTTATTAATAAAAATACATTCTTTTCTTACTTGCTTGAGTCTTCAAATTTATGGCATGGTAGACTTGGATATTGTAGACACCCCATTTTTGACCGACCTTAAGACTCAGACGTCATCGATTGAGCGCTCGGTGATTATCCATGTTTGAGCTCATTTTGAGTTTCCGGAATTTTTGGCTGAGAACCTTGCCTCCGGGCCTCTGAACTCTTTGTGCTTTGGCTCGATTTGTGGACCAAGCCTTGTTTCTCTTCCCTGGAGAGAGGGAGTGGTCTGTAGACCATCCTTTTGTGGTCGTAGACCACTTTTCGTGGTTGTAGACCACTTTTCTCGTTTGGAGACTAGTTTCCGATTTTCGGAGCCTTCGGCTGCGCGCCTTGTCTCGAGACCGTTTAATGTTCTCCGTTTGGCTTGGTTTTTGAACCATGCCTTGTTGCCTCTGCCTAGAGGGACACTGTGGTCTAGGAGACCACTTTTGGTGCCCGTAGACCAGTTTTCGAGGCTCCTGACTGTGTGCCTTGCCTCCCGATCTCTCGTCTTGCATCCGTTTTGGTTTGTTTTTGGTACAAAACCTTGTTTTCTTTGTTTGGAAGAGAGTACAAGGGTGGGAGACCAGTTCGGAGACCATTTCTCCTCTTGCCAGCCAGTTTTCTAATCTGACAACTGGTTTTCTTGGTCTTTGGACCACCTTTTCTGGTCAGCCACTACACCTCTAGCTTGTTTTCAGTGTGTAGACCGTCTCCCACCATGGCCGACCACTTTTTGTCTTGGGAGACCACTTGTGGTGGTCGGCCGACCACTTCAAGTAGCTAGCCGACCACTTCAAGTGGTCGGCTGCTTTTCATCACCTTTTTGGAGATATTTTCATCCAGCTGGCACAGCTAGAAGGCACTGAAACCATCCTCCATACACGTGTATGGAGGGATGGCTTTGAACCTTAAGCTTGCTCAACAAGCTTAGCTTTTGGTTCTCTATATAAGAGAACCTCCCCCTCCCTCCTCTAGGTTCAGAAAATCTTGGTGGAGCTATACATACACCCTTGTATCTATATTTCCTTGTTTGTTCTTATTTTGTGCCTTAAAGTGTCATTTTGTCACACTTTTGTACACAAACACACACTCAAACACCATCCTTTTGTTGCTGAGGCTTCTTGGAGTTGGTTTTAGAGTTCTTGGATTGGTTTGAGCTTAGAAAAGTTGTTGGAGTTGTAGCTTTGAAGGTGGTCTTCAAGGGTGAGCTTTTAACCTTTTAAACCCCCATTTTTGCTTAAGCTTTTAGCCATACTTGCATGCTGTTTTAAGCTTAACTTTCAACTACAAAAAGTTCTATTTTTCAATCTTTAAAATGTTTGTTTAAGGTCACTTTTGTGTTAGGGGTGGTCCACCCCCTCTTAGGCCTTGTTTGGGCTTTGTTCTTGTGCTATCTTTTGAGCTATTGGATCACCTTGTTTTGGCCTTCTCACCACTAAAATCCAGAGGATTTTCAGTGGTGGAAATGGTGTTTTGAGGTCTCAAATAGGAGAGGGTCATCCCCTCTCCTTGTGTTTTGTTTACTTGCTTCATATGCCTCATATTTGAGCATGTTTTTTTTAAGCTTGTGTTGGCTTGTTCTTAGCTTGTATTTGGGATTATTTTGAGATGGCATGCCACTATTTTTGGTTGTCTTGATCATCCCTTGCATGCCTAATACACTTGTAGTGTAAATCTCACAAACTAGTCTTGTATGCTTCATGAAGTAGCATGTCATTCTAGCTTATTTTGAGTCCATTTCAGCATGTTTTTGGTGTTGTTTTACCATGTCATACCTCTGTTAAGGTTTGGTTTGGTTGGCCCTTGCATGCTCTATGCACTTATAGTGCAATTCCATGAATTAGCTCAATGTGTCTCATGCTTTAACATGTCATTCTAGCATGCTTTTGGCTTAACTCTAAGAATCTTTTGTCCATGTTTTAGCATGCTCTAGCTCTGATTTATGTTGTCTTGGTCATGCATGCCACGCTTTGTATAGCTATAATGCATTCTAGCTTGTTAGCTTTGTGCATCAAGCCCACTAGCATGCATTGCTTGGCCTATTTGAATGATTTGGCATCATTAGTTATGTGATTTCAGTCCATGTTTCATGGTCATACACTTGCATCTTTCACTTATTCCATGTTTTGGAGAGTTTGTGTTTTATGCCCTTAACATGAGCCATTGCGTATGCCTTCATGCCTAAGCTTGCAAGCTATCATTTCAGTGTTTATTTGGGGTTATTTTGCCATGATATAACTCTGATTTTTGTTGGTGAAGCCATCCCATGCTTGGTCTTGGTAGGTGCAGTGTAATCCACCTTATTTGCCTTGCATATTTCATGCCTTATGCCCTTCATACTAGCTTATTTTGGCTTCCTTCCATGCATGTTTTAGGCTCATTTTGACATGTTCTAGGGCTGTTTTGGGTTGCCTTAGCCATATGCTTCATGTTTTGCATAGCTATAGTACAAATGCCTATACTAGTTTCAAGCTTTAAGCTTCATAGCATGCTTTATTTGTGTTGTTTGGATGATTTGGCATCATTTCTCATGACATTTCAGAGCATTTAGCATTGCCATGTTCTCACTTCATCCACTCTTTAAGTGCCTCTGAGTGTTGTGCATTGTTGCCTAGTTTGTGGCCAAGTGTGCATGCATGCATGCCTAGGCGTTTGAGTCCTCATCTCAACATGTTTTGGTCTTTATTAAGACCTATTTAAGCTCTATCCATGATTGGTTCATGCATTTGTGCCTTGTATTGCATGCCTCCTTTGTAGTCCTTTCTGCTAGCTTAATGCCTTAAGGACCTTTGCATGCTATACTTGTATTGTTTGAATGATTTGGCATCATTTCTTACCTAATTTCAGTACACTTAGTGTTATTACACCTCCATGTTTATCACTTCTTGAGCACTCTTGAGAGTTGTGCTCTTGGGCCTAGTTAATAGGTAAATGCATGTGCATGCATTTCTCTTGTTTTCATGCCTTAGTTTCATCATTATGGCCACTGATTTGGGCATGGCTGAGGTCTGTCCATTTTGGTTTAAGTCTATTGAGCATTGTGTATGCCATGTTGTTACATTGCATCGAGTATGCCATGTTGTTGTTTGCATTGTGTATGCCATTTTGTTGCTTTGCATTGAGTATGCATGCCATTAGCATTGAGTATGCTATGTTACATTGCATTGCATGTTTCCATACTTGTCCCTCGAATGTTGTTTGCATGCTTGTTTTATTGCATTGCGTGTTTGCATGCTTAAGTTGCATCACATGTTTGCATGCTTAAGTTGCATCGCATGTTTGCATGTTGTTGCTTGCATTTTGTTTGGAATAGGTGTTAGTCCAAACACAAGAAACGAGAGACGTTTCATACTTGAAGTGATGAAACGTGCCTCAATTCTCGGTCACTGACCCTCTTGATCATACATGATAGAGTTTTAGGCTTTATGTGTTTATGTGTGCATTCATTTTACATTGAATTGTGCAATTTGGCTTCTCGGCCATCATGCATTGAGATGCGTGATTGGTGGCCCGAGGGTCGAGAACTACACTCCCTTGAGCTTATGAAATGATAGGAGGTGGTTGTGCACACATATCTTGCAAATACATTGCCATGCCCTTTCCTGCTCTCTGTTGCAGCAAAGTGAAGTCTGGCAGCAACAACTGGTCGGCCGACCAGAGAAAGTGGTTGGCCGACCACTTTTTCTGGTTTTCAGCAAAGAACGTGGTCGGCAAGTGGCCTCCAACACCAACAACTGGTTGGCCACCCTCCCATAGGTCCCCATGGTGGAGTTAAAGCTTTCTGGAGCTTGGTGCAAAGTTCTGAAAACAATTGCAAAGGCAAATTAGGGCATCGCGACGGATTTCCGAACGAGGCGACCGGG